>JAIEZT010001373.1:2978657-3301157 GCA_019594935.1 Periophthalmus modestus
CTACTACTACTGCTTCTAGTCCTAGAACTGCTACTACTACAAATACTATTACTACTACTACTACTGCTGCTGCTTCTAGTCCTAGAACTGCTACTACTACTACTACTACTACTACTACTTCTAGTCCTAGATCTGCTACTACTACTACCACCACCACCACTACTACTACTACTACTGCTTCTAGTCCTAGAACTGCTACTACTACAAATACTATTACTACTACTACTACTACTACTGCTTCTAGTCCTAGAACTGCTACTACTACAAATACTATTACTACTACTACTTCTAGCAGTACAAGAACTGCTACTGCTACTATTACTACTACTACTACTACTATTACTACTACTTCTACAACTTCTAGTCCTTGAACTGCTACTCCTTCTACTACTAATACTACTACAACTACTACTCTGGGGAAAATTAGATTTACAGGTGTCACAGGGAAATGGCTCCCTCTTGTGGGTAAAAAGAGAAAAACTGAAATTTGATGTGAAAGTAAAATTATGTTTGTGAGTTTATAAGAGGGATTCACAACTACCACTACTACAACCACTATTACTACTACTACTACTACTACCACTACTTCTCTTTCCAGTACTACCACTGCCACTACTACTAATACTACTACTACTACTACTACTATGACAACTACAACTACTAACACTACTACTTCTAGTAGTAGAACTGCTGCTATTACCATTAGTAATATTTCTAGAACAACTACTACTACTGCTACTACTTCCAGTACTACTATTGCAGCAACAATTACTACTACTACTATTCCTAGAACTACCAATTCTACTACTACTACTACTACTACTACTACTATTACAACCACGAATACTACTACTTCTAGCACTAGAACTGCTATTATTACTACCACGACTAATATTTCAAGAACTACTACTCCTACTACCTACTACGAGTGCTACTACTTCCAGGAACTGCGAACTGCTGCTAATACTACTACTACTACTACAACTTCTAGTCCTAGAACTGCTACTACGACTACTACTACTACTACTACTACTACTACTACTACTACTACTACTACTACTACTACTACTACTACTACTACTACTATTACTACTACTACTTCTAGTCCTAGAGCTGCAACTAGATAATGTGGGACAGTAGATAATGTGGGACAGTGGATAATGTGGGACAGTGGATAATGTGGGACAGTAGATACATGTGGGACAGTAGATAATGTGGGACAGTAGATACATGTGGGACAGTAGATAATGTGGGACAGTAGATACATGTGGGACAGTAGATAATGTGGGAAAATAGATTATGTGGGACAGTAGATAATGTGGGAAAATAGATCATGTGGGACAGTAGATAATGTGGGACAGTAGATACATGTGGGACAGTAGATAATGTGGGACAGTAGATAATGTGGGAAAATAGATCATGTGGGACAGTAGATAATGTGGGACAGTAGATACATGTGGGACAGTAGATAATGTGGGACAGTAGATACATGTGGGACAGTAGATAATGTGGGAAAATAGATAATGTGGGACAGTAGATAATGTGGGACAGTAGATACATGTGGGACAGTAGATAATGTGGGACAGTAGACAATGTGGGACAGTAGATACATGTGGGACCGTAGATAAAGTGGGACAGTAGATACATGTGGGACAGTAGACAATGTGGGACAGTAGATACATGTGGGACAGCCGTATAATATAACAGTAGATACATGTGGGACAGTAGATACATGTGGGACAGTAGATAATGTGGGACAGTAGATAATGTGGGACAGTAGATAATGTGGGACAGTAGATAATGTGGACAGTAGATACATGTGGGACAGTAGATACATGTGGGACAGTAGATACATGTGGGACACAGATACAGATAATGTGGGACAGTAGATACATGTGGGACAGTAGATAATGTGGGACAGTAGATACATGTGGGACAGTAGATAATGTGGGACAGTAGATAATGTGGGTCAGTAGACAATGTGGGACAGTAGATACATGTGGGACAGTAGATAATGTGGGACAGTAGATACATGTGGGACAGTAGATAATGTGGGACAGTTGATTATGTGGGACAGTAGATAATGTGGGACAGTAGATACATGTGGGACAGTAGATAATGTGGGACAGTAGATTATGTGGGACAGTAGATAATGTGGGACAGTAGATACATGTGGGACAGTAGATAATGTGGGACAGTAGATAATGTGGGACAGTAGATAATGTGGGACAGTAGATACATGTGGGACAGTTTACCAACAGCTTATTAACTTCCTCCAAATTAACAACTCTTTCGATACTTTCCAGTCGGGTTTTAGACCCACCACAGACTGAGACTGCTCTTATCAAGGTGACAAATGACATCCGCCTGAACACTGATGCAGGCAAAGTCTCAGTCTTGATCCTGTTAGATCTGAGTGCTGCTTTTGACACTGTGGATCATGGAATCCTCTTACAGAGACTAGAGGACTGGGTGGGCATCTCTGGTACAGCACTAAACTGGTTCAAGTCCTATCTAGAAAACAGGGAGTTCTTTGTTGAAATTGGAAAATGTGTCTCAGATAAAATGTCCCTGAGCTGTGGAGTGCCCCAGGGGTCAATTTTGGGACCCCTGCTGTTCAATCTGTACATGCTGCCGCTAGGTCAGTTAATACACAGCAACAATGTGTCTTACCACAACTATGCAGATGACACTCAGATCTATGTCTCACTGGCAGCAGGTGAATATGAACCAGTGGATTCACTCTGCCACTGCATCCAACAGATCAGTGAGTGGATGCAAAACAACTTTCTTCAGCTAAACTCAGACAAGACTGAAGTCATAGTCTTCGGCCCACAGAAACATAGAGAAAGTGTCAGCAGTCACCTCCAGTCTCTTTCTCTAAAACCTTCAAATCGGGCTAGAATTTTAGGGGTAATAATGGACTCAGACTTGAACTTTAACAGCCACATCAAATCAATAACATCTGCAGCTTTTTACCATCTAAAAAACATTGCAAAAATTAAAGGTATACTGTCAAAACCAGACTTAGAGAGACTTATCCATGCATTTGTCTCCAGTAGGTTAGACTACTGTAACGGCCTGCTCACTGGCCTCTCCAAACGGGCCTTAAAACAGCTGCAGTACATCCAGAACGCTGCTGCTCGGGTCCTGACCAGAACCAGGAAGTACGAGCACATAAGTCCTGTGCTCAGGTCTTTGCACTGGCTTCCTGTAGCTCAAAGAATAGACTTTAAAGCAGCTCTGCTTGTGTACAAGTCTATTCATGGCTTAGGTCCAAAGTACATCTCTGACATGTTAGTGCCATATGAACCATCTCGCACTCTGAGGACTTCAGGGACCGGCCTCCTGCTGGTCCCAGAGTCAGGACTAAACATGGAGAATCAGCGTTTCAGTTTTATGCAGCTAAAACCTGGAACAGTCCTGAAGATGTGAGACAGGCCTCTACTTTGACAATGTTTAAATCCAGGCTCAAAACGGTTCTGTTTATCTGTGCATATGACTGAGAGGATTTTATTTTTATTCTGCACTCTTTTGTTTTAATGTTTTAATGTCAATTTTATGATGATTATTTGTGATTATTCATGTTTGATTTGTGTGATTTTAATGTTTTTTCTTATTCTGTAAAGCACTTTGTATTACCTTGTGTACGAATTGTGCTATACAAATAAACTTGCCTTGCCTTGCCTTGCCTAGATACATGTGGGACAGTAGATAATGTGGGACAGTAGATTATGTGGGACAGTAGATAATTTGGGACAGTAGATAATGTGGGACAGTAGATACATGTGGGACAGTAGATAATGTGGGACAGTAGATAATGTGGGACAGTAGATACATATGGAACAGTAGATAATGTGGGACAGTAGATTATGTGAGACAGTAGATACACTTGATACAGAAGGTAACACACCTGTTTGTTTACAGTTTGTGTTTGTTGACTAGGTCTAATGACGTCTAATTTAGCATAATCATTCAGGCCCTTAATGGATGCTCTCACACCCTTAGGCATACAGGCTGTTACTATACAGGCTATTAGCATACAGGCTATTGGCATACAGGCTATTAGCATACAGGCTATTAGCATACAGGCTATTAGCATACATGCTATTAGCATACAGGCTATTAGCATACAGGCTAGCACTGCTGTTTTCCTTGGTGAGGTTTGGGTCTGAGGATGGAGTTATAAATAGGAGATTGATGATGTCTGAGGCCCTCATTCTGTTTAAAGATGGATGGATCCTAACAAAAAATTGAACTCTACTCTCAACCCTTGTCTTTTCTTTGGCAAAGATATGAACTTCACTATCTTCAAAGGAGTGGTTAATATCTTTGAGATGGAGATGAACAGCAGACTGTGGTCCTGAGCTGCTCTTGTGATGGTGTTGGTACATTCTCTTATGGAGAGGCTGTTTAGTTTCTCCAGTGTAACGCTCACTTCACTCTTCACTTCACTGAATGGAGGAGACACATTGCTTTGTTTGTGACTCAGGGTTTTGTCCTTTGGATAAAACAGTTTCTGTCTTCAAGTGTTTGTAGTTTTGACATAGACCAGAAACTTCATATTGTCTGAACATTTTCTGAAGCTTTTCAGACACACCCGCTGTGTGAGGAATAGTTACAACTTTCCTTCTAGGTTCATATTCCCTGTTTTTTATCTCTCTTAGATCTGTTGAAGGCCCATTTTGGATCTCCACAAGTCGAGAGGGTTTTCTCCACGTGCTGCTCCTTCACTTTTCCCTCTGTGTTTGTGGACTCTGTGTTGTAGAGGACAGATAACTCTGAGTTTGTGGATGGTGTGGATCAAACAGCAGGTATTGGTCAGTGTGTGTGGGCTTCATGAAGACTTCTACCTGGAGTCTCTGGTCGTCTTTTATACATATTACGTTTACCATCTTTGGCTTTGCATTTCATTCATTCATGACCCCAACAAAATAAATAAATAAATAAAAAATAATGATAATAATATAAAAAGATTCTCAAAATAAAAAATACAAATACATAAATGACAGAACAGTGCTCAGGTCTGGTTCATTTTATATGTGTCCATGTGTTTCACAAATAGCTGCCATGTTTCTTTTAAATGTTTGTATTTGAGCAGCAAGTGTTCACCTCGTCTTTTCAATCTGTAAAAACCTCATCCACTGGTGACCTGTGGGAGGGGCCTCGTCTTTACATCTCATATTTTCACATTTCTGAACTTATTCCAATGCTTCTCTTTTAAGTCACACTTTATTATTAGTCTGTAACATCTCCAAAGCTCAAAATGCTCTGTTCCACCTGGTGATGTCATGAAGTGGTTCTTGTCAGATGAACAGCTCCTTTTTACCTTCAGTTACAGATCATGATTAAAGTCGACAGAGCTCATGTTTCGGGTGTTTTTTGTCTGGGGGCTGTGTTTGAGGAGCAGTTAAATGAAAATGTCCAGTACATAGAAGAGAAGTGCTGACCTCCCTCTGCAGTGACGACAATTCAACTACAATATATGAGCTGGAGGATTTTTTTTTTCAATATTTTGGTTGAAAATGTGTGAAGACGATGACAATTCCTGTTTTTTTGGAGCAGCAGGTGAATGTGATTTGTTTATCTCCATTTTACAGAGGAAGTGACTGTGGTTAAAGGTCCTATATCACACAAAAGTGACTCTTATGAGCTCTAAACCATGTTCTAACACTGTTTCCTCCTCAAAAACACACCTGGAGTTGAGTTTTGTTTCATTCACACAGGTTTGAGTATTAGTCTGTTACATCTCCAAAACTCAAAATGCTCTGTTCCACCTTGTGATGTCATCAAGTGGTAGTTTTCAAGTGAACAGCTCCTTTTACCTTTAGTTCAGTAGAGATTAAATATTCTGTGGCTGGACTTATTCAAATGATTCTCGTGAAGATGTGTGGAGTTTAAAAACACAGTGGAGCACTTCCTGTATCACCACATGATGACATCACAAGGTGGAACAGAGTGTTTTCAGTTTGAGAGAAGAACTCAGCCTAAATGTGCAGGTTTGTGTGTTGAACATGTGAGAATGAAACAAAACACAGCTCCAGGTCTGTGACGAGGAAACAACATTAGAACAGATCAGAGAATAGTGTCATAGACCCTCTCATTCAATGTTTTTACACCAAGAGCTGTAAAAACCTAAAAACAATCTGCACAATCTCTTCTATAAATGTTGATTATTGTTCAAATATGTCATTTAAAGTGTTTCTGAGCTGGACACAGAGTTTTTTCATTGTTTTCTTGCATAAAAGTTACTCAAAAGTACATTTATTTTTATATTTTTCTTCTCCTTAAACTGGTATTACACTTATTTAACGCATCAAAGGAAAAATAAAGAATTGAGATAGGAAAATAAATGAAATAGGAAATGAGAAATAAAAATATTTGAATAAATAGAAAATATGTAAAATAGGTAGTTGTGTGAAAAAAGGCAAAAGTACATGCTGAAACCTGATTTTTATGGCTAAAAAAAAGAATAAAAACAGTTTGTGTAGCTATAATGGTCTATAATGTGCTTTTTGTAGTGAACTCTTAGTGGGATATAGTAATATTTCCAAAAGACAAATGTATTTTACTGTTTTCACAATACACTTCCATCCCTGAGATTCACTGCAGATACAGTGGAGCAAAAAAGTATTTATAGTTTCACTTCATCTATGAGACAGAATGAGGAAAGAATCAGGAAATCACACTGTAGGATTTTAATGAATTAACTGGTAAATTCTTCAGTAAAATAAGTATTTGGTCAATAACAAAAGTTGGTGTCAGTACTTTGTTCTCTTCCCTTTGTTGCAGTGACTGAGGTCAAATGTTTCTGTCTCAGGTTTTCTCTCTGTTGCTGTAGTTTGGCCCATTCCTCCTGCAGATCTCCTCTAGAGCAGTGAACTGTGTACTGAGAACAAGTTCAAACAGGAGCCATTAATACAGGTGTCAAACCTGAAGAGCACGTTCACATGACGCATTTACAATGTTTTAAACCAGATCTGAACATTTCAAAAGTGACACGTTTACACAGAAAATAATCAGTAAAAAAAGATTAAATTTTACCAAACACAAGACAGTGATGAGAATGAGGAAAACTTCAGAACAGAGACACCAGCTCCAGCTTTGAGAGCTTCACCCTCCATTTAAGAGGAACTAACACTTTAATACCCCATAGAAGTCTAATACCCCATAGAAGTAAATACCCCCTTTAATACCCCATAGAAGTCAAATACCCCTCTTTAATACCCCACAGAAGTCAAATACCCCTCTTTAATACCCCACAGAAGTCAAATACCCCTCATTTATACCCCATAGAAGTCAAATACCCCTCTTTAATACCCCATAGAAGTCAAATACCCCTCTTTAACACCCCATAGAAGTCAAATACCCCCCTCTTTAACACCCCATAGAAGTCAAATACCCCTCTTTAATACCCCATAGAAGTCAAATACCCCTCGTTAATACCCCACAGAAGCCAAATACCCCCTCTTTAATACCCCATAGAAGTCAAATACCCCCTCTTAAACACCCCATAGAAGTCAAATACCCCCTCTCTTAATACCCCATAGAAGTCAAATACCTCCTCTTTAATACCCCATAGAAGTCAAATACCCCCTCTTTAATACCCCATAGATGTCAAATACCCCCTCTTTAATACCCCATAGAAGTCAAATACCCCCTCTTTAATACCCCATAGAAGTCAAATACCCCTCTTTAATACCCCATAGAAGTCAAATACCCCTCTTTAATACCCCATAGAAGTCAAATACCCCTCTTTAATACCCCATAGAAGTCAAATACCCCCTCTTTAATACCCCATAGAAGTCAAATACCCCTCTTTAATACCCCATAGAAGTCAAAATACCCCCTCTTTACCCCATAGAAGTCACCCCATAGAAGTCAAATACCCCCTTTTTAATACCCCATAGAAGTCAAATGCCCCTCTTTAATACCCCATAGAAGTCAAATACCCCTCTTTAATACCCCATAGAAGTCAAATACCCCTCTTTAATACCCCATAGAAGTCAAATACCCATCTTTAATACCCCATAGAAGTCAAATACCCCTCTTTAATACCCCATAGAAGTCAAATACCCCTCTTTAATATCCCACAGAAGTCAAATACCCCATCTTTACTACCCCATAGAAGTCAAATACCCCTCTTTAATACCCCATAGAAGTAAATACCCCCTTTTTAATACCCCACAGAAGTCAAGTACCCCCTCTTTAATACCCCACAGAAGTCAAATACCTCCTCTTTAATACCCCATAGAAGTTAAATACCCCTCTTTAATACCCCACAGAAGTCAAATACCCCTCTTTAATACCCCATAGAAGTCAAATACCCCTCGTTAATACCCCACAGAAGCCAAATACCCCCTCTTTAATACCCCATAGAAGTCAAATACCCCCTCTTTAACACCCCATAGAAGTCAAATACCCCCTCTTTAATACTCCATAGAAGTCAAATACCCCCTCTTTAATACCCCATAGAAGTCAAATACCTCCTCTTTAATACCCCATAGAAGTCAAATACCCCCATCTTTAATACCCCATAGAAGTCAAATACCTCCTCCTTAATACCCCATAGAAGTCAAATACCCCCTCTTTAAATACCCCATAGAAGTCAAATACCCCTCTTTAATACCCCATAGAAGTCAAATACCCCTCTTTAATACCCCATAGAAGTCAAATACCCCCTCTTTAATACCCCATAGAAGTCAAATACCCCCTCTTTAATACCCCATAGAAGTCAAATACCCCTCTTTAATACCCCATGGAAGTCAAATACCCCTCTTTAATACCCCATAGAAGTCAAATACCCCTCTTTAATACCCCATAGAAGTCAAATACCCCTCTTTAATACCCCATAGAAGTAAATACCCCCTTTTTAATACCCCACAGAAGTCAAGTACCCCCTCTTTAATACCCCATAGAAGTCAAATACCCCTCTTTAATACCCCACAGAAGTCAAATACCTCCTCTTTAATACCCCATAGAAGTTAAATACCCCTCTTTAATACCCCACAGAAGTCAAATACGTCGTCTTTAACTGATAAACTACAAAAAAAACAGTTCACCTTTATTCTCTGGTCCAAAACAGTTTGGACCAAAGTAAAGAAGTAGAACTCTACATGTTCTTTCCCGTCGTCATTTACTGTATTTTGTGTCTTTATCTGATTCAAAGTCAAATTTAACCTGTTACATTTAAGCTCCATTTTGTTTTATTTCTCTTGCAGATCTTTTGTTCTCATTGTTCTGTCTCATCGTGGGACAAATACAGTTTCTCTTGTGTTTTGTTCATCGTCTCGTCTCTTTCACCAGAGTCACAGAGGAACCTTCTTCAATCAGTCTAAACCCAGAGAACAGAGGCTCAGAGAAGGACGAGGAGAAGGTCCAGAGGTGGAACAGTTCTCCATCAGAGGAGACGAGATAGAAGGACAGAGCTCCAGCCTCAAAGTCCAGGAACACGCCCACTCTGCCAGAGGACACGCCCCCTTCATCAGAGGACACGCCCCCTCTCACTGAGCGACGGGAGAGGTCTGTCATTTTTCTGTTGTGACTGACCCAGTACCCTCCATCCCAGATCTCCAGACTCCAGGACTGATAATTGAATCCAAACTCACTCTCCCATCCGCTCCGTCTGATTCCTCTGTAACTCACTGCTATAGAAACCCTCCCGCTCCAGTCCACCTCCCAGTAACAGCGCCCCCTCAGGCCAGTGCAGCTCAGGACCTGGGGGTAGAATGTGAACCTGTCGTCATGATGTGGATACTCCTGCTCCTCCTTCACTCGTGTCACAGTCTGATTGTCCTCAGACAGAAGCAGACGTCTGTGAGCTGTGTTTGGGTCCAGAGAGAACTCACAGGAGTCTGAAACACAAAGATAAGATAAGATAAGATAAGATAAGATAAGATAAGCCTTTATTAGTCCCACAGTGGG
The DNA here is from genome assembly GCA_019594935.1 of Periophthalmus modestus. NCBI lineage: Eukaryota > Metazoa > Chordata > Actinopteri > Gobiiformes > Gobiidae > Periophthalmus > Periophthalmus modestus. The sequence goes on from JAIEZT010001373.1 coordinate 2,988,582, forward strand.
GAAATTCCAGCATTGCACCGCACACATAGAGAACAGAAGGAAATAAAATAAAACAAGATAATAGATAAATAACAAGATAATAGATAAATAGAAATTATTTAAGAAATAGATTCAAGGATAACTCTAATATACACACACATATATATATACATATAAATATACATCTCCGTAGAGTGACTTGTGAAGTGAGTATTGCACATAGTGGAATGACACATGTTCAGTGTTAACAGTGTTCATTGTATAGTCTGACAGCAGCAGGAAGGAAAGACCTGCGGAACCTCTCCTTCACACAGCGAGGGTGAATCAGTCTGTCACTGAAGCTGCTCTCCAGGGCAGACAGAGCGTCCTGCAGGGGGTGAGACTCATGGTCCAGCATTGAGATGACCTTAGCCAGGACCCTCCTGTCCCCCACCTCCTGCACTGAGTCCAGAGGACAGCCCAGGACAGAGCTGGACTTCTTGATGATCTTGTCCAGCTTCCTCTCCCTCTCTGTGATGCTGCTGTTCCAGCAGACCACACCGTACAGGATGGCTGATGCCACCACAGAGTCATAGAAGGTCTTCAGGAGTGGCCCTCTCACTCCAAAAGACCTGAGTCTCCTCAGGAGATAGAGCCTGCTCTGGCCCTTCCTGTACAGTGCGTCTGTGTTGTGAGTCCAGTCCAGTTTGTTGTTCAGATGAACACCCAGGTACTTGTATGAGTCCACTCTCTCAATGTCCCTTCCCTGGATGTTCACTGAGGGGGCAGTAGAGTGGCGTCTGCGGAAGTCCACCACCATCTCCTTGGTCTTCCCTGCGTTGATGATGAGGTGGTTCTGCTGACACCAGTCCACAAAGTCCTGCGTTAGTCCTCTGTACTCCATCGTCGTCATCCTTGATGAGGCCAATGATGGCAGAGTCATCAGAGAACTTCTGCAGGACGCAGCTGTCCGTGTTGTGTCTGAAGTCTGCAGTGTAAAGGGTGAAAAGAAAGGGCGCGAGGACAGTGCCCTGGGGCGCCCCCACACTGCAGGTCATGAGATCAGACACGCAGTTCTTGGCTCTCACAAACTGGGGCTGGTTTGTGAGATAGTCCAGGATCCAGTCTGCCAGGTCACAGTCCACCCCGGCGGTCTCCAGCTTGTCCCTCAGGAGCAGAGGCTGGATGGTGTTGAAAGCACTGGAGAAGTCGAAGAAGAGAATCCTCACAGTGCTGCCGGGGTTCTCCAGGTGAGACAGTGAGCGGTGCAACAGGTAGATGACGGCGTCCTCCACTCCGATGCCAGGCCGGTACGCAAACTGCAGCGGATCCATCGCTGAGCTCACGGTGGAGCGGAGGTGGCCAAGGACCAGTCTCTCCAGAGTCTTCATCAAATGAGATGTTAGAGCCACTGGCCTGAAGCTGCTGAGCTCCTTGGCCTGTGGCGTCTTGGGCACCGGTACCACGCAGGAGGTCATTTTCATCTTATTATTTTGTTCTAATTGGTTGTACGTTTAGTGGGATCGTACCTGTCATGAAGACTATTTAACTCAGTCTTTCACCAGCAACGTTTGTGAGCAAAAGTAAAACTAGATGTATTTGAAATATAATAAACATATTTATATTGTGTAAATGAGGCGTGGCCCTTGTTTACAGTTTGTTGCTAGGTAACAGTTATGGAATTACCTCGACACGTCACATCTGCTGCTCACGTCCAAGAGAAAAGAGAAACTTCACCAGAACTAGAGACGTGACGTTTGACCGAGTCGACTCTTTTGAACGAGTCGGCTCTTTTGGACGAGTCGGCTCTTTTGGACGAGTCGGCTCTTTTGGACGAGTCGGCTCTTTTGGACGAGTCGGGTCTTTTGAACGAGTCGGCTCTTATTTCTTTCTAGTTTTTCTGCATTTTACACACACACACACACACACTTTGTGTTTGTGTTTCAAGTGGGCCAGAGAGTGTTTAAAGTGGACCAGAGAGTGTTTAAAGTGAGCCAGAGAGTGTTTAAAGTGGGCCAGAGAGTGTTTAAAGTGGACCAGAGAGTGTTTAAAGTGGGCCAGAGAGGTTTTAAAGTGGGTCAGAGAGTGTTTAAAGTGGATCAGAGAGTGTTTAAAGTGAGAGAGGTTTTAAAGTGGGTCAGAGAGTGTTTAAAGTGGACCAGTGTTTATAGTGGACCAGATAGTTTTTTAAATGGGACAGATAGTTTTTTTTTAAATGGGCCAGAGAGTGTTTAAAGTGGACCAGAGAGTGTTTAAAGTGGGCCAGAGTTTTTAAAATGGGCCAGAGTGTTTAAAGAGACGAGAGTGTTTAAAGTGGATCAGTGTTTAAAGTGGGCCAGAGAGTGTTTAAAGTGGACCAGAGAGTGTTTAAAGTGGACCAGAGAGTGTTTAAAGTGGACCAGAGAGTTGTAGATCAGAGGTTTGTTTAGAGAAAGATATTTCTTATAATTTGACCAAAAACAGACACAAGTCCCAGGATTTAGCTGCATCTCCTCAACCCGCCTGGTTATGAAATATAATCCAAACTCACATTCAAATTTACCAAAAAAACGTTCTTTACCAAAAATGAAAGATAAATGATTTAAATGTTTTTCTCAATATTTGTGAGTCTGAAAAATTTCAAATGAAGGTAATTTATCAAGTAATGATCCAACAGTAAAATGAGACTTTAGTTTATAGTTGAACCAAACCTAAACGATACAAGATTAAAGTTTATGGAGTTAATGTGTAAAGTGGCACAGTTTGATTGAACTTTTATTACATTAGATCAAACTGAAATTTAAATAAACAATTGAAATCTTATCTTTTGATTTAGTTTAGATTTTTTTTAATTTAGGATATTTTAAATATTGATACTGACTTTTTGATACAAACCTATTTACACATTTTAAGGTAAAAACAAAAACCTTTTTCACGCAAATTTTGAAAAGGTTTTAGTTTTGTCTTAAGTGGATGTGAAGTGTGTCTGTGGTCTGTCGTGTCTGGGTGGGCGTGGTCTTGATGTGAGGCGGGTCTGTCGTGTCTGGGTGGGCGTGGTCTTGATGTGAGGCGGGTCTGTCGTGTCTGGGTGGGCGTGGTCTTGATGTGAGGCGGGTCTGTCGTGTCTGGGTGGGCGTGGTCTGGTCTAAACATGGCTGCTGCGTCAATGAGAAACATGAACAAAAAAAAGTCCTACTGCGTCTGAAACTGCTCTGTGGCTCCTCCTCCTCTGGTCACATGACAAACTGCTCTGTGGCTCCTCCTCCTCTGGCCACATGACAAACTGCTCTGTGGCTCCTCCTCCTCTGGTCACATGACAAACTGCTCTGTGGCTCCTCCTCCTCCTCTGGTCACATGACAAATGAATGACCTGAGTCAAAGCCTTCAACACCTGCTCTGCTCCTGTAAAGCCCCATCCAACTGTCTCTGCTGCTGCGTTTGGGCTGCGTTTGCCTGGGCCTGACTGGCACCTGCTCTGACCCACTCCACTTCAGTATTTTGTTCTTAACCACATTTGCAAGTTTAGCCATTTATTTATTTTTAAACATTTTTGCTCCATTCTTGAAAACAACCAGCTTTAAATGTATTATTTTTTATTGTTAATCTTCCTACAAGAATCTTTCCCAACAACCTGGGCTTTACCACAGCCCCATGTATTGACCATATCTACACTAATGTTCCAGAGTCTGTAAAGACATTAAGTCAGTACCTGTTGGATTCAGCTCCATAAACTCATGGCAGTCACAAAGAGAGTTAAAGTCCCTAAAGTGAAGGCACATTTGAAATACAAAAGGTTTTATAAAGCATGTGCTAGTGATAATATTGTGAGAGAAGTGAGTGAGGTTGATTGAATGATGTGTATAAGAGACACAAAGTCAAGGTTTCTTTAGACGCTTTTATGAGCTCACTTTTGGGTATTGTAGACAAATATGCACCAGTGAAAAAGGAAACAAACAGAAGCAAAGCTGAGTGGACTGACTTAACACTGAAGAATATGATGAAGCTCAGGGATGAAGCTAAAGAAGAGGCTGTAAAATCAGCCTTATTAGAAGACAAGTTAAACTATCACAAGAAAAGAGAAAACTATAGAGACAAAACTGACAAAACATGATGGAAAAAAGCTCTGGAGCCTCCAACATGAAATAATGGAGAGAAACAGAAATCCATGTCCTTCATTTGTGGAGTCAGACAGTGGTTTAAAACAAATCTCAAAGATATTCCAGATTATTTTAAGAACTATTTTAGAAATAAAGAGTTTGTGAGAAATAGATGTTAATTGTCCTGGAGCCATGAAGACGAGCTGACTGCACTGCTTTCAGCTCACGGGCTCCACATAAATAAACAAATGAACTCGTTCACAAGCTGCATTTACATGAGCCGTGATGACACAGTAACAACTGTTTGTGAGGAAAAGATCATCATTATTAGAAACTCACGACTTTAACAACATAATATAATCAAAACAGAATCCAAAAGGATCAAGTTGTTTCTGGAGATGAAGGTCGACGATGTGTCTTTGAGAGTCGTTAAACATAATAAATATAATGTTATGAGCTGTTATAAGAACTTTACTGTGTGAATGAAATAAAAGACTCACACTTCATCAGACCTGGGACCATCCAGCGCTCTCCAGCAGGATCCAGCCTGAAACACACAAGTCCAGTTTAGACCAGACCAGGACCAGACCAGGACCAGACCAGGACCAGACCCGGACCAGGACCAACAGAGCAGGGGCAGTCTCACCTGACAGACAGCAGGGGGCGCTGGTCCTGTAGAGCGGTCAGGAGCTCGGCTGAGGGTCCTGGATGGTTGTAGCTCAGGTCTAACTCTCTCAGGTGGGAGGGGGCGGAGCTCAGAGCTGAGGCCAGAGCAGCTCCGCCCCTCTGTGAGACCAGACATCCAGACAACCTAAAGACACAGCATTACACTCATGTGGACACAAGGGGGCAGAGTGCATCATGGGAGCGTCTCACCTGAGAGTCTCCAGTCTGCAGGGGGCGCTCTTCAGTCCAGAACACAGCAGCTCCACTCCTGAGTCCTGGAGGTCATTGTGACTGAGATCCAGGTGTGTGAGACTGGAGGAGCTGAGGACTGAGGCCAGAGGACCACAGCTGTGAGGGGACAGTCCACAGCCACAAAGACTGAGGACAGAGAGGGACATTAGAGACTAGAACCACCACACAAGAGTTTAATAATAATTATGTTTTACAGACCTCTCAAAGTGCTACACTGCTGTCATTATTCATACACTCCACACTCAGTGGTGTAAACTACTATTGTAGCCACAGCTGCCCTGGGGCAGACTGGCAGAAGTGAGGCTGCCAATCTGCACCATCGGCCCCTCTGACCAAAACAATTACTCACCACTTTCACACTAGACAAAGTTGATGTCATTGTGTCTTGCCTAAGGACACAATGACAGAACTTAGCCCGAGCAGGAATCGATTCTCTGACCACTGCTCTGACCACTGAGCCACTGTCCCCCCAAAATAAAGTTTAAATACAGTGTGGACTCACAGGGCTTTGGTGCAGGCTCTGACCACCGGCAGCAGACCCAGGAGAGCTCTCTCTGAGGCCTCGTATTTCCTCAGGTCAAACTCCTCCAGGTCTGAGTCTGAGGACAGTAAGAGGAAGGACACAGCTGACCAATCAGGAGGAGACATGTTTTTATATGAGAGACGTCCTTCTCTCATGTTCTTTTGTATCTCCTTCACCAGAGTGAGGTCGTTCATCTCGTTCAGACAGTGGAGCAGGTTCAGTTTTCTCTCTGCAGACAGATCCTCATCATTCAGCTTCTCTTTGATGTACTTTACTGTCTCCTGATTGGTCCTGTCACTTCCTGTGTGAGTCAGCAGACCCTGCAGCAGCCTCTGATTGGTCGGCAGAGACAGCCCCAGGAGGAAGCGCAGGAAAAGGTCCAGGTGTCCGTTTGGACTCTGTAAGGCCTGGTCCACAGCAGAGTGGTAGAAGGCCTCAGGCTCTGATGTCACAGAAGATTCTTGTGTCAAACAGTGTTTTTCATTTCTTTTGCGTTTTCGACTAAAAGAGTGTGGTGGCTCCAGCAGGTTCTCTCCAGAACTGAAGAAGGATTAAAGGATTATATTAAATATAAAGACAATTTATCCAGAACAACAGGAGCCACTGCCAGAGGTGACCTGTGACCCTCAGACGGACCTTTGGTCAGAATGTTTTATCTGTCCAAGGTGTGAACCTGTGGAACAGTCGAACCCTGAGAGAATGTCCCACATACAGCTCTTTTAAAGCTCAGATAAAAACTGGGAAACTTTGAAATATTTTTTTAATTATTTGTATAGTATATTATTATTATTATTACTATACTATATACTATAGTACCACCCCCCCACCCCCCCATACAAAAACTACATAAATACAACCTCATATACATATATGCACATATACACACACCTATACCATAAAAAATACATATACATACATTTAAACAAAATTATATATTTATATACACACAATATGTACATATTTATATACATATATACCTATACCTACATGCAGATTACACATATATACAGACATTTTATTATATGTGTATATATATATATATATATATATATATATATATATATATATATATATATATATATATATATATATATATATATATATATATATATATATATATATATATATATATATATATATATATATATATATATATATATATATATATATATACACATATATACATATATATATTTATTTATTTATTTATTTTTTTTCTCCTTACAGCTACTTTTAATTTACAGCATATTTACATTACAATACACATTATATGTTTGTGTCTGTTCTTCTGTGGTAGTTGTGACATTCTGGATGTTTTCAGTCTGATGTTGGTCAGATAAACACAAATACAACTGGTCAAAGTGATGAGAGTCAGAATGTGTCAAATGTGAATCACCAACAGCTGAGCCAGGAGGGCCCCCAGAGACTCAGCTTAGGGCCCCTGAAAGCTCCATCCGGCCCTGATTATATGACATGATGTTACAGTTGTGTGGGTCTTATCACAGTTCTCAAAGTCATTATCTATTATCATTTAGGATTAAATCTGTTAGATATAAACTCTTTACATGACTCGGATGGAAATGGAAACCCAGAGTCTGGAGAAATTCACTTAAATATTACAAAGTGTTAAATTCATCTGTAATCTCTGTTTTAGGTTTGGATTCACTTTGTGCCTCTTTCCTTTACCTCAACTTTAACAATGAAGGTAAATGTTTCATTTTTCCCTTTTGTTCCACATTGAATCTCTGCGTTTTCCCCAGTTCAGACTCTTCTCCTTTTTTGTCTCTTTTTCTCTGGCTCTAGCAGATGCCTGCATGTCTGCTTCATTCACAAACACCTGTATCATTTCTTCTTGAAGGACGACTCTCATGTCATTCAAGGTAAAGTCGTCAAATCAGACACAGTTTGAGCATTTGCACAGTATTAAAGCAGAATAAAGGCTTTATTGCATTTTAAATTCAAACTAAAATGATTATTATTCAACTAAAAGATAATCAGATCATTCAAATCTTTGGCTCAGGCTGATAGTTAATTATTAGTGAAGTGTCTTATCCAAAAAGTTACAACAATTAAAACTTTGAAGAGTCAAGATCTGTGTAGAAATATGAACAAAAAATCATATCTCATTATATTTGAATATTTTCCACTAATGATCAAATTAAATCCCTGCAGTTCATCAGAAATGTGCTAAAAGGTGTTTGTCAATGTTTTAGTTGAAGTTGACGCACAAAAATGTAACATGCAGTAATACTAAAGGGTCACTGCATAAGTTTTTAGAGGCTCTGAAACCTTTTTATTTCACAAAAAGGCCTAAAACGTAGCAATATGTATAAAGACATGCAGGAGACTCACTGCCAAGTATTTTTAGCAGTAACATTTTGATGAGAGCAGCTGATGGAGCCTCTGATACATTTTGTCATATGTCCCACCTCTGCGTGTGGATGAAGAATATTTAGAAATGTTCTGTACATTTCACAGGGTTTTTCTTGGGGCTCCTCAGTGACTTGGATTTAATGTCTAGTCTAATGTGGTGTCTGTGTGAAACATATGTCACATCAAAATGACAAACACATTTAACCTAATGGCAGAAGTGTGTGATTGTGTGTCTTTATAGAGGACCTGACTGTGTTCTCTCAGATGAGCTTTTCACGACCCTGAACTCAGCAACCATCTGAATGAGATCGGCTTCATCCCAGACGGAAGTGAACTTCTGTTGGAAAAATGGTGTTTCTCTGCTGGACATTTTTGTGTTTCTCTGGACATAATAGACCTGGATCACTCTCTGTATCGTGCACTTTCATTCCTAAAATAATGTGTCTGTTCAGTGACTTTTGTGGAGTATTTTCTGTTTTACGACATTTAACTTTGAATTTTCATCACATTAGAATCTTCTGTTTTAAGGCGTCTTAGTATTATCATTGTTTATTTATTATTTATAGATATTTTCCCACAGTAAATTGTCTCATGGTCCTGGAGTTTTCTTGCTTATTGTCATTGTTTGGACTTTAGCCCAAAGCAGCTGAGACACAAATGAATGCTGTAAAACAAGGGCCTGGTTCAAATCCTTTGCCAAATGAATCTGCAGGTGATCAGTAGATGCCAGGACACAGTTCATCCCCAATAATCCAAAATTCAACAAAACGTTTATAGGGATAAACACTAAACACTTGATGCGACAGACAGCCCCGTTTGACCAGAACATTTACCTTTTTGCATCACACATCTCGTCTTCGGTGGATAATATGTTGCTCTCCTCATTACTCTTCACACTTTACACAATTCCTTGGTTTGTGACCATGTTACACGTAAGTATCATAAACTTTTCTTTATTAAAACAGTACGCACACATCAAATACATAAATGTCAGGATTTTATACACGGAGATACTTACACTGTATATGAAAGTACACAGTGTGTCAGACATATTGCTTCAAGTGGTTAAACAACTAAAAAGTCATTGATATTAAAGGTTCCATATTACACATTGAGTCTTGTGACTTTGAGCCATGTTCTAACACTGTTCCCTCATCAAAAACACCTGGAGCTGTGTTTTGTTTCATTCACACATATTTGAGTAACTCTTTATTATTGTCGACATCCCCAAAGCTCAAAATCCTCTGTTCCACCTGGTGATGTCATCAAGTGGTAGTTTTCACGTTACCAGCTCCTTTAACCTTTTGTTCAGTGGAGATAAGTGTCGACTCCAGGGCTGAAATGATCCAGATGATTCTAGTGAAGGAGCCACGTCCTGTATCACCACATGATGACATCACAAGGTGGAACAGAGTGTTTCTGTTTGAGAAGAGTTTGTGTGTTAAACATGTGACTGAAACAAAACGACATTATAACAGATCAGAAAATCTGGTAATATGGGCCCTTTAAACCAGTGACGTGCGGAGAGGTTCATGGTGAGGCGCTGATGTCGTCACAATCAGATTCACAAACATATAAACCAGGTGTCACATTTGGCCCCGGGTCAGTTTCTCTCCCAGTGACTTGGGGTCAGAATAAAAAAGAATTTCAAAATAAAAGTTCCAAAGTCCATATGAAATAGCTCTAATAGTATGAAATAAAAAGCTGGTTTTGTATTGTTTTTTATCCTTATTCTGGTTCCCCAATTTTCAGTGGATTGAAGTCATTAAATTTCTTACCATTTTGTACGTCTCTGTTTGAAAAGAGCGAGTCTTTTGTTCTGTCGTCTGGAGCAAACCATTTAGCTCCTTTAGCTTTGGTCTTGGTCCTTTAATTATAACCTCCTGCTTCGACTGAAAGTCTAGTTTAGAAAACAGCTTGAGCTTTAATATGTATCTTCCTCCATTTAAAAAGTACGGCCAGACATGAGGAAAAAAGTGAACTGCTAAAGTTGACTTGCTAACTCTAAATTGTAGTTATTCAATTCTGCGGGAGTTACAAGAATCCCTGGGCTCACGAGCGCCCCCTAACATGAGGCAGGGTAACTGCGTGCCTCACCCGGCGCCTTTTCACAGCCACTATAATGTGCTCAGCCCTTAAAGAGTTAAAAAAAAGCAGCTTAGCGCACAGCAAAGTCAGTCCATGTGAGGCACGAACGGCCTGTGCCTCACTGCGCGTCTCTTTTTAGGATTTCAACGGTAAACGTAAAAATTCTGCGATTTTGAGTAAAAAAAATATTAAAATTGCAGGTGAGGCCGTGCCTCACCTGCCTCACCTGACCGCACGTCACTGCTTTAAACTTAATTTCACACCACATGTAATTATAAAAGTATTTGAAAACACATTTACGTTTACTGCGTTGCTTACACATTTCTAATTAAGTCACGTGTGTCATTTGTTACTTGCATCTTTTTATATTTCTTTGAGATTGATGCCAACGTGTCTTAACATATCTCCTCTGGATCTAGACGTGTTTCCACTACACAAGATCTTTCACTTGTGGGACACTCTTCTTGTGGGAAACTCCTCATTCCCGTTCTGTATCGGTGTGGCCATCCTGCAGCAGCTCAGGGACCGCCTCCTGGCCAATGGCTTCAATGAGCATCCTGCTCTTCTCTCACCTCCCAGGTCAAAAATACAAAACTCAACCTGTCTATCTGTGTTGTGACGAGATCATTTAGTGTGTTTGTGTTTTTGTGCTGCAGAAATCGACATTGAGAGATGCGTGAGAGAGTCCATCAGTCTGTTCTGCTGGACTCCTAAAAGTGCCACATACAGACGACACGCTCAGCCGCCCAAACCTGCCGGAGACAACGGCTTTGGGAAACCTGCCTCCTACTTCTCCTCCGAATACCAAGACATGACAAAGACTGAACTGGGAACAACTCCACATTTTATACCAACTGCAACAACTGTTCATCTTCAAGTGAAATATACTGTGACCATCAATGTCAAATCAAACATCAACTTTTGACAAAATGTTACATCATCTAAGAATTTGACATCCATAAAAAAAGAGCAGGCTGACAGCAGCTAAAGTTCTGACACATCTTTATCATGGCACCTGCTGCTGTTTTTTCTGAACCTGATGTGGCACATGGCAAAATCTGTGACAGGTGACGTCAAAATATAGAGATACTGACAAGAAATCATATTTAATTATATTTCAACATGTTCCACTAATGATCAAATGTCATTTCTGCAGAAAGAAAGATGCCAGCCTTTCTTTCTTTTAAAGATCAAGTATTGCACAAAAATGAAACAGACTGTAAAATTAAAGGGACGCTGCATTAGTTAAAAGGCCTAAAGTTCAGCAATATCCACAAAGACAAGCAGACAAATATTTTTGGCAATAACATTTTCATGAGACGCAACAGATGGAGCCTCCACCAGAAGCTCACATAGAGCATCTTTAATCACAAAAGAGCAGAGACTGTTTTTAATATTTAACTTATTGATACATTTTGATCTATGTCCCACCTCTTTACTTTATTCACTTTACTTTACAGAAGGAAATTAGCCCTAGGCTATAATCTGGCATATTTACATTTGTATAAATGTTCATTAATATGCACTGTTCCTCCTTTTTCTTAAATAAATAAATAAATACCTCTTTCACTTTATTCATCTTAGTAATTGTTACATTTTCAGATGACACATCACTACATCTCAGGAAAAGTGTCTCATTTTCACCAGCCACAGACAAACCTTTTCAACAAAACATAAACTATGTTGCACCATGTTTCAAAAAGTTATTAATGATGTAATGTTCAAGAAAAATCAACTTACATATTTTTAAATAAATCTCAGTTGCTTTTTGTGACTTTGTCTTGTGAAAAAAGACAGTTTCTTCCCCAAAGCTGCCTTTAGCTCAGGGCCTTTTCTGCCCGTAGTGCGCCCCCTGGTGGTAGTGAGCGTGGAGCTGACACGTAGTGAAGTGTCTCTTCACATTGTGCCTTTGCCGTCTCCACAGTCGCCGCAGATGAGACACACGCAGGTTTATTTTAGTCTTAAATTGGTTGTGAAAGTGATAGATTTTTTTGTGCCATGTTTTTGGGGTAAACTGCTTCAGCTCATCTTCACAGAGCTGAGCTCTGGTTTTGTCACGTGCACAATACTGACCTTTGAACTGAGGAGATCAGAGTTCACCTTAACTTATCTAAACTTCACCTATAATCAACATATTTTTAAGATATTGTCATTTTTAAATCTATAGAAATACAAGGGAGATTTAAAAATAGCGACAGAATAAAATGTTCTTCTAGGTTCAGCTCATTAGTGAGTTGTGTTTTTTTGTGGATGACTCGTGTCGTCCCTGGGGGCGACCCGGGGCCCGACCTGGAGACTATGTGTTTTATAACATTTAATACTTTATTTTTATGCAGGATTGTTAGAGGATCGGCGGAGCAACAAAACACAGAAAACCGCTTAGTGCTAGAATAATGTTTCTTTTATTCCCCATGTAGCACATTTGGTCGGAAAAAGGAGCTTGAGAGAGTTTGGTATTTTCTTCCTTTAATTGCCGTATGCACTCAAATACAAGAGACAATTCTGTGACCCCGCCATTCACGTCTGAGCACACTTTTCAATTAGGACCAGCGAGGCCCCCACCAGTTGCCTTCACCTGCCTGCGTGAGTCGTCTGCTTATCTCCTGACCAAAAACACTATTTTACTTTGCTTTATGTGCACAAAATTACCAAAAATAAAAATGTCCAAATATTGTAATGTGATAATAAAATAGTGAAAAATATACAGTGGGTGGGTGGTCTATTCTAAAGTATTCCAATTGTACAAACGTAATATTAACAGTGACTGTCTCTTATTATTGATCCCACACTCTCCCCTGCAAAATTAATGGCGTCCCGACATTACACAGTCCATCAGTACAGGTCTTCAACTCCAGAGCCAAGATCACGAGAGTGGGAGTCAGTGGAGAAGGTACCATATGTGTCCATCAACAGTCTAATACATGGTGTATCTCCCTCTTCAACCATGTTTACGGGCAGACACCACCGGCCGAATGATATCTAAGAAGTGCTCTGCTTTACAGGCATGTACCTTTACTGAAAGATGATTCTTATACTCCTGTCTATGACTCATTGTACAAATTTTCCAGGTTGTTACCCCTCAATAAATTGGTCATGCTTGTATATATTAAACTGTGTTATGTCTAAACTTATCAAAGTGGCTATTACAAGCGTCTACGTGCATACGGTGAAACATAAAACAAAACCAAGTGTAGAACAAAGTTAACTAATAAACTAATCAAAACATCGTCCTTAACTTTTCCTATTTGTAAGAGAAGGCTGACCTAATGTGTCATAAGTAAGGGTCTGAGGTGGCTTTCGCCGCCTGAAAGGATACTGTCTCGTGATGGCTGGTTCGTCTGCTTCATCTGATGATGCTGCAGGACTATCATCGGCGTCACCAGGCACCATCTCCTCCGGCTCGACCCTCGCGTTGTCATCACTGCTTAGCTGACTTTCTGGTGCACCTCCGGAGCCCCGTGTCAGAAGTTCCTCTCTGATGCTCGAGTCGTGATGTCTAGGGGTTGGTTGTGGATGGAACTCCTCTGCACTGGCACTCAGGCGTCCTCTGGATGAGGTGGGATGCTCCAACGGCCTTGAAATGATGGCTTGCCACTCTGTTTCACTTTCAGAGTCTTCTTCGTTTGAAATATCGTTCACAGCTTCTCTCACACTTTTCTTTTTATTTGTGGACTTTGGTGTTTTTAACACAACATCTTCTTCAATAGGCAGATAGTCGCAGGGCAGCAACAAGTTTCTGTGAATGACTCGAGTTTTACCTGGGCCTCTTTCAGGTTTGATGACATAAACTGGGATGTCAGGTTTCTTTTCAACTATGACATGGACTTTCTCCTCCCAATAAGACCTGAGTTTCCCTGGGCCACCTCGCTGAGAAAAGTTGCGCACTAGCACCCTGCTTCCTGGTTGTAGCTCTGCTCCATATACTTTTCTGTCGTAATAATTCTTTGCTCGTACCTGCTCTTTACTGTCACTTTTGGATGCAATTTTGTAAGCTTCTAACATCCGCTTACGCCACTTTTCAGCATACTCACTATGGGATGTGCATTCTTCATTATCGTCACCAGGGGTCAGACCAAACATGATGTCAATGGGCAGTCTTGGGCTCCTACCAAAGAGCAGATAATGGGGGGAAAACCCAGTTGCCTCATTGCGCGTACAATTATATGCATGCACAACTTTGTCTAGTGAGCTTCTCCAGTCAGCTTTAGCGTTTTCAGGCAGGTTTCTTAGCATGGAAAGCAATGTTCGATTGAATCTTTCTACCTGCCATTCCCAGCCGGATGATATGGCGTTGTGTGTGAACCTAGATGCCACAGTACTCTTTGAGCTTGTAAAACAGCTTGTTTTCAAACTCCCTGCCTTGATCATGGTGCAGCTTGCTAGGGAATCCAAACTTTAAAACATAGTCTCCAAACAGTTTTTCGGCTGCGGTTTTGGCTGACTTGTTTTTGCATGCATAGGCCTGGGCAAACCTTGTAAAGTGGTCCATGACTACTAAGATGTATTCATAACCCCCTTTACTTGGCTCCAAATGTAGAAAGTCTATCGACACTAACTCGAAAGGATGAGTGGTCACTATGTTGGTTAAGGGTGCTCTAGTTGGTCTGTTAGGGCGCTTGCGTTTGAGGCAGCTACATACCTTAGTGACATAGTGGTCCACATTCCGTTGCATGTGTGGCCAATAGAATCTCTCACGAATGAGTGCTAGGGTCCGCTCTACCCCAAGGTGACCCATTTCTTCATGTAGCTCTTTATACACTAGTGGGTGGAACACTTTGGGAAGGAGCAGTTGGGAACCAGTAGCAGTTTTTCTGTAAATGAGTCCATTGCTGTCAATGTACAGTTTCTTTCTTTCCTTTTTCAGCACTGTTAACTCATCGCGTTGTCCCCTGCCCTTATTGTGAGGCCCACTGTTTTGTCTTAATGTAGTTTTTCACTTTTTCATAGATCGGATCTCCTTCTTGAGCTTTCTTCAGATCCTGCTCAGTGACAGCTGCTATGGAGGAAGTCACACATTCTGTTTGAGTGCAAGCTGTGGCGATTGTGATGGGGCACAGCCAAGGAGTATGTTTTGTGACTCTGCATGGACAGCTTGGGTTATTGTGGCAATGGCATCTGGCTCAACCTCTTTGGACACATTAGCATGTACTGGTTCATATCACGTGGCATTCGCGACAGCCCATCCGCATCCCCGTTAGATCTGCCTGGCCTATACTTGATGGTAAACTCAAAATCAGCAAGTTCGGCCACCCACCTGTGCATTGTGGCGTTGAGTTTAGCAGATGACAGGACATAGGTTAAGGGATTATTGTCAGTATAAACGACAAATGATGGGGCGTAATAAAGATACTCCCTAAACCGTTCGCAAATGGCCCATTTCAATGCTAAAAATTCTAATTTGCCGGAATGCAAATGATAGTTCTTTTCAGGGGGAGTCAATGTCCTAGAGCCGTAGCTGATAACTGCTAGTTTACCTTGCTGTCTCTGATATAGTACTGCCCCAAGGCCTTCTTGAGACGCATCACAGTGCAGCACAAACGGTTTCTCAAAGTCAGGGTAGCCTAGTATTGGAGGGTGCAAGAGGTGGTCAATGAGTTCACAAAGCACACACTCTGATGCTGCTCAGTCCATGTAATAGGCTGGCTTGAGGGCAACTGATTTGTCTTGTTTTGTTTTCTGCTGGGTCTTTTTGTTGTGAGCTTTTGCGTGGAGACCTTGGTGTGCCTTCAGCTGACAGCAAACTGTACAATGGTCTGGCAATACGTGAGAAGTTCTGGATATAGGGGCGATAGTAGGATATGAACCCTAAAATCTTTCTGAGTTCTCCAACATTTATAGGTTTACGGTCTTTGAGCGCTTGCACAGGTGCCAACTCACTTGGATCCATAGTATACCCATCTTTAGACACAATCTTCCCCAGAAATTTAACTTTGTTTTTGAAAACTTCGCACTTTTTCGGGGTTAGCTTGACACCATGCTGCTGATATCGGCACAGCACTGCTCTCAGATCTTGTAAATGGTCCTCAAATGTTTTACTGTGTACAAGGTTATCGTCCAAATATGGCTGACATGTTTCATCTCTCAAACCTGCAAGACACTCCTCCATGCTGCGCTGGAACTCTGCAGGGGCTGAGGAAAGGCCAAAGGGGATCCTGACCCACTCATACAGGCCGCACGGTGTTATGAAGCGGGTGAGGGGTCGGCTCTCCTCCTCCAGGAACCCTTGGTGGTAAGCCTTCCCCTGGTCTAGCACAGAAAACCAGGCACTGCCACATAAGCTGTTTAGGATGTCTTGCACACGGGGAATGGGGTGTCTATCTGGTATGGACTAAGGTTTAGTTCTCTATAATCCACACACAGTCGCAATGTCCCATCCTTTTTGCGAACACACACCAGTGGTGAGGAATAAGGAGAGCGAGAGACTTTTGTATCCATCCTCTATTCAGAAGGTCCTCCAAATATTCCTTCACCTCTTTGTGAAGTGGTTTGGGTACTGAGGTGTACGTGCGTGTTACAGGAGTTGTGTCTTTAAGTCGGATCTTTAGTTTGAGTGACGGGATACAGCCAACATCTTGATCCCCTTTTGAAAAAGCTTGACACTCTTCTCTTAATACTGCACGTACCTTGTCTTGCTGCTCGGGGTGTCAGATGGTCGAGAGCCACTGGTGGATCCCACAGTTCCTTGTTCTGCTCTTGAGCGGGGCTTACACTGTACTTTTGACTCTCGGTTTTGGTGCAGCAAGTGTTCTCATGTCGCTCAGTCTGCAAAGGTTGTGCATGAGCTGGATAGATAGCTTTAACTTGTTGGAGTTGGCCCAACACAGTACGGGATGTTAGAGTAATGTCACGACTGCTCTCATTAGAAACTGGAATAGACACTTTAGACCAGCCTCCCTTGTGTACACTTATTACTGTTTCAGATAGAGTTAGTCCTTCAGGCCACTTTGAGCTATCTACTGGTTCAAATAAAGCATCTTGTTCTGCTGCACAAGGATATCTGCGTACACTGCACTTGACCAACTGTGTTTGACCTGGGGGAATAGTTACTCTCGGCTGTCCTACTCTCACTATCCCCTCCCTCATGTCATCTTTTTTCGTAACTAGCTGAATGAATATTTCAGTCTTTGCACAATCAAGTGAGAATGCCTCCTGCACAGCTGCTGAGGTGAACTCTGGGTATTGCTCCATCCCATTTTTGACTACTAACTGTTCAATTATGTTATAGCCAATTATTGGTGGCTCCGCAACACCTGGCTCATTTGAAATCAAAACTGGAGCTAACAGTTCTTGTGCACCCTGTTTGATGTATTGAGCCTAAACTTTAACTCAACCCAGCCAGAGAAAGGAATGACTGTTTGGTTTGCTGCCTTACCAACTAAAGTTTCATTTTCCCCCAGAAGCTCTTGCAGGTTGCGAGTCACAGTGTGAGGCAGGTAAGTACTACGCCAGCTCTCATTGATGATGGTTACTTGCGAACCAGTGTCCCATAGCGCTTTTGTAGATACTCCCTCAAAACAACAGTCTACCAGACACTTTCTGCCAATGAGGGCGTGAAGTTTAGCATGGCGGCGTGAGGACATTGGATCTGCATAAGTGGCACTCACCCCTGGTGTGTTTTGTTACTGTTTTCCAGCTGAGCTTCAAGCTGTTTAATTCTGTCCAACAGTAGCTCTTGCATTTTGTTTTCAGACTCAAGGGATTTCTTTGGGAAAGAGTGGATGGCGCCACCTTGTGGGGTTTAACATGTACTGTCTCTGACGGTCAGCAGCACTCCGTGTTCCTCTGCACCCCCTTGAAAAGTGTCCTGATAATCCACATTTGAAACAGTGTTCACAGTGATTACTTTGCCCACTGTCTTCACATGCTTTGCACGCCCCCGCTGAGTGCGCTTGAAACTTGGAGTGGTACGCTGCTGATGGTCCTGCAGATTTTTCTTTATGTCCGCCATTTCCTCTCTGAGCAAATTCACTGTTTCATACAACTCAGTATCTCGAGAGCTTGAAGGTGCTGGAGCTTTGCGGGCCTTTGGTTTGACAACTTCAGCTTGGTCCTGTACTCCTACTCTCATTTCAGAAACAGTTTTGCTTTGAGTCTGTCCTGCTTGTGCTTCTGCCTGCAGCTCATTTACTTTTGGAGCTCTGTTTACAGCATTTTTGCGCTGTTTTGGACTGACGCTCTGACTCTACACTAGCCGCTTCATTCAGTTTATCAATGAGAATCTCATCCGTTACTGTAGGATCATCTAAATAAGGCTTTAGCTGAAACTTAATGTGATCACTTATAAGTCCAGTGCTGACTGACCTCAGAAACTTTCTTTGGATCACTTCTGGGCTGTACTGATCATCTGAGCCTGACTCTTTAGATGCCAGGAAAAGTCTCTCTTTAAGCTCTATTGCCCTAAAAAGAAAGTTTTGGGGAGATTCACGACTGTCTTGGGTGACATTGACTAGTTTGTGATACAAGTCCATTGAACTGTCCTCTTTAAAGTGCCCCTTTAATATAGTCTTTAGCTGTGATAATGTGAGGTCACTTTTAACTTCAAGCATGTCTCGTAAACTCAAACCTGGGCTAATGGCTTTGACAACAGCTTCAACCACTTCATCTTCACTGTGCCCTTTAACTAAGCCTCTTTCAATCTGGCCACTTATTTTGAATTCTCTTCTGATTGTGACTTCTTGGAGCCTGTTTGTAGGCAAACTTGTGTTTGTATGGACAGAGGGCTCATTTTGTAGAGAAAGGATGCTTACTCTATCACTTAGCCTTTGAGTTTCATTGACAGGTGCTTGATGTATGATTGGCACTCCAGTCGTTCTTTCCTCAATATTTTCTGCTTCAGATGCATTGGTTAGACTTGTGCCCGTTTTGGTTAAACTTAGCAACATGTTCAGATATTGTTCTGCCACTTCACTTTCCTCGTTTTCAATTGCATTGTCTATTGAGTCTATGATGACTTTAATAACTGCCCGTTTGGTCGCTGCATGTCGGTAGTCAACTTTAGCACGCGCGCTCACCTCTTTGAGCTCATCCAGCTTCAGCGCCCAGAGCTGCTGTGACACTTGCTCCGCTAACTCTTCGAGACTCATTTTGCCGTGCGTCGCGGTGCCGCGCCTCCCTCGTGAATGCGCGTGGCCGTCAACGGGAAAGTTGTTCGGTGCTTCGGCGGCGGAAAGACACTCTCAGAAGTCTTTCTCCATCCCGGACGAGCCCCCAAGATTTGTAGCACATTTGGTCGGAAAAAGGAGCTTGAGAGAGTTTGGTATTTTCTTCCTTTAATTGCCGTATGCACTCAAATACAAGAGACAATTCTGTGACCCCGCCATTCACGTCTGAGCACACTTTTCAATTAGGACCAGCGAGGCCCCCACCAGTTGCCTTCACCTGCCTGCGTGAGTCGTCTGCTTATCTCCTGACCAAAAACACTATTTTACTTTGCTTTATGTGCACAAAATTACCAAAAATAAAAATGTCCAAATATTGTAATGTGATAATAAAATAGTGAAAAATATACAGTGGGTGGGTGGTCTATTCTAAAGTATTCCAATTGTACAAACGTAATATTAACAGTGACTGTCTCTTATTATTGATCCCACACCCACACAAAAGCAGCATACAATGATCACTTCAATACATCAGACAGCAACTTTAATCATCAAACCAGCGCCTTACCGTGACACGAGACTGGAGAGCCAACAGTCTGGGCAGAGCGGGCTGTGCTGTCCGAACAAAGCTGGGCGGCCGTACGTACCCCACCGCAGACCCCACCAAACTGAGGGGCTCCCCGTCCTTTATAGTATTGAATAAACACGGGTCGCGTACGAAGGGGAGCGGGCCAGACCCCCCTCCCAGGCGCACCTCGATTAGTTTCCCAAAACAAAGGCTGGTATCATAACTGTTGACGCTACGCTCGGCACATTCCTAAGCAGCACACAGCAACACAGCAGCAACTTTAACACCTAGTCAGGGAAGAGGGCAAACGAGGACACTACACAGGGCTATAACCCGTCACTATGGTGGAAAAAATGTAAATGTTTTGGAAACTGAAACAAATTTATTACTGTAAGAAGCTAGAGTTTCTACTAAACACTATAAATTCCTCAGTGCAGCATCTTCAGACTGAAATGACTTCTGGATGGCAGTGAAAACATAGTGATTTCAGCCTTGTCCAGATGACGACCTTTCAAACCGAGACACTTGTGATTCTACTTGTCGTCTCCTGTTGCATGTTCTGTAGTGTCGAGAGCCCATGTCTCTGAGTGAGCTGAAAGCAGAAGTGTCTCCCAGGATCTCTGCAGAGGACCTTATCCAACTGTGTGAGCTGTCACCTACTGCCCCCACCAAAAGAACCAAGTCAGGCAAACCCAAAATCATCTCTGTGGACGTCCGCAGTGTGGAGGAGTATCCTTCTGTAGAGAAAGATGACCTCAAATGGAACTATTCTTCATCACATTTTTGATTGAGAAAGTCACACCAGCTTTTCACTTAAGCTTCAGCATTACTCCCCCTAGACCTCAAAACATGCGCAGGCTAATCCTCCAGCTAGGAGAAAAGCAGTTGGATTTAGGCTAAAAATCGCTGTTAACTACCACCACTACCACTTGATGACATCACAAGGTGGACCACAGCATTTTGAGCTTTGGAGATGGACAGCCTAGTAACACAGGATTACTCAAATATGTGTGAATGAAACAAAACACAACTCCAGGTGTGTATTTAAGAAGCTAACAACATTTGAACATGGCTAAAAGCTCACATGAGTCAGTTTAGCCTCATACCGACCCTTTAAGTATAGACCTTGTTTCAGAACTTTGCATCACTGTGAAGAAATGAGGACAAATGCTGTTATGTCCTTGGCACTTCTCCCACTTCACTCCCAGTGTCTGTGCTCAGTGCTGTATAAATGTTTGTGTGTGAACAGGTGATAACTGTGAAGTGCTTTGAGCGACTTGAAGGTAGAAAAGTGACCATTTTATTTACCATCACCATAATATTTGATGTTTTCTAAAGAAGCTCTGAAGTTGCATGTGGTCGTATTATTGTCTTATTTGATCTCATTTTAAGACACACAGTTGTCCACCCTTAACCTCACTGTTTGCAGTTATAGCAGAGGTCACATTTCAGGCAGCATCAACGTCCCCTTCAGCACAGTGTTGGGGCCGGACGGGGAGCTGCTGCAGTGTCCCACATCAGGAGCGCTGCAGAGCTACAGAGGACGACTCATCGTGGTCATCAGTCACGCCATGAAGAGCGCCGCTATGGTGAGGACACACGAGACCAGACATGAGACGAGAACAAGACCACACATCCATCATTTAGAAGAAACTAATGATGGAGGCTGTTCACCATTTTGGCCTCACTATTGAGTATTTTTGCTGTCACTGTAGCTATCCACTTTTTGGAAAGAGAAGTTCTCAAGATGCAAATCAGCACCACTGAACCTTTTTTGTCCAATCCAAACGGAACTGGACAAAAAAGGTGGAGACAAGGAGAAAAATGTCACGAGATCTTGTCCAATCCCTGTTGGTGTGGAAATATAATTCTGATCACTTTCTTGGAAAATGAATCCAATTTCCTCCAGTGGTTTGAAGATTTTAAGCATCATCTCAAAGACGAGATGACAAAATATTTTGAAATTACAATTTTCATTTGTTTTACTGAGCCAAAAATAAAATCTAATTCACTCTCGATCTAAAAGTCAAAGTGTAAATTTATCATAAAACTACAGCTGACTCCAAAAATGATCAGATTATTCACATTAAAAAACGACTAAAATCAAACAAAACTAATTATTTTCAGTCATTCCTGTGGTTAATTTGTGTTTTTAGATCAAAACTCAAAGTATCCAAATATCCTAATGGTCTTTACACTTGATTGTCTCCAGTTTGCGACTCACCTGGTCAAAGTGAATTTCCCTCGAGTTTGTGTCCTCGATGGAGGCATCAATAAGCTGAAGCCCACCGGACTGCTCACTGTTCCTTCACCTCAGATTTGAATCATTTGTACTTCATGTGTCACTTCAAACAAATATATGATTGTCAATGTGATCACTGTTCATTTTCCAAGTCAAATAAAGTGTTTGTGTTTTATTGCTGTGTCTGTATGTAACTTTTCTGGTGGTAGGTCCGGCAAATGTCTCACAGTAGAGCATTAAACATATCTATCTGCATTTATTCAGAAGTGACATTTCCACTATAGCGCCCCCTACCACTAACATCAAATGTAAATATTATTCAATTTTTATGAATCTTGGAGGATTTAAATCTATGACAGAGAAGATGCAAAAACTTCTATTATGGATATGGGGCATTTTTCACCATTGACCAGCAGCAAATACTAAAAAAAACAGTAAAAAATCTTCCACACATGAGCTTAGTCTGATCTAAACAGTGTTTTCTTTGGTGCTTAAACAAGAATCACATTTATTTCAGTGGAGAATTTGTCCATATTTAAAACATGATATAAAGTAGTTGAAATGTTGGATGTTCATGTGTCTGTAATACAACCCGACTGTGGAGGCACCACAGTAACTTCTGAATGAGGTGAAGACACTGGCTGCTCCTGATGACACTGATATGTCAAACACTATGATCAATGCTACAGCGCCACCTACAGGAAGGCACAAAGTTTACAATGGGGAGAAAATAATTACCTTTACATTAATTGATGAAACTTTACAGAAAATTCTGTCGTCTGCCCCTGATTAGAAAAAACAATTACACTCATTCCCTATTTTGTAGAGTTTTACCTCTAAGCTCCTCCAAACCTCCCATGAATGAAGAGCTCTGACTCAAATCACACAATAAAAAGGGAAAGACCCACTAAACATGAGCAGAAATGCACCAAAGTTGCAGAGGGAACCACCTCAGTGTAAAATCAACTCTGATAAAACTTTTTTCCATGTTCCACACAAACTGCCTCTACAGTGAGACATTTCAATGGGACAGGAGACACATGGACTTTGTCTCAGGCCAGTAAAGTTTATAGGACTGATACGACACATGAGGACAACCCCAGGCAAGTTTATTTGTACAGCACAATTCATACACAAAGTCATTCAAAGTGTTTTACAGAATAAGAAAGACATTCAAATCACAATACAAACAAATCAAAACATAAATAATCATAAAATGAACATTAAAAGAAAAGAGCAGAATAACAAGCTTCAATCATATGCACAGCTAAACCGAACCGTTTAGAGCCTGAATTTAAACATGGTCAAAGTAGAGGCCTGTCTCATGTCTTCAGGAAGGACATAGTCCAGCTGCATAAAAGGACATAGTCTAGCTGTGTAAAACTGAATGATTCCCCATGTTTAGTCCTGACTCTGGACACTAGCAGGAGGCTGGTCCCTGAAGACCTCAAACTGAGAGATGGTTCATGTGGCACTAACATATCAGAGATGTTCTTTGGTGCTGGTCCATGGAGAGACTTGTTCACACAGAGCTGCTTTAAAGTCTATTCTCTGAGCCACAGGAGCCAGAGACCTGAGCACAGGACACATGTGTGAAGTACTTCCTGGTTCTAGTCAGACCCGAGCAGCAGTGTTCTGGATGTTCTGTTCTGTCCTAACGCTCGTTTGGAGAGGCCAGTGAGCAGGACGTTACAGTCGTCTAACTTACTGGAGACAAATGCAGGATAAGTCTTTCCAAGTCTGGTTTAGACAGTTTACTTTTGATTTTGCAATATTTTTTTAGATGGTAAAAAACTTTCGAGTCTGATTCTGATTTGAAGGTTTTAGAGAGAGTGACTGACACTTTCTCTATGTTTCTGTGGGTCTATGACTTGAGTCTTGTCTAAGATTAGCTAAAGAAAGTTGTTTTCATCCACACACTGATCTGATGCAGTGTCAGAGTGAATCCACTGGTCCATATTCACCTGCTGCAGTGAGACATAGATCTGAGTGTCATCTGCAGAGTTGTGGTAGGAAACATTGTTGCTGTGTATTAACTGGCCTGTAGGGGGCAGCATGTACAGATTGAACAACAGGGGTTCCAGGATTGACCCCTGGGCTACCCCACAGCTCAGGGACATTTTATATGAGACACATTTTTTTCATTTCAACAAAGTACTCCCTGTTTTCTAGATAGGACTTGAACCGGTTTAGTACAGTACCACAGGTGCCCTCCCAGTCCTCTAGTCTCTGTAAGAGGATTCCATGATCCACAGTGTCAAAGGAGACTCAGATCTAACAGGATCAAGACTGAGACTTTGCCTGCATCAGTGTTCAGGCGGATGTCATTTGTCACCTTGATAAAAGCAGTTGTGGGGTCTAAAACCTGTCAAAGGAGTTGTTCATTTGGAGAAAGTTAATAAGCTGCTGGTGAACAACTTTTTCAAGGACTTTGTCTAAAACAGCAGATTTGAGATGGGTCGGTGATTGTTCAGTATTGTGTCATCAAGACTGCTCTTCTTTACGGGAGGCCTGATAATCTCGGTTTTCAAAGCTCATGGGAATGTTCCAGATTGTAGTGACATGTTAATTAGTGAGTGCTGATCACAAATTGTTGAGCACAGATTTTAGAAATCTAATGATACCAAGGCTGATGGGATTACTCGACTGTCAGAACAGTCTTTGTTCTGATCGGCAGATTTTGAAGAGTTCTTGACAGCAAATTTGAAGCTTCCTTGGAGCCTTGATTGCAGAGCTTGAATGTTCTAAGAGTGGTTCTGGTTCTGAGGTTCAGGCAGTGGCAGCCCAAATGCAATGTTGACAGGTAAACGAGGGGTTCTTCCAAACATGAGCTCACCAATAACCTCATTTCTGGTGCAGTTATAGTTTTGCTGGAATCAGATGTGTGCCTGAGAAAATAGATACAAAGTTCAAGAGGTCGTGATGTGATGCTGACAAGTTGAGCAGCTCTCTCAGGTAAAAGGCTTTTCTGTGCACACAATGGCCACAAGTTTCTATATTCTGCTCCATGGCGATTGCCATTTTGGGCCAGTAGAATCCTGTACGGATGAGATCTAGGGGGCTATCGATCCCCATGTGGCCCATGTAGTCATGAAGGCTTCTCAGGACCAAAGGACGCAGATCTTCCGGTATGACAAGTTGATATGAGAGATTCTCACTATCTTGTCTCCTCCGGTACAGTATCCCATCCACAAGCTCCAACTTTGACCACCCTCTGAGCATGAGAGGAAATTCAGGGAGCTCTGCTCCTGCAGTCAGTGGGATCTTTTCCCCCATCTCAAGCTGGTGGATGAGCTCTTGAATGCAGAGATCTGAATGCTGCTTTTCTATGATGTTGAGAGTATGGAGGAGCGACAGCTGGTGGAGATCTTCGGAGCTGTAACTGTCAGGTAGGATGTCAGCGTTGATGGACAGCGACTCCACGAGGGTGAGACCAATCTGCCCTTGGTCCTCAGGCAGTGAGGTTCGGACCAGATGACATGGGCAGATGGTATTCACAATTTCCTCCGAGTATGGTTGTGTGAGTGAGATTGAGGTTTTGGGAGTGACAGGCTGCAACAGCCTCATACCAGACCGTAAAAGGATGCTGAGTTGAATGTGTGATGTTCTGGTTCTTTGTAGGGCTCCTAGCTCGCCATCGTATGTGGTACCCAACCCGGGCACACCTGGCTATATCGATCACAGCGGTCTATACCTGGAGTCAGCGGCTGTAGTAAGGGCTCCTGCGCACCTGTCCGGTTGTGCGTTCCTCCCAGATCTGCTGGGAGAGGAGCGCAGCTACATTGTATGCAGTGCTACTAAGCACACGATTGGTCGAGGTGGTCACATGAATGAATTGTAATCATGTGGTTCTTTCACTGACATGTAAAGATGGGAATTTATATTTGACTGCAGGGTCGTGTATTTTAGACTTGGGTTACACTTACTCTCCATGGTCAACAGGGACAAAGTATTCGAGCCTTGTTTGAATGCAACCAAGACATGACCCGACAAGTCACTCAGTTAAACAACCAGGTTTCTGCCTTATTCACTCTCCAGCCCCTGATACAACAGCCTTCACTCCTGGTACAGCCTCTTCTGCTCGCCCCCTAATCTTCTTGCAGGGAATGTGAACTCAATTTCTCTGATCCTGAACTGTGTTTCTGTTTATGTTGCAATTATTGTGATTACCAGAACAAGAATTATTGGGGGGCCTCTTACAACACTGCAATTTTTTTTAATTTTTTTTAAATAAAAAGCCTTTTCTCCTTTAAAGCTCCACCGTGCCATCTTTAGCCAAAAATCAACTGAAACAGAGCCTTGTTTTTAAATTTTTGGATGCTCACTGCACTGAAAAATGCTAAACTTCATTCAAAACTATTCTTAGACAATATACTAATAGACCAATTGTGACCTTGTAGCTCTTCTGTTGACTTTTTATATTCTTTTGGTTAATGCATCTCTCTAGAAATCCATATGAATGTCGTCTACGAAGCAAATGTTCACTTTAAGATTCATATTTCACCAAGTCAACAGACACATGACAGAATAATTTTTATCACGAAACATTTTTTTATTTTTTGTGATCTACACCAGAATCTGTGTATTATTCAACTAATAACTGAATTTAAAAAAATTAAATTAGAAAATACAAATGAAATAAACCACAGACACATTTCTGTAAGTCAGGCCCAGGGCAGCTGTGGAAGGACATAACTCCTGATGTACTCCTCAGATGTTCAGGATTCGTCTATATGTGACTCATTGCCTTGTCAAGTTTTTGTGATTTCAGTGGAAGCCTGTATATCCAGAATATACAATCTTTACCTACGAACCACTCCTTTCCAAAGAGCTGTGTAAAGATTGTATCAACGCTAAATGTCTGGTGACAAACAGACAGTATAGCCTGAGGTGGGCTTTGAGAGAGATAGAGGTTTTTTTTTATTTTATTTTTTTTTTATATAGATCCATGCCGTTAATCCATATAAGTGCTCCCTTTCCTGCCCCTCATGTTCTGACCTCACTTTCTTACTTCTGGTCTCCACACAATTGTCAAACTGAACTAATTTATGAAAAATGTATAAATATATAATATCATCACCAACAGCAAAACTATGTGGCTTTATATTAGCTGGACCAGGCCAGTGAGCCAGAAACCCTTGGAGTATCACATATGTAAAAGTACATTGAAGTTTATGCATCAAATGATGATGGATTATATGTACTCAGTCAACTATTGTTGAGTGTTACATACAGGAATAATGTACTCCTCAGCCGTTCAGGATTTGTCAGCAACCTATATGTTAATCATTGCCTTGTCAAGTCTTAGCAATTTCAGTGGAAGCCTGTATATCCAGAATAAACAATCTTTACCTCCGAACCACTCCTTTCCAAAGAGCTCTGTGAAGATTGTGTCCATGCTAAATATGCTGACACTAAGGTCAAACCAACTTCCAGCATGTGTATATCTACGTATATATATATATATATATATATATATATATATATATATATATATATATATATATATATATATATATATATATATATATATATATATATATATATATATATATATATATATATATATATATATATATATATATATGCACTTGAGTTTATGCATCAAATGATTATGGATTATATGTAGTCAGTCAATTATTGTTAAGTGTTACATACAGGAATAATGGCACAAACAAGCAAAGGTGGGTATAGAAGCCAAGAATATCCTCTCAAGTGGGCAACAATAATAATAATAATAATAATAATAATAATTAGACATAGCTGAGGATAGGTATTGGTACATGCTACATACACTGATTTAAAATATCAGTGTGATCAACAGCTCATGATCACAGACAGAAACAATGAGCATTTCACTGGTACTGATATGAATCAAGACTGTTCAGTGTTGAGTCAGAAAGTACACAGGTGTGTCTGTCACTTTCTACACATCTTGATACCTTATTTCCAGAGAACAGTTTATGACTCCTAGCACACCTTTGATTCCCACACTGAGGCCTATATAAGGGAGGACACAGGAGCATCATTCTGTGTGCAGTTGGAAAAAGCCTCCAGATTAGACACACTGTTTTCTTTTGGTAGATTTACTATTTTTGTTTTGTGTTTCAGGGATTAATTGTTGCAGAGAAGAAAATGCCACAATATCAAGTCTCAGTTTTTACTGGTAATCTTGCATATGCAAGTACATTTAACAATGTTTTCCTCAAACTCGTGGGTAATGATGGGGAAAGTCACCGTACTTGGCTCATGGGGGCAGGGAACTTTCTCGTCGGACTGGTAAGTACAATACCATTGGCTCTTTTAACAGAACTGTATGTTTCCAAATCCATAATCTTAAAGTCCAAATGTGTCTCCATTTCAGAAATCTACCTTTACTATAAGCTGTCCTGCATCTCTTGGGGATCTGATCTTGGTGGAAGTGGACAAACAGGCGCTGCCGCTGTTTCCACAGGACGCCTGGTTTGTGGACAAAGTGGAAGTCACATCTCCAGAGGGAAAAGTTTATAAGTTCCCCATGTACCACTGGATCAAGGATGATGAGGTTCACCGTTTCAGGGAGGGAACAGGTCAGTGGAATCATGCTTATAAATAACTATTTTACCCATCGTCCAGTGGACAGAAGATTGAGCATTTGTTTGGTTTTGACAATTCCTCTGTCAACGTTGAAGCATATCTCCATAAAATTTAGATTTAGGGACTTGTAATTAGGTTTTTAAAAAGTCTATTAAAGCCCTTTTAGCCTTTATTCTTTAATTTGTGGGTTTGAAATACAAACTGGTCCCGATTCTTCTCATAATGGACGATTTGACAGAAAATAAGTTGGCTACAGTTCTCATTTAAAAATTAAAAGTTCCCTTTTATGAGGAGGTGGACAAAAGAAAAAAGTAGAATGCAGAGGTCCCACCAGCGCAGTACCTGATTTTTATTGAAAAATGTGAAAAACAGAATAGTTTTTTTTCTTTTCTTTTTTTTATCCAAGCTTTTCACAACTTTCACAACAAGACAAGTACAAACTTTTGCCTTGACGATAGAGGTGACCATTAGTCTGCTAACATTGTCCTGATTATTGGACAAAAAAATGCTTTCTAATTAGACACAGATAGCATGAAGCAGCTGACTTATTTTGGCAAATTTTGCTCAAATACATCAGGTACAGGGCCTTTAATGTGTTTAAAATGTGACATAACAAGAACAACATTTATAATTTTATGTATTCACACAAGTGTTTTTGAATGTAACAGCTGTGAAAGTCTCTGAAGAGCATAATCCTCTTGCTATATATGCGAGAGAGAAGGAGTTACAGCACAGGAAAGAGGAATACTGGTAAGCATGTGATGAATCAGTTTGGTGGACTTACACTTTTATAAAGATAATATTCAGTATGTACTACACATGTGCATATGTTCCAGTTGGGAGGTTTATGCAGAGGGCATGCCTCACTGCATGAAAGCAGATGATGCTTGTGCACTGCCTCCTGAAGTTCAATTCTCTTTCACAAAGGACATAGAATTCAAATGGACTGCAGCACAAGGGTAAGCCATTATTTAACAGCGTCACATCATTTGTAAAATATTAAAGTTAATCTGTTTCAAGGCTTCTGGAGATGCAACTGTCACATTTGGATGATTGTGAAGAGCCTTGGACTGATTTTGATTCACTTTACCGAGTGTTTTGCTGCCATAAAACAGATGCTTCAGGTATTACTCTTCTCTCTCTCCATCTTATTATTGTGATCATTACATTTACTGTTGTGTTACTGTTTTCCAGACTTTGTGCAGAAAAACTGGGGAGATGATGCTTTCTTTGGTTACCAGTTTCTGAATGGACTCAACCCCATTTTGATCCGGCGCTGCACTTCTCTGCCCAGTAACTTCCCTGTCACTGATGACATGGTCTCTCTGGAGGGTGGGGCCACTTTGACACATGAGATGGAGGTGACTGTTGTTGACTGTAATTCATTGTTTTGCCTAGATGTGTGCAAATAGACATTTTTGAACCTCTTTTATACAGTTTAATCTGAATTCACAGAAAAAATGAACAGTGTATGTATGATGGTCCATATTTTAGAAAGGAAACATCTTCCTGTGTGACTACAAGATTTTGGATGGAGTGAAGACCAATATTATCAATGGGGAAGTGCAGTATCTGGCGGCTCCTCTTGTTCTCCTGCACAAAGCCCCCGATGACTCGCTGAAGCCTGTAGCCATTCAGGTGAGAGACCGATGTGCTCCTAGAACATTGCACAGGTGCATTAAGTCACAGTTAATGTGTCTGTTCCTGCAGCTTAAACAGGCTCCAGCAGAAGACAACCCCATCTTTGTCCCCACTGACCCAAAGTACGACTGGTTATTGGCCAAGCTCTTTGTGAGAAGTGCAGAGTTTAACTACCATGAGCTGAATGTCCATCTGCTGCGTACTCATCTGCTGGCTGAGGTCTTCACTGTGGCTTTACTGAGAAACGTGCCCCGGGTGCACCCTCTGTACAAGGTGAACAATGTCTGCATGTTCTGTAAGATCACTGTACCCAGCAGGTTGGACACCTACGTTCAACTGAAATAACTAAAGTTAAGCAGCTCACAGTATCTAACAAGAGATCATTAATTGTCTGTTTTGTATTTTTTGTCCTCATCACAGCTTCTTGTTCCTCACACTCGATTCACTCTACAAATCAATGTTCTGGCCAGACAGAGACTTATCTCCAAAGATGGAGTATTCACACTTGTAAGTTTTAACAGTATGTTCCCTTACATAACACTGCTAACACGCTCCATTTTGTCTTTTTTTTCTAGACCAGCTAGATTAGTAAAAGTGTAGTGGGAACAGTTTATGCTGTGGTTCCCTGTCGCACATGCTCTTTTCCTTTTTTGGTTTGCATTATTATGTCCACTATCATTTTTCTGTGTCTTTCACTCAGTTGGGGCGTTAACATGCCTTTTTGAAAATGTGCTCACATTTTAGGTTGTCCTTGTTTTTTTAAAGTTTAATAAATCTGAAAATGTGGCAGAATTTGATGCATTATATCAATCTGTTCAGGGACAGGGTGTAGACCAATATGTGCAAATGGGAATAATTTGTAAAAGTCCTACATTTTAATTTACAACACTAATAGGCCTTTTGCCATATTCTGGCACTTGAGCCTAAATAATATTCCGATTTGAGAGCAATGTTCTAATTTTTGAAATGTTATAAACAATATATTTTTGGAAAGTTCTTGCACATTTCTACATCATGGTGGGAGTCCCTGGTGACTGGGGCAGTTCATGGACTTGCTCTTTGCACAGCCTCACGACACTAATAGGCCCTTCGCCAGCTCCTGGTGCTTAGGCCTAAATATTATTCCCATTCCCAAAAATGTTCCCATTTTGTTGTCTCTGGACCCTGATGGGAAGTGAAGGGCCCTTCAGTTCCCAGGGACCCTCACCCTGCTTCTCACAGCTTTATGATACTAATAGGCCTTTCACCAGCCTCTACCACTCAGGCCCAACAAGAATGTTATTTCTGTTGTCCCAGAATACTGCCTCTGGAGGAGAGGGGATGAGGACCATTCTGAAGAGGAGCCTGTCCTCCGTGACCTACAGCTCCCTGTGTTTACCTGAGGACATCACAGAGAGAGGAGTGGAGTCTGTGCCCAACTACTACTACAGGGACGATGGACTCAGGCTTTGGGACATCATACACAGGTATGGCTTCCAAAGAATGATAATCTTTATACTTTTACCAGGAGACTTCAAACTGTCACAAATGTGTGTGATGTTATGAATATAATTGTGCAGGACATTGTGGCTTAGACCCAGTTCTTATATAAGTTAGTAAATCTGAACACTGGTGATAAAGGAGAAGACCAAGACCCTGGTGATTCTGCTGTTGTGATGGGAATGTTTTCAGAAAGTATTGTGAATTTAGCTGAAACTGTTGGTATACAATATGTGGGAAAAAGTGTTAATTTGAATTAGTTAAGAATGCACAGGTCTATAGCTTACTTTGATGTCTTCAAAGGTTTGTGAAAGGAGTGATACATCAGATACAAGACGGACCAAGAGGTCCAAGAAGATTCTGAACTGCAGGGATATATCAAGGACATATTTGAACATGGCTTTCTGTCTAAAACAGAAACAGGTGAGCTTGAAAAACACACTCAACACCAGATATTACTTATATAAAATAGATGTTCAGTGCTTCATAATGATAATGATTTTGCAGGAATCCCACAGAGCTTCAGTTCTGTGGATGAGGTGGTGAAGTTTGTCACTCTGGTCATTTTCACCTCCTCAGCCCAGCACTCAGCCGTCAACACTGGACAGGTGAGTTCAAGAGATGAGCTTGTACTTCAGTTCACACTAAATATGTTTCTACTACAAATACTACTACTAACTGGACTACTGATATTATTATGGCTCCCAATAAATGTACTTTCAAGTTTACATAATTGTTGGAACATGCACAATTTGCACAATTGGACTGATATGATGCTCTGTAGAGAAGTTTGGTTTATACAGGACAAGAAAGACATTTTTGCAGGTCAATGTATGTTTTAAATTCACACTTATTTATTCCCCTGGTGTTATAATTGGCATCTTCCATTCTATTTTATAACAGTTCAAACAATTAAGCAGAATTTTTTATTACTCATTATTTAATGGACCATATGGACACATTGCAGTTGGACATTGGTGACTGGATGCCCAACTTTCCACCCTCCTTACAACAGCCTCCACCAACCATAAAGGGCAGAGCAGATGAACACACCCTGCTGCAGACTCTCCCTGATGTCAACACCACTGTGCATGGAATGGCAGTACTGTGGCTCCTCAGCTCACAGTCCACTGATTTTGTATGTATTTTCTACCATTTTATGGCACTAAAGTATGTCAGGGGCAGTATTTTCAATGCCTGTGCATTTTGTTTTCTCAGGTTGCTCTTGGCGAGTATCCCCAAGAGCTTTTCACTGAAGACGTTTGCTGCAAACTGATCAAAGGTTTTGAAAAAGAGCTGAGAGACTTGGATGAAGCTGTTGACAGCAGAAACAAAAGTCTGAAATTACCATACACCTACATGGAGCCTAAAAGCATGGAAAACAGTGTGTCTCTTTAAAGCTCTTGTAGGTTAGACTGAGCCCATGTTATTTTTCTGATTTTTGGGACTCAGCAAATCCTACCTGTACTAGCATGAGTGGCATGTCATTATGTATGATTAAAATATAATCAATATAATCAATTATCAGAATTGCATTGCATCATTTAATTAAATGTAATCAAATACTGTCTGAGCCATGAAATAACTACCAAAGATGAACTGATTCATATATTTGTTCTTTGCTAATAATAATTAAACATATAAAAGAAGTTTGTAGTGTCTCCAGTTTGAATTCTTGGCTTTTAACAGAACTTCTGCAGATTATTAAAATGTCAAATAGGAACAGCCTCATCTGAAATACTTGAAACATGTTTTATCATATAGTACTGCTGTGCAGCTGCATCTCCAGATCCACACGATATAGAACTGCTTGGACAAACTTGAAACTTGATGAAAATTACACTCAACTGCTTTTCCAAGCATCTTCTAAAATCAACGGAGCGACCATGGCTCAGTGGTTACAGTAGAGGTCCCCCGACCTTCAGGTTGCTGATTCCCTCTATGACCAAGTTCTGTCATTGTGCAAGACACTTCACCCACCTGACCTCGTGTGAAAGTGGTGTGTGCCTGAGAGACTGGTGGTGGTCAAAGAAGCCGATGGCACAGATTGGCAGCCTTGCTTCTGTAATACTACACCAGAGCATGAATAATTACTACTGTGTAGCACCTGAGAGGCTTTGCTGAGCCTGTAAAGTATATTAGGGATTAGTATTATTAGTAAGTAGTAACCTCAGCTTGGGTAAAAGTAGAAAAAGTACTATAAGAGCTACAGTTAGGTTGTTTTTAACATGTTTTTTTCTGGAGCAGGTTGGAAATAGAACCCACACGGTATAGGCCTTTTGCCATACTTTCAGTTACAGAAAGCTGACTGATCTGAGCAAATAAAATGAGGAATTACCACAAAGTGCATTATCAGAAACAAGAAGTGCCTCCTTCTAGCACCAAGGCAAGTGTATTTGTACAGCACAATTCATACACAAAGTAATTCAAAGTGCTTTAAAAGACATTAAAATCTCACAAATC
The DNA here is from genome assembly GCA_019594935.1 of Periophthalmus modestus. Classification (NCBI taxonomy): domain Eukaryota; kingdom Metazoa; phylum Chordata; class Actinopteri; order Gobiiformes; family Gobiidae; genus Periophthalmus; species Periophthalmus modestus. The sequence continues at coordinate 3,022,585 of JAIEZT010001373.1, forward strand.
AAAACATAAATAATCACAAATAATCATCATAAATTACCATTAAAACAGAAGAGTGCAGAATAAAAACCTTGATAAAAACCTTTCAGTCATATGCACAGATAAACAAAACTGTTTTGAGCCTGGATTTAAACATTGTCAAAGTCGAGTCTGTCTCACATCTTCAGGACTGTTCCAGGTTTTAGCTGCATAAAACTGAAATGCTGATTCTCCATGTTTAGTCCTGACTCTGGGACCAGCAGGAGGCCGGTCCCTGAAGTCCTCAGAGTGTGAGATGGTTCATGTGGCACTAACACGTCAGAGATGTACTTTGGTGCTGGTCCATGGAGAGACTTGTTCACACAGAGCTGCTTTAAAGTTTATTCTTTGAGCTACAGGAAGCCAGAGACCTGAGCACAGGACTTATGTGCTCATACTTCCTGGTTCTGGTCAGGACCCGAGCAGCAGTGTTCTGGATGTACTGTTCTGTCTTAAGGCCCGTTTGGAGAGGCCAGTGAGCAGGACGTTACAGTAGTCCAACCTACTGGAGACAAATGCAGGATAAGTCTCTCCAAGTCTGGCTTTGACAGTTTACCTTTGATTTTTGCAATGTTTTTTAGATGGTAAAAAGCTGCAGATGTTATTGATTTGATGTGGCTGTTGAAGTTTTAGTCTGAATCCATTATTACCCTTAAATTTCTAGCCCGATTTGAAGGTTTTAGAGAGAGAGACTGGAGGTGACTGCTGACACTTTCTCTTTGTTTCTGTGGGTCTATGACTTGAGTCTTGTCTGAGTTTATCTGGAGAAACTTGTTTTCATCCACACACTGATCTGATGCAGTGTCAGAGTGAATCCACTGGTCCAGATTCACCTGCTGCAGTGAGACAGCACCAAAGTACATCTCTGACATGTTAATGCCATATGAACCATCTCCTGCTGGTGCCCAGAGTCAGGACTAAACATGCAGCTATAACCTGGAACATCCATCCATCCATTTTCTTCCTCTTACAGTGGGGCAAAAAAGTATTTAGTCAGACACCAGTAGTGCAAGTTCTCCCACTTAAAAAGATGAGAGAGGCCTGTAATTTTCATCATAATTTCACTTCAGCTATGAGACAGAATGAGGAAAAAATCCAGGAAAACACAGTGTAGGACACGTCAAAGGAACCACAAACAAAACTGTGACCTGCACCAGGCTGAAGACTCAATCTGCAACAGGTGAGCAGCTCGTGTGAACAAATCAACTGTGGAGCAATTATTAGAAAATGGAAGAAAGACACTGATAATCTCCCTCCATCTGGGGCAAGATCTCACCCCGTGGGGTCAAAATGACACAAGAACGAGGAGCAAAAACCCCAGAACCACACGGGGACCTAGTGAATGACCTGCAGAGGTCATTCATAATACCCCATAGAAGTCAAATACCCCCTCTTTAATACCCCATAGAAGTCAAATACCCCCTCTTTAATACCCCATAAAAGTCAAATACCCCCTCTTTAATACCCCATAGAAGTCAAATACCCCCTCTTTAATACCCCATAAAAGTCAAATACCCCCTTTAATACCCCATAGAAGTCAAATACCCCCTTTAATACCCCACAGAAGTCAAATACCCCCTTTAATACCCCATAGAAGTCAAATACCCCTCTTTAATACCCCATAGAAGTCAAATACCCCTCTTTAATACCCCATAGAAGTCAAATACCCCCTTTAATACCCCATAGAAGTCAAATACCCCTTTAATACCCCACAGAAGTCAAATACCCCCTTAATACCCCATAGAAGTCAAATACCCCTCTTTATACCCCATAGAAGTCAAATACCCTCTTTAATACCCCATAGAAGTCAAATACCCCCTTTAATACCCATAGAAGTCAAATACCCCTCTTTAATACCCCATAGAAGTCAAATACCCCTCTTTAATACCCCATAGAAGTCGAATACCTCCTCTTTAATACCCCATAAAAGTCAAATACCCCCTTTAATACCCATAGAAGTCAAATACCCCTCTTTAATACCCCATAGAAGTCAAATACCCCCTTTAATACCCCCCCATAGAAGTCAAATACCCCCTTAAATACCCCACAGAAGTCAAATACCCCTTTTAATACCCCATAGAAGTCAAATACCCCTCTTTAATACCCATAGAAGTCAAATACCCTCTTTAATACCCCATAGAAGTCAAATACCCCCTTTAATACCCCATAGAAGTCAAATACCCCTCTTTAATACCCCATAGAAGTCAAATACCCCTCTTTAATACCCCATAGAAGTCAAATACCCCTGTTAATACCCCATAGAAGTCAAATACCCCTCTTTAATACCCCATAGAAGTCAAATACCCCTCTTTAATACCCCCATAGAAGTCAAATACCCCTTTAATACCCCATAGAAAGTCAAATACCCCCCCTTTTAATACCCCACAGAAGTCAAATACCCCCTTTAATACCCCATAGAAGTCAAATACCCCTCTTTAATACCCCATAGAAGTCAAATACCCTCTTTAATACCCCATAGAAGTCAAATACCCCCTTTAATACCCCATAGAAGTCAAATACCCCTCTTAATACCCCATAGAAGTCAAATACCCCTTTTAATACCCCATAGAAGTCAAATACCCATTTTAATACCCCATAGAAGTCAAATACCCCCTTTAATACCCCATAGAAGTCAAATACCCCCTTTAATACCCCATAGAAGTCAAATACCCCTCTTTAATACCCCATAGAAGTCAAATACCCCCCTTTTAATACCCCATAGAAGTCAAATATACCCTTTTAATACCCCATAGAAGTCAAATACCCCCTTTAATACCCCATAGAAGTCAAATACCCCCTTTATATACCCCACAGAAGTCAAATACCCCTTTAATACCCCATAGAAGTCAAATACCCCTCTTTAATACCCCATAGAAGTCAAATACCCTCTTTAATACCCCATAGAAGTCAAATACCCCTTTAATACCCCATAGAAGTCAAATACCCCTCTTTAATACCCCATAGAAGTCAAATACCCCTCTTTAATACCCCATAGAAGTCAAATACCTCCTCTTTAATACCCCATAAAAGTCAAATACCCCCTTTAATACCCCATAGAAGTCAAATACCCCCTCTTTAATACCCCATAGAAGTCAAATACCCCCTTTAATACCCCATAGAAGTCAAATACCCCCTTTAATACCCCACAGAAGTCAAATACCCCCTTTAATACCCCATAGAAGTCAAATACCCCTCTTTAATACCCCATAGAAGTCAAATACCCTCTTTAATACCCCATAGAAGTCAAATACCCCCTTTAATACCCCATAGAAGTCAAATACCCCTCTTTAATACCCCATAGAAGTCAAATACCCCCTTTAATACCCCATAGAAGTCAAATACCCCTTTTAATACCCCATAGAAGTCAAATACCCCTCTTTAATACCCCATAGAAGTCAAATACCCCTCTTTAATACCCCATAGAAGTCAAATACCCCCTTTAATACCCCATAGAAGTCAAATACCCCCTTTAATACCCCACAGAAGTCAAATACCCCCTTTAATACCCCATAGAAGTCAAATACCCCTCTTTAATACCCCATAGAAGTCAAATACCCTCTTTAATACCCCATAGAAGTCAAATACCCCCTTTAATACCCCATAGAAGTCAAATACCCCTCTTTAATACCCCATAGAAGTCAAATACCCCTTTTAATACCCCATAGAAGTCAAATACCCATTTTAATACCCCATAGAAGTCAAATACCCCCTTTAATACCCCATAGAAGTCAAATACCCCTCTTTAATACCCCATAGAAGTCAAATACCCCCTTTAATACCCCATAGAAGTCAAATACCCCTCTTAATACCCCATAGAAGTCAAATACCCCTCTTTAATACCCCATAGAAGTCAAATACCCCTTTTAATACCCCATAGAAGTCAAATACCCCCTTTATACCCCACAGAAGTCAAATACCCCTCTTTAATACCCCATAGAAGTCAAATACCCCTCTTTAATACCCCATAGAAGTCAAATACCTCTCTCTTTAATACCCCCATAAAGTCAAATACCCCCTTTAATACCCCATAGAAGTCAAATACCCCTCTTTAATACCCCATAGAAGTCAAATACCCCCTTTAATACCCCATAGAAGTCAAATACCCCCTTTAATACCCCACAGAAGTCAAATACCCCCTTAAATACCCCATAGAAGTCAAATACCCTCTTTAATACCCCATAGAAGTCAAATACCCCCCCTTAATACCCCATAGAAGTCAAATACCCTCTTTAATACCCCATAGAAGTCAAATACCCCCTTTAATACCCCATAGAAGTCAAATACCCCTTTTAATACCCCATAGAAGTCAAATACCCCTCTTTAATACCCCATAGAAGTCAAATACCCTCTTTAATACCCCATAGAAGTCAAATACCCCCTACCCCCTAATACCCCCATAGAAGTCAAATACCCCCTTTAATACCCCACAGAAGTCAAATACCCCCTTTAATACCCCATAGAAGTCAAAATACCCCTCTTTAATATACCCCATAGAAGTCAAATACCCTCTTTAATACCCCATAGAAGTCAAATACCCCCTTTAATACCCCATAGAAGTCAAATACCCCTCTTTAATACCCCATAGAAGTCAAATACCCCTTTTAATACCCCATAGAAGTCAAATACCCATTTTAATACCGCATAGAAGTCAAATACCCCCTCTAATACCCCATAGAAGTCAAATACCCCTCTTTAATACCCCATAGAAGTCAAATACCCCCTTTAATACCCCATAGAAGTCAAATACCCCTCTTTAATACCCCATAGAAGTCAAATACCCCTCTTTAATACCCCATAGAAGTCAAATACCCCTCTCCATATCCAGATCCGCTGATAATTCTTATAGCTCTTTTCTGCAGAAGGAAAACTGGGTTAACATAGGTTTTATAAGCACTTCCCCAAACTTCAATCCAATAAGTTAGATATGAAACAATCAGTGAATTGTACAACAACCTCAATGCAGTTCTGTTTAGTGACTCTTTAACTTTGTATAATACAACTATAACCTGTGAAATTTTAATTTTTCAGGTGTTCGTCTATCCAGACACTCAAAAACTTATACTCTTGTGCTCTTTGTATTTCTCCTCCTTCAATAACTAACGACACATTAACTATTTTTTTTCTGACTAGAAAATATCATACATTTTGTTTTGCCTATGTTTAGTGACAATATATTAGAGTAGAACGAAATTTTTATTTTTTTACATTCATTCTCAACAACCAGAGAATGAATGGTTGTTGAACTAGAACTCTACATGTTCTTTCACATCGTCATTTACTGTATTTTGTGTCTTTATTTAATTGAAAGTCAAATTTAAACTGTTACATTTAAGCTCCGTCTTGTTTTATTTCTCTTGCATATCTTTTGTTCTCATTGTTCTGTCTCATCGTGGGACATCGTCTCTTTCACCAGAGTCACAGAGGAACCTTCACTCAGTCCAAACCCAGAGAACAGAGGCTCAGAGAAGGACGAGGAGAAGGTCCAGAGGTGGAACAGTTCTCCATCAGAGGAGACGTCATAGAAGGACAGAGCTCCAGCCTCAGAGTCCAGGAACACGCCCACTCTGCCAGAGGACACACCCCCTTCATCAGAGGACACACCCCCTTCATCAGAGGACACGCCCCCTTTATCAGAGGACACTCCCCCTCTCACTGAGCGACGGGAGAGGTCTGTCATGTTTCCGTTGTGACAGACCCAGTACGCTCCATGACTGATCCACAGACTCCAGGACTGATCATTGTTTCCAAACCCACTCCCCAGTCCGCTCCGTCCAATTCCTCTGTAACTCACTGCTATAGAAACCCTCCCGCTCCAGTCCACCTCCCAGTAACAGCGCCCCCTCAGGCCAGTGCAGCTCAGGACCTGGGGGTAGAAGTCGTGTGTGAACCTGTCGTCATGATGTGGATACTCCTGCTCCTCCTTCACTCGTGTCACAGTCTGATTGTCCTCAGTCAGAAGCAGACGTCTGTGAGCTGTGTTTGGGTCCAGAGAGAACTCACAGGAGTCTGAAACACAAAACATTTCATCTTATTATTTTGTTCTAATTGTTTGTACGTTTATTGGGATCGTACCTGTCATGAAGACTATTTAACTCAGTCTTTCACCAGCGACGTTTGTGAGCAAAAGTAAAACTAGATGTATTTGAAATATAATAAACATATTTATGTTCATTGCATTTATGGACAGAATTTCTAGGCGCAGTCAGGGACTGGAGGGGGTCTGGTTCGGGAACCACAGGATCTCATCTCTGCTGTTTGCAGATGATGTTGTCCTGATGGCTTCATCGAACCAGGACCTGCAACAGGCACTGGGGCGGTTTGCAGCCGAGTGTGAAGCGGCTGGGATGAAAATCAGCACCTCCAAATCCGAGGCCATGGTCCTCAACCGGAAAAAGGTGGTTTGCCCTCTCCGGGTGGGTGGAGAGTCCTTGCCTCAAGTGGAGGAGTTCAAGTATCTCGGGGTCTTGTTCACGAGTGAGGGAAGGATGGAGCGTGAGATTGACAGGCGGATCGGTGCAGCGTCTGCAGTGATGCGGTCGCTGTATCGGACCGTTGTGGTAAAGAAGGAGCTGAGTCGAAAGGCAAAGCTCTCGATTTACCGGTCAATCTACGTTCCTACCCTCACCTATGGTCATGAGCTCTGGGTCATGACCGAAAGGACAAGATCGCGGATACAAGCGGTCGAAATGAGCTTCCTCCGCAGAGTGGCTGGGCGCTCCCTTAGAGATAAGGTGAGGAGCTCAGTCACACGGGAGGAGCTCGGAGTAGAGGCGCTGCTCCTTCACGTCGAGAGGAGTCAGTTGAGGTGGCTCGGGCATCTATTCTGGATGCCCCCTGGACGCCTCCCTAGGGAGGTGTTCCAGGCACGTCCTACCGGGAGGAGGCCCCGGGGAAGACCCAGGACACGCTGGAGGGACTATATCTCTCGGCTGGCCTGGGAACGCCTTGGGATCCTTCCGGAAGAGCTGGAGGAAGTGTGTGTGGAAAGGGAAGTCTGGGCCTCCCTACTGAAACTGCTGCCTCCGCGACCCGGCCCCGGATAAAGCGGAAGAAAATGGATGGATGGATGGATGGATGGATGCATAAACATATTTATACTACTTCACCCTCCTGCCCTCAGGGAGGCGCTACAGATCTCTGCCAGCTAAGTCTGCAAGATTCAATAACAGTTTTATTCCATCTGCCATAAGGACTCTCAATCAAACCATGAACTGAACACTTCTCTGTCATGTATGTCCTGATGTTACTGTTGTTGTCTTCTATGTGCTGTTGTTGTCTATGTGCTGTATGTCTGACACAGATGTGAGCTGTTGTAATGCTGTACCGGAAGCAAATTCCACCAATTTATTTGTGTGGCCATTAAAGATTCTGATTCTGATATTGTGTAAATGAGGCGTGGCCCTTGTTTACAGTTTGTTGCTAGGTAACAGTTATGGAATTACCTCGACACGTCACATCTGCTGCTCACGTCCAAGAGAAAAGAGAAACTTCACCAGAACTAGAGACGTGACGTTTGAACCAGTCGACTCTTTTGGACGAGTCGGCTCTTTTGGACGAGTCGGCTCTTTTAGACGAGTCGGCTCTTTTGGACGAGTCGGCTCCTTTGAACGAGTCGGGTCTTTTGGACGAGTCGGCTCTTTTGAACGAGTCGGCTCTTTTGGACGAGTCGGCTCTTTTGAACGAGTCGGCTCGTTTGGACGAGTCGGCTCTTTTGGACGAGTCGACTCTTTTGGACGAGTCGGCTCTTTGGGACGAGTCGGCTCTTTTGAACGAGTCGGCTCTTTTGGACGAGTCGGCTCCTTTGAACGAGTCGGGTCTTTTGGACGAGTCGGCTCTTTTGAACGAGTCGGCTCTTTTGGACGAGTCGGCTCTTTTGGACGAGTCGGCTCTTTTGAAGGAGTCGGCTCTTTTGAAGGAGTCGACCCTTTTGAACAAGTCGGCTCTTTTGAACAACTCTTTGAAATGAACGGATCCAAAAGATATGGATCCCATAAAAGAGTCAAAAATTCCATCACTAACCAAAAAGGTCAAATTAAAGGTGCTTTGCTCAAGTTCAAATGTTAAAAATGACTATATTTCATTCCTTTATTTGCTTAAGCCATTGCCTGATGGACAGAATGAGTTTTTGTGTTTCCTGGTGCTGCCTCTATAAGCTCACACACTCAATTATATGAGAACAGTTTGGGTTGGAAAAACCTGCGCTGTCTCAAAGGAAGTGATGCAATGTGCGTCCTCATTTCATTGGATCATCATTATCATCAAAGACTCCACCAAAATCAACAAAACAAAGGTTTTATGAAGTATCTACATTTAGCAGTGAGCTCCACTTTAAACTTTTACCTGGAATGCTAAAGTTAATAACACGTGACCATTACAAACATGAGCCACATGACAGGACTGATACTCGAGTAAAACCAGAGGTGAACCTCCAAAAAGAAATTAGATTAACTGCATTTACGAGAAGCAGCATGAGCAGAGGTGTCCACTACGCCATCGCTCATGTCTTTTTATTGATTTGTAAACTCCAGACAGAGGTGTCCCTCCCGCTGTAGTCGTCTGTTTGTTCTCCTGTCATAAAGAGTTGTCAAATAACCATGTTCATCCATACAATCTACAAGAATCTGCATATTTCCTCATGTGTGTCACAAATAGTGAGTACTCGACGGCGTGCCAGCGCTAAGCCAATGAAATGCAAGGAAAGTCTTTCCAGCTGCCTAGCGCTGGGATGGTCACCTTTAGTCAATCTCTGTTTTAGCAGATCACTGTCTCTTATCCCTCGACTTGGTCTTGTTCACTTCCTAAAACAAAGTGAAAACTTTGCATCTCCTCTGAATGAGACGTGCTGAGTCTGATCTGTCACCTGCTGAGACTCACATTAAAATAACAAAGCCCGTTACACTGACAGGTACTATAACGGCGTTACAGGAAAGAGTCATTAGTTAGTTTACTCATTACTGGTAAAAATAACACCGGTACTAACATCGTTCTACTTAAACAGTGTTATTCCCAACTCTGATAAGAAGGGACCCACAGTTGGCTTTTCTTCTGATAAGAAGGTAAGATATAGTTACAAAATAATCTATCTGTCTTATATTTCTCAGGCTAATCTCGATGGAGACAGTCTCTGAGTTTGTGTAGCTACATGTGTTTGTGTGCTTTGGTTTGGCAGATGCACATTATGCACTTAGTTTATTTGCGAACAGAAGCTTGTTGTGACACTTGATATGTCTTTGCAGTTACCGCCAATATAGTTATGATTATGAAGTAATGTGTGGCTCAAGTACAAGCTATCTGACATGTTTAGGTCAAATCTTTGACAAAGCTTCAGATGTTAATTGTGAACTCAAATTGTTAATCTTTATACAAGATTTATTTTTTTTTTTTTTCCAAACAACCTATGCTTTATTGTAAAAGACAAAGTTAAATCTGTCAACTGGACAAAACGTAGGAGTGAAGATGTTTGGCTGCTCATCCAAGCCGCTTCTTCAGTTCTGGTCAGATTGCTGGTGGACACTGCCTTATATCTATCTGAAAGGAGGAGCCAACGACACTGAAACTGGAAACAGCTATGGTTTATAGTTTCTGTTTGTAGGCTAGGTCTGTTGAGCTACACTAAGTGTGCACTGTGCCTGAGACCTACTTAGCATAATCATTCAGCCAAAATGGGCCTACTGTCTAGCTCTATTGTGTTCTTTGTTTCCTTTGTTTGCTTTGCATCTGAGAATGGAGTTATAGATCGAGGATGGATGATGTCTAAGGCCCCCATTCGTGTTCAAGGAAGGATTGTCTTTTCCAACAAAAATTGCTTATTTAACTCCCCTCTCAAACCACCAGGTATAACTATTCCTTACACAGCTGGTGTCAGAAAAGCTTCAGAGAGTTGTCAGTTTCAAATTCTGGTCCATTTCAAATCTACAAACACTTTAATACAGAAACTGGTTCACCCAAAGGACAAAACCTCGAGCCCTAACCAAAGTAATGCGTCTACTCCATTCAGTGTAGTGAAGAGTGCAGCGAGCGTTACACTGGAGAAACTAAACAGCCTCTCCATAAGACAATGTACCAACACCATCACAAGAGCAGCTCAGGACCACAGTCTGCTGTTCATCTCCATCTCAAAGACACTTTGAAGATAGTGAAGTTCAGATCTGAGCCAGAGAAAATGAATAGTTTGAGAGGGGAGTTAAAGAGGCAGTCCTTCCTTGAACTGGAATAGGGACTTTAGACATCATCTCTCACCCATCTAGAACTCCGTCCTCAGACCAAAAGCAAACAGATAAAACGAAGAGAACAATAGAACAAGCCATTAAGGTCATTAAGGCTGAATGCTTATGCTAAGTAGGTCTCAGGCTCAGTTCACACTTAGTGTAGGAATTACACAGAAACCTCGGCTTTACAGCAGCCCCATGTATTGACCATATCTATACTACTGTTTCAGACTTAATGTCGTTACTAATGTAAAGACATTAAGTCAGTACCTGTTGGATTCAGCTCCATAAACTCATGGCAGTCACAAAGAGAGTTAAAGTCCCTAAAGTGAAGGCACATTTGAAATACAAAAGGTTTTATAAAGCATGTGCTAGTGATAATATTGTGAGAGAAGTGAGTGAGGTTGATTGAATGATGTGTATAAGAGACACAAAGTCAAGGTTTCTTTAGACGCTTTTATGAGCTCACTTTTGGGTATTGTAGACAAATATGCACCAGTGAAAAAGGAAACAAACAGAAGCAAAGCTGAGTGGACTGACTTAACACTGAAGAATATGATGAAGCTCAGGGATGAAGCTAAAGAAGAGGCTGTAAAATCAGCCTTATTAGAAGACAAGTTAAACTATCACAAGAAAAGAGAAAACTATAGAGACAAAACTGACAAAACATGATGGAAAAAAGCTCTGGAGCCTCCGACATGAAATAATGGAGAGAAACAGAAATCCATGTCCTTCATTTGTGGAGTCAGACAGTGGTTTAGAACAAATCTCAAAGATTTTACTGAATATTTTAAGAACTATTTTAGAAATAAAGAGTTTTGGAGAAATAGATTTGAATTGTCCTGGAGCCATGAAGACGAGCTGACTGCACTGCTTTCAGCTCACGGGCTCCACATAAATAAACAAATGAACTCGTTCACAAGCTGCATTTACATGAGCCGTGATGACACAGTAACAACTGTTTGTGAGGAAAGATCATCATTATTAGAAACTCACCACTTTAACAACATAATATAATCAAAACAGAATCAAGAGGATCAAGTTGTTTCTGGAGATGAAGGTCGAAGATGTGTCTTTGAGAGTCGTTAAACATAATAAATATAATGTTATGAGCTGTTATAAGAACTTTACTGTGTGAATGAAATAAAAGACTCACACTTCCTCAGACCTGGGACCATCCAGCGCTCTCCAGCAGGATCCAGCCTAAAACACACAAGTCCAGTTTAGACCAAAACCAGGTCCCCGGACCAGATCAGGACCAGAGACCAGAGACAAAACCATGGACCAGAGACCAGACCAGGACCAGACCAGGACCGACAACAACAGAGCAGGGGGCAGTCTCACCTGACAGACAGCAGGGGGCACTGGTCCTGTAGAGCGGTCAGGAGCTCGGCTGAGGGTCCTGGATGGTTGTAGCTCAGGTCTAACTCTCTCAGGTGGGAGGGGGCGGAGCTCAGAGCTGAGGCCAGAGCAGCTCCGCCCCTCTGTGAGACCAGACATCCAGACAACCTAAAGACACAGCATTACACTCATGTGGACACAAGGGGGCAGAGTGCATCATGGGAGCATCTCACCTGAGAGTCTCCAGTCTGCAGGGGGCGCTCTTCAGTCCAGAACACAGCAGCTCCACTCCTGAGTCCTGGAGGTCATTGTGACTGAGATCCAGGTGTGTGAGACTGGAGGAGCTGAGGACTGAGGCCAGAGGACCACAGCTGTGAGGGGACAGTCCACAGCCACAAAGACTGAGGACAGAGAGGGACATTAGATACAAAATTTCCTGTATTTTGGGTGAGTTTTTACTTGTTTTTGATGTTTTGTTTTCCCTGTGTCTTTGTGAATGATGCAGACCAGGTTGAGAGAGCGGCTTTACTGTATTTATTACATCATACCTATCAATGGAGGCGATCGGTGGCAACGTATCTGGGTCCACGACTAACCTTCATTCTGCGCCCAGTTTAATTACGTTGCCGCTAGTTTGTGGCTAATGTCTGTCTACTTTTTCCTGATAATGACATCGCAAAATCATTGCAGCGTAGAGTGCAGCGATGCAGTGCGTCAAACGCCAAAAGTTCAGCTTTTTCATCTCTGGAGTCTGACGCTTTGGACACGACACAAAAATGCATGGTGGCCAAGACATGCATCCACCGTAGACTTCGCATGTAAACTCCACCACCCTGATGCCAGGGTATGAATGCACTATTAGACGTGTTTCTTATCTGAACACAGTAGCTCAGGCCACAGCAAAGTACATGGCATTGACCAGTGACCTCTCCTTCACTCTGTGCTCTGAGGCTCCTCCCTCTCCTTCACTCTGAGGCTCCTCCCTCTCCTTCACTCTGCCTGTGTGACGTTTTAGTATGTAACGAGTATGATGACTCTTTTACTCTTTTCTCTGAGACTATGAGGTGACTGTTGTCAGATAAACAGCATTTTGTAGCTTGGCACCAGTAGAAAAAGTCTGTGTAATGGTTTAACTCCAGTGGCCCTGATCTGCCCGTGCAGGTGTTTATCCACGTCTGCTCCTAAACCGACAGCCCACTGCTCACTGTGGCCCAAGTTACAACAGCAAAAGGTGAGAAATGAGGTCAGCAGAGAATGTCGTTGGGACATGATGCCGTGCACAGGGGACATACATGGTGGCCCAAAAGTCACTGACACTTTTAAATCTTCAGTAGCTCCTACAATTCTTAAGTAACACTCTAATTTTAGCAGTAGATAAACTGAACCTTCTGAGATTTTTGGATATATATATACAGTTATAATTGTTCACTTACACTTAAACTTATCACTACTTAAACAAGGGGAATTAAAAATGACCTAATTTTTTAAAATAATGTTTTCAAGTGTCCACCATTTTCAGCCATATCCAATATATACTGCATAATATTTGAAAGCATTTCCAGCCTTATGGCCCTTATTTCATCCTCGATATTATGTTTGAAGTTGTTTATTGTCTGAGATTTATTCACAAACACCTTTTCTTTAAGATAGCCCCACAGGAAGAAATCAGGACTAGTCAGGTCTGTGGAGATCACATACTGCCCCCTGTCTTTGAAAACCACTTATTATTCCTTAAATGGAATTTACACTTGGGGCATCTCTGGTATTAAAATCGACGATAACACCGCTGGGTTTGTGAATTTGACCCATGTGACTCAAAGTACCACTGTAAAATGAGGGTTTGTTCCTCTGTGCTGTATTTGCTCGTGTTAATGTCGGAAGGGTCATTCTAAATGCCCTGAAAAATTTAAATTAAATTATTTAGAAACAAAAGAGTTATGGATTTTTTCAACTGTCAGTGACTTTTGGACCACCTTGTATCAGAAGGGATTGTCCAGAGCCTGCTCAACCTTAGACATGTCCACACCGGTACTATGTAGAGTTCCGCCTAAGAATCGAAGGTCAAAGTAGTTGTTTCTTGATGTCATTTTAGATCAATATGAGGTTTAAAAATAAAATATAAAACAATGATCCAGGAGTTTCCTAGGTTAAAACTAAAAAGGAGACAAAAGCGTCTCCTCGTCATCTTTAAGCTTTTGAAATCTTCTGTTTGAGAACTTCATAAAGTGTTAATTTGGGACTAGTCACCCATCTCACCTGAGCGTCTCCAGTCTGCAGGGGGCGCTCTTCAGTCCAGAACACAGCAGCTCCACTCCTGAGTCCTGGAGGTGGTTGTGACTGAGATCCAGGTGTGTGAGACTGGAGGAACTGAGGACTGAGGCCAGAGGACCACAGCTGTGAGGGGACAGTCCACAGAGGGACAGACTGAGGACAGAGAGGGACATTAGAGACTAGAACCACCACACAAGAGTTTAATAATAATAAAGCTTTACAGACCTATCAAAGTGCTACACTGCTGTCATTCATTCACTCCACACTCTGTGGTGGTAAACTGCTATTGTAGCCACAGCTGCCCTGGGGAAGACTGACAGAAACGAGGCTGCCAATCTAAACGGTCAGCCTCTCGGGCCACGACAATCACTCACACACCACTTTCATACTAGACCATATGACAGAACTCGACCTGAGCAGGAATCGCTCCTCTGACCACTGCTCTGACCACTGAGCCACTGTCCCCCCAAAATAAAGTTTAAATACAGTGTGGACTCACAGGGCTTTGGTGCAGGCTCTGACCACCGGCAGCAGACCCAGGAGAGCTCTCTCTGAGGCCTCGTATTTCCTCAGGTCAAACTCCTCCAGGTCTGAGTCTGAGGACAGTAAGAGGAAGGACACAGCCGACCACAGAGCAGGAGACATGTTTTTATCAGAGAGACGTCCTCCTCTCATGTTCTTCTGTATCTCCTCCATCAGACTGAGGTCGTTCATCTCGTTCAGACAGTGGAGCAGGTTCAGGTTTCTCTCTGCAGACAGATCCTCATCATTCAGTTTTTGTTTGATGTACTTTACTGTTTCCTGATTGGTTCGGTCACTTCCTGTATGAATCAGCAGACCCTGCAACAGCCTCTGATTGGTCGGCAGAGACAGCCCCAGGAGGAAGCGCAGGAACAGGTCCAGGTGTCCGTTTGGACTCTGTAAGGCCTGGTCCACAGCACAGCGGTAGAAGGCCTCAGGGTCTGGACTCTCAGAGGAGTGTGGTGGCTCCAGCAGGTTCTCTCCAGAGCTGAAGAAGCTCTGATGGACGTGAAGAGCAGCCAGAAACTCCTGCACACTCAGATGGATGAAGCAGTAGACCTTGTCCTGGTACAGGCCTGGCTCCTCTCTAAAGACCTGTGTGAACACTCCAGAGTACACTGAGGCTGCCGCAGCGTCCAGCCCACACTCGCTCAGGTCACACTCGTAGAAGATCAGGTTTCCTTTCTGCAGCTGCTCAAAGGCCAGTTTTCCCAGCGACTGCACCATCTCCCTGGTCTCTGGAGTCCAGTGAAGGTCCTCCCCTGATCCCTGGTGATACTTGATGTTCTGGACTTTGGCCTGCACCACCAGGAAGTGGACGTACATCTGTGTGAGAGTCCGGGCAGCTCTGGTCTCTTTGTTTGTTCCAGAAGCTTCTGTAGAACTGTGGAGAGGATCCAGCAGAAGATTGGGATGTGACTCATGATGTGGAGGCTGCGGATGCTCTTGATGTGGGAGATGACGGCTGTGGCCTGGTCTCTGAACCTCTTCATGAAGTACTGCTCCTTCTGCGGATCAGCAAACCCTCGCACCTCTGTCACCATGGAGACGCACTCAGCAGGGATCTGATTGGCCGCGGCGGGGCGTGTGGTTATCCAGAGGCGAGCGGAGGGAAGCAGACTCCCCCTGATGAGGTTTACCAGCAGCACGTGCACTGAGGCGGACTCTGTGGGGTCGGTCAGGACTCGGGTTCTGCTGAAGTCCAGAGGAGGTCTGCACTCGTCCAGACCGTCAAAGATGAAGAGCACCTGGAGCTGTTGGAAGCTGCAGAGATCTTTGGATGGACTGAAGAAGTGGTGCAGCAGTCCCACCAGGCTGAACTGTGTGTCTCTGAGCACATTGAGCTCTCTGAAAGTGAACGGGAACAGCAGCTGGAGGTCCTGGTGGGCGTGGCCTTCAGCCCAGTCCAGACTCAATTTCTGAGTCAGCACTGTTTTCCCCACGCCGGCCACGCCCTTCGTCAGCACCACTCTGATTGGCTCTGGTGAGTGTGGGCGGGGTTTAAAGATGTCTTCACATGTGATGGTGGTCTCTGGGGCGGCCGGTCTCCTGGACGCAGTCTCCATGTGTCTGACCTCATGTTCCTGGTTGACCTCTGAGGCTCCGCCCTCTGTGATGTAGAGCTCTGTGTAGATCTGGGTCAGGGGGGCGGAGTCTCCTGCTTTAGCCAGGCCCTCAAACACACGGCTGAACCTCTGCTTCAGATCAGATTTCAGTTTGTCTCTGCAAACCCCAACTTTACTCCCTTTAAAGACAGAAGAGTTATAATGTTAAACATGTGTAATAATTCATATGGGAGGGCATCTGGCACAGGGACACAGGAGGATGGGAGGGCATCTGGAGGTTCTTACTGTTGAACAGGCGCTGGGCCAGATGCTCCTGGTCCATCCTCTTCAGGAAGTCCAGGGTGATGTTCAGAACCTCTCTGCTCTCCTCCTCCTCACTCTCGGAGCATTCTGGGTAATCTGAGGCCAGGAGCCTGTGGAGCCTCTGGAGCTGCTGTTGGACAAACCTCAGGACCTGCTCCTCCAGACGCTGGAACAGAACAATAAGAGAAGAGTTTTAGTCAAAGAGAGTACCTGAGGAGCACCCCCAGAACCCCACACATGCTGCGCTCGTGGGGTACTCACCCTGAATATGGCGTCCAGCTGCTCCTTTGGGTCTGGCTCCCTGTCAAACAATAAATGCATCATCATTTATTTGTTCCAGACTCATGGTCCATAAAAGAACACAATAAGACAGGAGACAAGAGTCAAACTGGGTTATAAAGACAGCTCAGTGTTTCATAAAGACCAGTGGTTCTGCACAGCACTAAACCTGGGACACACCAGCATCACCACCACAGAGTTCACACAGTCGTTTAGGCCACACATGAATGTAAACATCAGGTTTGTCATGAGCCTGAAAAGTGTTCACCCCAGCCTGACACAACAGGAGACTGGCACTACTGGCCCTGGGCTTTTCCAGCAGCATTCTGAGGGCATCAGTAGAAGATCCTTTGAGCTTTTGAAGTGTGGCCTTCTTATATTTGCACCACAGCGGGGCTGTGTACAAGGTGTACAGGAGGTCCACACACAGAGACAGTGAACAGGAGAGTCCCACAGATCTGAGCAGGGACCAGCTGCCTTTGAGACAATTTACATCATCAGGACTGATGGACAAAGACTTGAGCCTTAGATCTGCTCAGGTCTAAAGACGATGGTGCTGTTGGTAAAATATGTTAGAAAGGCTGATCTTTGGTTAAATGCAGTTGAAAAAAGTCAAACTCATAATCTCCTGTGGGACAGTTGTTTCACTCTGGTGGTGTTTTCAGGACAGTCCTGGTTCAGAACAGCTGATTCTCTGAGACCTCTGTACAATCTGTAGAAGACCCTGTGATACTGTCCCACCTGAACTCATCTGTCTCACACTGAGAGGAGCTCCATTCAAACACAGGATCACTGTTTGAACTGATGAAGGACGAGCAGCAGGTGGCGCTGTCCTGAGAACATGTCCAGAGCTCTGGATTAAGCAGGTCTTACCTCTGGTCTTCAGGAGGAGCCTCTCTGAAGTTAGGAGGAAGGCCTTTGGACCAGTCACAGACACAGAGCTGGGAGCAGGTTTAGGTCTGGGTTTAGACCCGGGGCCTGGTCCAGGTGGGTCCATGTTGTAGCTGCTGGAATCGGAAGAGTCTATTTGAACAGAATGTTTTCATGTGTTTATTTATGTCTCTCATTTATATTTCATATGTAATATTTACTTTGCCTGTTCTGACTTTTACTTGTGGAACCTTCACCACTTTTGTGAAATAAAACTAAAAATGTAAAAAGAGAGAGAGTTGTTCCTCAGTCTACAGTTTTATAAATGTCACTGTGCTCACGGCTGATTGGTCCATGTTGGTTTTTCTAACTCTAAACCAGATCTTACCCTGGTCCAGAGCAGGGAGCCGTGTGGAGTCTGTTACCATGGTGATTCACACTGAACTAAACCAAACCTCTTTTCAGAGGCACAAAACTGAGTTTCCTCAAACTAAACCTGAACTTACCCCAAACTTAAACTAAACCTGCTTCTACCAACAGGCCTCAGATGTGGAGTTACTGTGAAATGTGTCTACGCCCTGCACCCAGAGTCTGATCTGTGTCTCCCTCTGCTGGTCACATGCGACATTACACTGAACCTTTTATTAAAAATATTCAACCTGCGAAAAAGTGAAGATACAGAATAGACCAGGACTAAACCAGGACTAAACCAGAACTGCACAAGGACTGAACCAGGACTAAACCAGGACTAAACAGATCATATTGGACTAAACTAGGACCATGTTTAAAGCAGGTCTACTGCAGGTCCCAATGGGACAGGGTGACCACACGTCCCTATTGACCCGGGACAGTCCCAGTTCTGAGCCCTGTGTCCTCTGTCCCAGCTGATTTATCCAAAACCAGTGATTTGTCCCAGTTTTATACCAGAAATTTCCCGAGTGTCTCTGTTTTTGACCCGCCAACAGTAAAGAGGGAACATACTGTCATTAGTTTAGTTAAAACACAGAAACCCGCGTTTGAGCAAAAGGCAAAAAAACACAGACAGAAGTCCCTCGGATTATAGATTATACACTGACCCCAAAGTGAGGAGAATGGACAGAGTTACGCCCTTTTCACTGTTTTATTCACATCAACCATCACAACTCAGGCCTATACGACGGCGTTCAACTGACAGCTAAAAAATGTATATTCTGCGGGCGCTACGAGAATAAAGTCGCAGCATTTTGACATTAAAGTCGTAATTTTACGAGAATAAAGTCGTAGTCAGAAAAAAGTCGTAACTTTACGAGAATAAACTCATAGTACAACGAGAATAAAGTCGTAAAATTACGAGAATAAAGTCGTAATATTACGAGCATAAAGTCGTAATTTTATGAGAATGAAGGCTCCTGTGCGTGAATGAGACTAGTGTGTGATGCGTTATGGAGGAGGAGGAACTGTCTGAAGTGATCGGCTGCAGAGGAGAGGATTTGTTGTTGATTGTTCTTTAAGAGTTTGAAAGATGTCCATCCAAAACTGAAGCATTGTTTATGCAGGACTCCACACCAAGACTCTATTCACTGACTGGCGGTGCTGCATCCATAGATGAAGCTTTGATCTCTGCGCAAGAACCGCTGCATGTCGCGGGCGTGTGAATGTTCTGTACCTGTGTTACGTGCTGACGCCCCTTTGCTCCATTATCTTATGTGTATTCTGTATTTATGCTTGTTTTGGGACGTGGCTGATCGCTGTATAAATCGGTTGTCTATCCATGGCGCGCCCTCGTGCGTGCCCTCTCGTGCTCGCGCTCACCTTGTCTCACCTGGGGCGCGCTCCTCGGCTCTGAGCTGCTCGGTGCGGGCTGCACCAGGCCTGTGAGCTGCATTTAGATTTGACCTGGTGGGACTGTCTTGTTTTCGCCTTTTGTTTGATCAGGTTGGTTTGGGGATGGTTTCGGTTTTAGGACAGTGATGTCAGCACAGGCCCTGTACGGGGCTGGCCCGGTGCCGCATCCTTTTGTAATGTTTGGCTCATCAGGTCCTCCTTTCTGTTGTTAGTGTCGTAATGTGGGGTGAATCGGACCAAAATGCAGACCGGGAGCGGTTTAACAGTGTTTATTTACAATAGTGCACAAAATACGTTCAATATAGTCAAATCTGGGGCAAACGGGGCTGGAGACGCAGGAGCGGGACGTGGAACCAGGAACCAGGAGTAGGCGAGCCGGAGAAGCGGGACGTGTAGCCGGGAGCGAGGAGCAGGTGAGTAGAGGACACAGGACGTGGAGCCGGGAGCGAGGAGCAGTGAGCGGAGTGCAGGTAAGTGCGAAGACGAGACAAGGCGGGACTATACCGGGAGAGCGAGGCGGGAGGCAGCGGCAGGACCAGAGGCACAGGAGCAGGAGAAATCCGGGAGCACGAGTCTGGAGGAGTAGCAAAAATCCAGTGAGCATTCAAAAAACAAGACATGTAGCAATCCAAGAGTACGGCAAAGTATTCACGTTGTCACGCGGACGGACTTGCACCGAATGACAGGCGTGGGTCCCATTTATCCTCCCCAGGTGGTGCTGATTAGTGCTGACGAGGTGCAGGTGCGTGGAGGAGAAGAAGGGCGGGAGAGAGAGATCACAGGAGGCAGGGAAAACGTGGACAGTGGAACGTGGATCATGACAGTTAGTTTTTTTGGGGGGCACGGGAGGGGGTTTGGGGCATTTTAAAGTAAATAAAAGTTAATTAAAAATAAACTATTTAACTTTTCGTTTGACTCCTGTGTCTCTTTAATATGTTTGATCACCCAGGTCGTTACAACCTGGATCCGCCCGGAGTCTTTGCGACACCCTCCAACGCGCGTCACCATGTGGATACAGTAATCCACATTTACTGTGGAATCACTGTTGGTAACGTGCCTCGTGTGAGGTGACAGTCCAGCGTAAGGACCAAACGCACTGTGGCATTTGGAGTCATGTGATAAACTGAAGCCGTGTGGCGTTTGCATAAATGGAATAATAACAATTCTCTGTAATGCATTATCTACTTGGGTCCTCACTGTTTTCGATGCACTTTCAATGTACTCTGTTTACAATACCGAGATGTAATCTATGTAAACATTATGAACACACTTTGAGCCTAACCTCACAGGCCTGGTGCAGCCCGCACCGAGCAGCTCAGAGCCGAGGAGCGCGCGCCAGGTGAGGCAGACGAGGCGGTGAAGTGAGCACGAGCACGAGCAAGCTACGCACGAGGGCGCGCCATGGATAGACAACCGATTTATACAGCGACCAGCCACGCCTCAAAACAAGCATATATACAGAATACACATAAGATAATGGCAAGACGAAGTTCAAATCTGTCAACTGGACAAATTTGAACTTCGTCTTGCCATGGATCAGACCTGGACGACTGAGGGTTTACACAGATTTCTTCATAAGATAATGGAGCAAAGGGGCGTCAGCACGTAACACAGGTACAGAACATTCACACGCCCGCGACATGCAGCGGTTCTTGCGCAGAGATCAAAGCTTCATCTATGGATGCAGCACCGCCAGTCAGTGAATAGAGTCTTGGTGTGGAGTCCTGCATAAACAATGCTTCAGTTTTGGATGGACATCTTTCAAACTCTTAAAGAACAAACAACAACAAATCCTCTCCTCTGCAGCCGATCACTTCAGACAGTTCCTCCTCCTCCATAACGCATCACACACTAGTCTCATTCACGCACAGGAGCCTTCATTCTCATAAAATTACGACTTTATGCTCGTAATATTACGACTTTATTCTCGTAATTTTACGACTTTATTCTCGTTGTACTATGAGTTTATTCTCGTAAAATTACGACTTTTTTCTGACTACGACTTTATTCTCGTAAAATTACGACTTTAATGTCGAAATTCTACGACTTTATTCTCGTAGCGCTCGGAGAATTTAAATTTTTTAGCTGTCAGTAGAACGCCGTCGTACAGGCCTGTCCCAGTTTGGAGGTTTGAAAATGTCGTCGCCCTAAAACAGAAGGACTAGAAGTTTGACCTGGTCCAAGTCCAAACTAAACCAATCCACACAGAGCTGGACCAAGGAAGAGCTGCACCTTTGTTTCATTGTTTTAGAAAATTAGAAAAACTCACTGTGTCACCGTCCTCTCCGCACAGGACTCAAACACACGGCTCTTTCGTTCACTCTTTCACTTTCGATCATGTGACGTCACTGGCTCTTCCTCTGTGTGGTGACACTGAGCTCCAGCAGAGGGCGCAACTCTCCAGGTCTTTGAGTAGAAACAGCAGAAAGATACAACTTGGAATAGTTTATTGAAGAATTGACAAAACTCTGAACTGAACTGAAATGAACATTCCTGTCGTGGTCACAGCCCTGTGCCACCAGCTCCTGGACTCACACAGTTTAAAGGTGTTAGTCCTACTCTCCCTCACACCATCCATCCGTTTTCTTCCGCTTATCTGGGGCCGGGTCGCGGGGGCAGCAGTCTAAGCAGGGACTCCCAGACTTCCCTCATCCCAGACATGTCCTCCAGCTCCTCCGGTGGGACCCCACGGCGTTCCCAGGCCAGCCGAGAGACATAGTCCCTCCAGCGTGTCCTGGGTCTTCCACGGGGCCTCCTCCTGGTGGGACATGCCCAGAACACCTCCCTAGGGAGGCGTCCAGGAGGCATCCTGAGCAGATGCCCGAGCCACCTCAGCTGGTTCCTCTCGACGTGAAGGAGCAGCGGCTCTACTCCGAGCTCCTCCCGTGCGACTGAGCTCCTCACCCTGTCTCTAAGGGAGCGCCCAGCCACTCTACGGAGGAAACTCATTTCGGCCGCTTGTATCCGCGATCTTGTCCTTTCGGTCATGACCCAGAGCTCATGACCATAAGTGAGGGTAGGAACGTAGATTGACCGGTAAATCGAGAGCTTTGCCTTTCGGCTCAGCTCCTTCTTCACCACAACGGACCGATACAGCGACCGCATCACTGCTGACGCTGCACCGATCCGCCTGTCAATCTCACATACATATATACATATACATACATACATATATATATATATATATATATATATATATATATATATATATATATATATATATATATATATATATATATATATATATATATATATATATATATATATATGTATATATATATATATATATATATATATATATATATATATATATATATATATATATATATATATATATATATATATATTCAAAGTAAATGTTTTTTGGGGTTTTTTTATTCCAAAACTATACAGTGTCTGTCTTCTGATCTGAAGGTTGGCAGTTCGAATCCCGCTCTCGACATAAACATCATTGGCTGAGCCGTCGCACTGACCCACAGGTTGGCAGTGCGATTCCAGCTCCCACAGATGAATGTTGTTGTGTCCTTGGGCAAAACACATGACCCACCATCTGTGTAGACCACAGACTGTGTAAAGACGTGGACTAAGCGAGTGTGACGTCACCCACAGCGTTCGCCTCCAGTCAAATGAAGCTCGTTGAGGATAGAGCAGGTGTCGGGGCTAATCTGGAGCAAAGTTCCACATTTGGAATTTTGACCACGAGTATCATAGCAACCAGACAGCCAATCGGGAGTGAGGCTGTTGAAGGTAACACCTCTCCCACTGGTTTATCAGGGAACGGGCATTTAGCAACGCTGTCAATCAAACCTGTTGCTAACGCTAGTGGAAACAAAGACCGACCTGACGAGTCTGACAGCCGCCGTTACAGAGAGAGGGGCTACAGTTTTTCAATATATTTGTAACGCGGTGGCTAGCAGGTTAGCCATGTCCATGTACTGTGTATATACGGCCTATGGTTCACTGGTGTATAACTGTGTGTGTGAATGGGTGAGTGGTTCCTTAATGTAAAGCACTTTCAGTCACTTGAATGTAGAAAAAATGTGACCGTTTACCACTGAAATAATCATGAAAACAAACATAAAGGGAAAAGTCCAACTGTTTGACTCCATATTCTGAGCGTATCCCTCTTTATCTCTCCATCCAGAACTAACTCTTCCCGTCAGTGACCGAACTCGTGACCTCTCCTTTATCTGGTCTCAAATGGAGCACTGAGAGCGTGGCTTTGTCCTGCTGGTCAGGTGAAGCTCGGGCAGAACAACAGCACGACAAACGCAGAATCCAGCAGAAAATCAGACGTTATCCGAGGAATCACCGCAGCAACAGAGGGAAAAGGGGCTCAAACAGTGAAGAGCGAACAGAGCGGAGAAAACAGCTGTGTTCTGTGGAGTTAAACACAGGACACTTTACTACATTTGAATGGTCTGAACTGGGTCTATTGTTTTTGTAGTTTTAGACAAACTTAAAGCCTCATTACATAACATTTTACTCAAAAAATTATGTGTTTCTTTTCTGTTTATGTTTATTGCGCCGACTCTGCCTGCTTGTTTCCATGGAAATATTGTTGCTTTGGCTATAATCTTCCACAGTACGGCATTAAATGTATCTGCCTTGACGGAGAATGTTCCCATGTGTTCAAAATTATTCAAAAAGTTACATATTGTTGCTTTAATTTCACAAGACATTTTTTTTTTTTTTGTAATTTTAAATAAATAAAATAAAATAAAATAAAATAAAATAAAATAAAATAAAATAAAATAAAATAAAATAAAATAAAATAAAATAAAATAAAATAAAATAAAATAATCATCCACATATCTACATCACACACAATCGATCAGAGGTTTGGACACGCCCCCTCATTGAATTTTATTAAATTTATTTTTTTACTACATTTTATTATATACAAGTAGAAGACATCAGATATATGAAGTAAGATCTATGGAAGGTATGAAAGAAAAAATAATCTAATAACTCTACTAAATAGTTCTTAAAATTCTCAAAGTATCCGCTTTGTCAAAAATATTTTCTACAGTTATTTCACTTTTTTTTTTTTCTTTCTTTACTACATATTCCCATATATCTGACTTCATATATTTAATGCTTTCTGTGTGTATATAAAATGTAGAAAGTCGTAAAACTAAAGAAAAAAAAAACACTGAATGAGAAGTGTGTCCAAACGTCTGACTGGGCGTGTAAAGAGATCAGTTCTGGTGGAGGTTAAACGCGGGGACAAAATGTTGAGATTAAAGATTAAACTCAAACATGAATCACTCCAAAAACAACTTCAGAGGCTCAATGAGAAGAAACACCTAGAACCGGGAGAAACATCTGAACAGAACAATCTGAAGAACAGATCTAAATCACACAAATGTGACTCTTGTAGCTTTAAGTCATGTTATAATGCTGTTTCCTGGAGTTGTTTGTTTCTTTCACATGTTCGAGTAACACTTTATTATTAGCCTGTAACATCTCCAAAGCTCAAAATGCTCTGTTCCACCTTGTGATGTCATGAAGTGGTAGTTTTCAAGTGACCAGCTCCTTTTACCTTTAGGAGTTCAGTGGAAATGGGCAATTCCAGGTCTGAAATGATCCACATGATTCTAGTGAAGGTGTGTGGAGTTTAAAGGCTTTAAAGTTTATTTGTACAGCACATTTCATACACAAAGTAATTCAAAGTGCTTTACAGAATAAGAAAGAAAATCACAATACAACAAATCACAACATAAATAATCATCATAAAATCAGCATTAAAAAGAAGAGGCAGAATAGAAACCTTTCAGTCATGTGCACAGCTAAACAGAACAGTTTGAGCCTGGATTTAAACATGGTCAAAGTCGAGGCCTGTCTCACGTCTTCAGGAAGAATGTTCCAGGTTCTAGACCTGAGCACAGGACTTATGTGCTCGTACCTCCTGGTTATGGTCAAACCCAAGCAGCAGTGTTCTATCTGGATGTTCTGTTCTGTCTTTGGGCTCGTTTGGAGAGGCCAGTGAGCAGGACGTTACAGTCGTCTAACCTACTGGAGACAAATGCAGGATAAGTCTCTCTGAGTCTGGTTTTGACAGTTTACCTTTGATTTTTGCAATGTTTTTTAGATGGTAAAAAGCTGCAGATGTTATTTATTTGATGTGGCTGTTACAGTTCAAGTCTGAGTCCATTATTACACCTACATTTCTAGCCTGATTTGAAGGTTTTAGAGAAAGAGACTGGAGGTGACTGCTGACACTTTCTCTATGTTTCTGTGGGCCGAGGACTATGACTTCAGTCTTGTCTGAGTTTAGCTGAAGAAAGTTGTTTTCATCCTGATCAACACTGATCTGTTGGATGCAGTGTCAGAGTGAATCCACTGGTCCATATCCACCTGCTGCAGTGAGACATAGATCTGAGTGTCATCTGCAGAGTTGTGGTAGGAAACATTGTTGCTGCGTATTAACTGACCTAGCGGCAGCATATAGAGACTGAACAACAGGGGTTCCAGGATTGACCCCTGGGGCACCCCACAGCTCAGGGACATTTTATCTGAGACACATTTTCCAATTTCAACAAAGTACTCCCTGTTTTCTAGATAGGACTTGGACCAGTTTAGTGCCGTACCAGAGATGCCCACCCAGTCCTCTAGTCTCTGTAAGAGGATTCCATGATCCACAGTGTCAAAGGAGACTCAGATCTAACAGGATCAAGACTGAGACTTTGCCTGCATCAGTGTTCAGGCGGATGTCATTTGTCACCTTGATAAGAGCAGTCTCAGTCTGTGGTGGGTCTAAAACCCGACCGGAAAATATCGAAGGAGAAAGTTAATAAGCTGCTGATAAACAACTTTTTCAAGGACTTTGCCTAAAAACGGCACATTTGAGATTGGTCGGTAAATGTTGAATATTGTGGCATCAAGACTGCTCTTCTTTAGGAGAGATTTGATAACCTCAGTTTTCAAAGCTCTTGGGAATGTTCCAGATTGAAGTGACATATTAACTTTCCAAGCGAGTGGTGGCAGCAAACTGTTGAGCACAGACTTTATAAATTTAGTGGGTAACACATGGAGGCAGCATGTAGATGAACTCAGAGGTGACGATCTCTGGGACAGTTTTGTCAGTTACAGGTGCAAAGTGAGTCAGCTCTAAGTGTCTCGGTGGTGCTGGGATGTTATTTGTGTCGTGGAATTGATGCATTTTAAAATCTCTGAACCTTGTAATTAAAGAATACTGCAAACTCATTGCACTTACACTACCGTTCAAAAGTTTGGGGTCACCCAGACAGTTTTGTGTTTTTCATGAAATGTCACACTTTCATTTACCACATGAGTTGTAAAATGAACAGAAAATATAGTCAAGACATTGACAAGGTTAGAAATGATGATATTTATTTGAAATAATAATTTTTTCCTTCAAACTTTGCTTTAGTTAAAGGTCTGCAATGCTGCAAATGGAACCTCCATTTGCAGCATTGCAGACCTTTGACATTCTGGCTGTTCATTTGTTGAGGTAATGTGGAGAACTTTCACCCACACTTGTAGAAGCCCCTTCCACAAGTTGGATTGGCTGGATGGCACTTCTTGCGGACCATACGGTCAAGCTGCTCCCACGACAGCTCAATGGGTTTAGATCTGGTGACTGGACTCTCCATTACAGAATACCAGCCTCCTGCTTCTTCTCTAATGAGTTCTTGCGCAATGTGGAGGTTTGCTTTGGGTCATTGTCCTGCTGTAGGATGAAGGTCAGCATCCCGGAGTCGCCTCTTCACTGTAGATGTTGACTAGACTAGAGACTCTGATGTACTTATCTTCTTGCTCAGTTGTGCAGGGGGCCTCACACTTCTCTTTCTACTCGGGTTAGAGTCTGTTTGTGCTGTTCTCTGAAGGGAGTAGTACACACCATTGTAGGAAATCTTCAGTTTCTCATATGGAATAGCCTTCATTTCTAAGAACAAGAACAGACTCGAGTTTCACATGAAAGTTCTCTTTTTCTGGCCATTTTGAGCTTTTAATCAACCCCACAAATGTGATGCTGCAGATACGACTGATGCTACTTTTATAGCTTCTATAACCAGCTAAACTGAGCTAACATGACGCACAAGGGTTTTCTAATCACACATGAGCCTCTGACACAATGAGCAAACACATTGTTCCATTAGACACTGGAGTGATGCTGGAAATGGGCCTCTAAACACCTATGTAGATACTGCACCAAAAACTGGACTTTTGCAGCTAGAATAGTCATTTACCACATTATCAATGTATAGAGTGTATTTCTGATTAGTTTAAAGTTATATTCATTGAAAAAAATGTGCTTTTCGTTCAAAAATAAAGAGATTTCTAAGTGACGCCAAACTTTTGAACGGTAGTGTACATGTGTAAATTAGTTCAAATGTCAGTGGAGCTGGAGGGTGTGTTAATCTGTTTACTGTTGCAAACAGGACACGGGAGTTAAAACACAGTGGAGCACTTCCTGTATTACCACTTAATGACATCACAAGGTGGAACAGAGAGCAGAATAAATATGCAGGGTTTGTGTGTTATTATGTGAACAAATGTAGTGGTAGTATTTTCTTTGAACAACAGAGGTCTTTGTGTAAATCACAGTCAGCCGCCCTTCACCAAATCACCATGACAACGGCCAAACAACAGCATGAAAAAAAAAAAAACAATATGAGGGAGAAGAGAAAGAGAGACAGAGAGGGGGAGAAAGAGAGAGAGAGGGGAGAAAGAGAGAGAGGGAGAGAGAGGAGAAAGAGAGAGAGAGGAGAAAGAGGAGAAAGAGAGAGAGAGGAGAAAGAGAGAGAGAGAGGAGAAAGAGAGAGGGGGAGAAAGAGAGAGAGGAGAAAGAGAGAGAGAGAGAGGAGAAAGAGAGAGAGAGGAGAAAGAGAGAGAGAGAGGAGAAAGAGAGAGAGGGAGAGAGAGGAGAAAGAGAGAGAGAGAGGAGAGAAGAGAGAGAGAGAGGGGGAAAGAGAGAGGAGGAGAGAGAGAGAGAGGGGAGAAAGAGAGAGAGAGAGAGGGGGAGAAAGAGAGAAAGAAAAGAGAGGAGAAAGAGAAGGAGAGAGAGAGAGAGGAGAAAGAGAGAGAGAGGAGAGAGAGAGAGGAGAAAGAGAGAGAGAGAGAGGAGAAAGAGAGAGAGAGAGAGAAGAGAGAGAGAGAGAGAGGAGAAAGAGAGAGAGAGGAGAGAGAGGGGAGAGAGGAGAGAGAGAGAGGGAAAGAGAGAGAGGATAGAGAAGAGAGAGAGAGAGAGAAAGAGAGAGAGAGAGAGAGAGAGAGAGAGAGAGGAGGAAGAGAGAAGGAGAGGAGAAAGAGAGGGAGAGAGAGAGAGAGAGAGAGAGGAGAAAGAGAGGGAGAGAGAGAGGTGAAAGAGAGAGAGAGGAGAAAGAGAGAGAGAGGAGAAAGAGAGAGGAGAGAGAGAGGGAGGAGAGAGAGAGAGAGAGAGAGGAGAAAGAGACAGAGAGAGAGACAGAGAGAGAAAGAGGAGGGGTGGGGGGCAAGAGAAAAGAGAAGGAGAGGGGGATAAAGGGACAGGAAGAGGCAGAAAGAGAAGAAGAGAGAGAGATTTAAAGGAGGGGTAGAGAACAGGGGAGGACAAGTTGAGATGGAAGAGGAGAGGAAAGGAATGAATAGAAAGAAAGGTGAAAGAGACATATAGTAAAGAGGGACCAAGGGAAAGGGGGTTGGAAGAGAGAGAAAGAGGAAGAGAGGAGAGAGAGAGGAGAGAAAGTACACTAAAAAACAGAGACCAGACCAGAGACCAGACCAGAGATTGGAGGTAAGAAAACTTTTGTCCTGGTTTAGTCCTGTTTTAGTCCTGTTTTAGT
Source organism: Periophthalmus modestus (assembly GCA_019594935.1). Taxonomy (NCBI): domain Eukaryota; kingdom Metazoa; phylum Chordata; class Actinopteri; order Gobiiformes; family Gobiidae; genus Periophthalmus; species Periophthalmus modestus. The sequence continues at coordinate 3,051,574 of JAIEZT010001373.1, forward strand.
CCTGGTTTAGTCCTGGTTCAGTCCTGTTTTAGTCCTGGTTTAGTCCTGTTTTAGTCCTGGTTCAGTCCTGGTTTAGTTCTGGTTCAGTCCTTTTTTAGTCCTGTTTTAGTCCTGGTTCAGTCCTGGTTTAGTTCTGGTTCAGTCCTGGTTCAGTCCTGTTTCAGTCCTGTTTTAGTCCTGGTTTAGTCCTGGTTTAGTCCTGGTTCAGTCCTGGTTTAGTCCTGTTTTAGTCCTGGGTTAGTCCTGTTTTAGTCCTGGTTTAGACCTGGTTTAGTCCCATTTTAGTCCTGTTTTAGTCCTGGTTCAGTCCTGGTTTAGTCCTGGTTTAGACCCGCTTTAGTCCCAGTTTAGTCTCGTTCCCATCCTTAGTCTTGATGTAGTCCTGCTTTGTTCCCCTTATGTCTAGCCTTAAACCTGATTTTAAATCCATCCTCCTGCATCTCTGTGTCAGATGCCCTCACAGAGTAGGTACATTGTCTGTGAAAAACAGATAACCTCATGAAAGAGAGATTCAATACCATGGACTAAACCAGGACTAAACCAGGACTAAACCAGGACTAAACCAGGACTAAAATGTTTTGTTGTTTTTGTGTTTCAGACGTGCTCCTCTTTCAGCCTCTTGGATCATCTCCATATTGTCCAAAAGTCCAGAAAAAATCAGGAATGCTCCAAATAATGACTTTTTATAATCACATTTACTGACCACAAGGCTCTGATTAATGCCACAGAGATATACAGCTCAAAGTCCTGGTTTAGACCTGAGGTAGGCCAATATTTAGTCCTGGTTTGCACCTGAGTTAAATTTTCATTTAATCTAAAAACAAAACTGGCAGCTAATAGTTAAAATATCAATATTTATCTCAATCTGTTGGGAATTGATAGGGAAAAAAAAGGTTTCTGAAAATTACCCAAATAAAAAAAAAAAAAAAATGCATTTGATGAAGTTGGTCTTGTAAATTCAAAATCCTGCAGGGATATTTTTAGATTTCTCACAGAGAGTATACAGTATTTTTCAGCCTGTGAGGTAAAGATGCGGTTCGAGGACGTTCTGGACGAGGTGGGCGGGTTCGGCAGGTTCCAGTTCTTGGTTTTGTCGATCCTCTGTCTGCCGCGCTTCATCCTGGCGCTTCAGTTTCTGTTACATAACTTTATCTCAGCTGTACCGGACCACCACTGCGCCCCGGGACCGATCGAAACCGGACCAGGACTAGACACCAAGTCCCTGATGCAGACGCACGGTCCCGGATCTCCAGGGTCCTGTTGGGTCTACGGTCCAGACAACTCCACCGTGTCCTGTCCTCACGGATGGGTCTACAACCAGACGGACTTCAGCTCCACCACGGCCACTGAGGTAAGCGGCGTGTCCCGGGGCGTGTGCACACCTGCGGCCTTTCGAGTCGTAACAAACACGGAATATATGCGCCTTTTGAGCTTAATGAGCCACCGTCAGCACACGCAGAGAGACGCACCGGGGCCGGGATGCGTCTGTCCCGGGAGAGCCCAGAGGTGCTGTTCACGTGTGAGAGTCTGTTGGTCAAATGACGCGATTAAAGTCCAAATAGAACACAGTCCCCTCACAGGCTCAGGACATGTGGGACCTGGACATCTGACCGGGCACAAACAGCTCCACACAAAGGTCACTGCGCACGTCAGGTGAACACCTGATGTGTCTTACCGCGGTTTGGAGCAGGAACTGGGCGCATAATGATCCTGACCAGCCTCCAGGTCCTGACGCTGTTTATGCGTTACAAACACGTGTCTGTCAGGCTCAACTCCGCTCTCCAGAAAAACTGAATCAGTTTAAAGCTCTCCACAAGAAAATGATCCAGACCAGAGCGCGAGACACTGCGGAGAAAAGCAAAAATAAAGGTTTAGTCCTGGTTTAGTCCCGGTGTAGTCCTGGGTTAGTCCTGGTTTAGATGTGGTTTAGTCCTGGTTTAGACCTGGTTTAGACCTGGTTTAGACCTGGTTTAGTCCCGGTGTAGTCCTGGGTTAGTCCTGGTTTAGATGGGGTTTAGTCCTGGTTTAGACCTGGTTTAGACCTGGTTTAGTCCCGGTGTAGTCCTGGGTTAGTCCTGGTTTAGATGTGGTTTAGTCCTGGTTTAGTCCTGGTTTAGTCCCGGTGTAGTCCTGGGTTAGTCCTGGTTTAGATGTGGTTTAGACCTGGTTTAGACCTGGTTTAGTCCCGGTGTAGTCCTGGGTTAGTCCTGGTTTAGATGTGGTTTAGTCCTGGTTTAGTCCTGGTTTAGTCCTGGTGTAGTCCGGGGTTAGTCCTGGTTTAGTCCTGGTTTAGATCTGGTTTAGTCCTGATGTAGTCCTGGTTTAGACCTGGTTTAGTCCTGGTTTAGTCCTGATTTAGTCCTGGTTCAGTCCTAGTGTAGTCCTGGTGTTGTCCCGGTTTAGACCTGGTTTAGACCTGGTTTAGTCCCGGTGTAGTCCTGGGTTAGTCCTGGTTTAAATGTGGTTTAGTCCTGGTTTAGTCCTGGTTTAGTCCGGGGTTAGTCCTGGTTTAGTCCTGGTTTAGATCTGGTTTAGTCCTGATGTAGTCCTGGTTTAGACCTGGTTTAGTCCTGGTTTAGTCCTGGTTTAGTCCTGGTTCAGTCCTGGTGTAGTCCTGGTGTTGTCCCGGTTTAGACCTGGTTTAGACCTGGTTTAGTCCTGGTGTAGACTTGGTTTAGTCCTGGTTTAGTCCCGGTGTAGTCCTGGTTTAGTCCTGGTTTAGTCTTGGTTTAGTCCCGGTGTAGTCCTGGTTTAGTCCTGTTTTAGTCCTGGTTTAGTCCCAGTGTAGTCCTGGTTTAGTCCTTGTTTAGTCCTGGTGTAGTCCTGGTTTAGACCTGGTTTAGTCCTGGTGTAGTCCTGGTTTAGACCTGGTTTAGTCCTGGTTTAGTCCTGGTTTAGACCTGGTTTAGTCCTGGTTTAGTCCTGGTTTAGACCTGGTGTAGTCCTTGGATAGACCTGGTTTAGACCTGGTTTAGTCCTGGTTTAGTCCTGGTGTAGTCCTGGTTTAGTCCTGGTTTAGACCTGGTTTAGTTCTGGTCTAGTCCTGATTTAGTCCTGGTTTAGACCTGGTTTAGTCCTGGTTTAGTACTTGTTTAGTCCTGGTTTAGTCCTTGTTTAGACCTGGTTTAGTCCTGGTTTAGTACTTGTTTAGTCCTGGTGTAGTCCTGGTTTAGTCCCAGTGTAGTCCTGGTTTAGACCTGGTTTAGTCCTGGTTTAGTCCTGGTTTAGTCCTGGTTTAGTTCTGGTTTAGTCCTGGTTTAGTCCTGGTTTAGTCCTTGTTTAGACCTGGTTTAGTCCTGGTTTAGTCCTGGTTTAGTCCTGGTTTAGACCTGGTGTAGTCCTTGGATAGACCTGGTTTAGACCTGGTTTAGTCCTGGTTTAGTCCTGGTTTAGTCCTGGTTTAGTTCTTGTTTAGACCTGGTTTAGTCCTGGTTTAGTCCTTGTTTAGACCTGGTTTAGTCCTGGTTTAGTACTTGTTTAGTCCTGGTTTAGTCCTGGTTTAGTTCTTGTTTAGTCCTGGTTTAGTCCTGGTTTAGTTCTTGTTTAGTCCTGGTTTAGTCCTGGTTTAGTCCTTGTTTAGACCTGGTGTAGTCCTTGTTTAGACCTGGCTTCGTCCTGGTTTAGTTCTTGTTTAGTCCTGGTTTAGTCCTGGTTTAGTTCTTGTTTAGACCTGGTGTAGTCCTTGTTTAGACCTGGTTTCGTCCTGGTTTTATTCCAGTCTCTCTCCTCAGTGGGACCTCGTCTGTGAGGACCGTAAACTGAACCAGCTTTTGGCCACGTACTTCTTCCTGGGGGTCACTGTGGGGGCCGTGGTCTTCGGACAGCTGTCGGACAAGTGAGTGACCCACAACACACAAGAGTTTTTTCTTCAGATGTTTAGTAAAATATATGTATCCTGCCCACAGTTTTAGTCTGAGCCTGTGTCCAGAGCCTGAACCTGCAGATAGAGACACAAGTGTCTTATTCTCAGTTTATGGACAGGCCTCATGTGAAAGAACCTCCAGAATTCACTCACTGAGCTGCAGAGGCTGCACTAGCACAGAGTCATGAGGCTGCAGGTGCTGGGCTTTAGGTAGTGGCCAATCAGATCAGAGAGAGGCATTTTAGGTTTAAACAACTGGACTTGAACCTGGCAACCCAGTCATGTGAGTCATGTGAGGCTCATTCTGCTTTTTGATTGGATAATCATCTGGAACCAAATCATCAAATTATAACAAAAATAAAAGGTCAATTGTTTCTGTGATTAAGAATAAATCAGTATTATGATTATTATCAGTAAAGACTATATTTGATTTGAACATGCAGCCAGCCAGAAAGCTGACGTTCCTTTCAGTCAGTCTGACGCACATCACGATCAAAAAGCTGTGGACCACGAGAACCAGGCCCGTGGTGCAGTCACCACAACAAGCCCTGAAGTGCCACAGATCACTGAAGGAAATATTGAAACTAATTCATGCTGTTGACACAGGAACCAGAAAGCAGCTTTAAACCACAAGAACTATGCTAAATCTACAATACTGTTAAAAAAACACAAGCTGCAGTTAATAAACCAAAGAATGAATCACTTTAGTTTGCATCTGTAATGAGTCCGAGAAGTTATTTATTCAAACTTTTACGCCTCAAATCTCATCCTGTAGAAAAAGCACGACACACGATACACACTGACCAGTCGTACGGAACAGTCATAAGGAACAGATGTACACAACAGTCGTACAGAACACTTGTACGGAACAGTCGTACAGAACAGTCGTACAGAACAGTCGTACAGAACAGTCGTACAGAGCAGTCGTACAGAGCAGTCGTACAGAACACTTGTACGGAACAGTCGTACAGAACAGTCGTACAGAACAGTCGTACAGAACAGTCGTACGGAACAGTCGTACAGAACAGTCGTACAGAGCAGTCGTACGGAACAGTCATACAGAACACTCGTACAGAACAGTCGTACGGAACAGTCGTACAGAACACTCGTACAGAACACTCGTACAGAACACTCGTACAGAACAGCCACACGGAACAGTCGTACAGAGCAGTCGTACGGAACAGTCGTACGGAACAGTCGTACGGAACAGTCGTACAGAGCAGTCGTACAGAACAGTCGTACGGAACAGTCGTACAGAACAGTCGTACGGAACAGTCGTACAGAACAGTCGTACAGAACAGTCGTACAGAACAGTCGTACAGAACAGTCGTACGGAACAGTCGTACGGAACAGTCATACAGAACAGTCTTACACAACAGTTGTACAGAACAGTCGTACAGAACAGTCGTACAGAACAGTCGTACAGAACAGTCGTACGGAACAGTCGTACGGAACAGTCATACAGAACAGTCTTACACAACAGTTGTACAGAACAGTCGTACGGAACAGTTGTACAGAACAGTCTTACACAACAGTTGTACAGAACAGTTGTACAGAACAGTCGTACAGAACAGTCGTACAGAACAGTCGTACAGAACAGTCGTACGGAACAGTCGTACGGAACAGTCATACAGAACAGTCTTACACAACAGTTGTACAGAACAGTCGTACAGAACAGTCGTACAGAACAGTCGTACGGAACAGTCGTACGGAACAGTCATACAGAACAGTCTTACACAACAGTTGTACAGAACAGTCGTACGGAACAGTCGTACAGAACAGTCTTACACAACAGTTGTACAGAACAGTTGTACAGAACAGTCTTACACAACAGTTGTACAGAACAGTCGTACAGAACAGTCGTACAGAACAGTCGTACAGAACAGTCGTACGGAACAGTCGTACGGAACAGTCATACAGAACAGTCTTACACAACAGTTGTACAGAACAGTCGTACGGAACAGTCGTACAGAACAGTCTTACACAACAGTTGTACAGAACAGTCGTACAGAACAGTCGTACAGAGCAGTCGTACAGAACAGTCGTACAGAACAGTTGTACAGAACAGTCGTACAGAACAGTCGTACGGTGATTATTGTGACAGATCAGCTCGGTCATGTGACCTGTCTCCATGACGATGCTTAAGGCTAATGCTATACAGTGGAGCATTCTAGGTCCAGACGGCAAAACCAAACCCCCATCGGAAAAGTTACATAGTGCAGCTTTTAGTGTGCTCTTTCCTGTCCGTGCGCCCTCTGCTGGCTACAGTGGGTTTTGTTTTATTAGTTTTGCATCCTTTTACAAACATCCTTTTATCTCTTGTTTGTAATCTCATCAAATAAACTCAAAATTCTTTTGTATAACTAAAGGAGGGACAGCTCCTTTTTCCTTTAGTTCAGGAGAGATCGACAGCTCTAGAGCTGAAATCATCTAAATGATTCTAGAGAAGGTGGAGTTTAAAAACACAGTGGAGCACTTCCTGTTTCACCACATGATGACATCACAAGGTGAAACAGAGTGTTTTCAGTTCATGTGTTAAACGTGTGAATGAAAGAAAACACATCTCCAGGTCTGTGTGTGATGAGGAAACATCAGAGCAGAGGTTTAAAGAGGTTGTCTGTGGTCAACCTTGAAGGCGCCGCTGCAGAGACGTGACCTCAGACGATCCTCTGGGCCCGACTGAAAAACATCGTCTCATGTGACTCTGATCCAGCTCACTGCAAATGCCATTCAAATATCAGCGGAATGATCTACTATCGTCTTTAGCCCCACTTTAGTCCCGGTTTAGTCTCGGTTTATCCACACGTTAGTCCTGGTGTAGTTCCGATTTTGTCCTGGTTGTTTTTCTGGTCCAGTTGTGGTTTATTGAATTAGCTTTTGCTTGACTGGGTCCTGGTTTAGTCAATTCAATTTGTTTTTGTAAAGCCCAAAATCACAACAGCATTTGCCTTTTAGTCCTGGTTTAGTCCTGGTTTAGTCCTGGTTTAGTCCTGGTTTAGGCCTGGTTCAGTCCTGGTTCAGTCCTGGTCAGTCCTGGTTTAGTCCTTGTTTAGTCTGTGCATTATTTGACACACTCTGTAGCCCTGTCTTGTATCGAGTCCATTCAAAATGTTCTTGTGTTTAAATTTGTGCTCTCTGTGGGTCCAGTCTGCACTCTGTGGGTCCTCTTTATCTGAGAGAGTACTTGTAGCCCCACACTCCACCCAGAGCCCTGAGGTCAGAGGTCAGCTGACCAGCTCCTGCTGCTGAGCCCAAAGCCAGGCTCAAAACCTGAGGTGACAGAGCCTTTTCTGTGGCAACGCCCAGACTATGGAACAGCGCCCTCTGCCTGTCAGATCCTCTCAGCCTTTAACACAGTTTAAGACGAGACTGAAAACCCACCTCTTCTCCCTGGTATTTAACACTAGCCCCGCCTCTTCTCCCTGGTATTTAACACTAGCCCCGCCTCTTCTCCTTGGTATTTAACACTAGCCCCGCCTCTTCTCCCTGGTATTTAACACTAGCCCCGCCTCTCTCCCTGGTATTTAACACTAGCCCCCTCCTCTTCTCCCTGGTATTTAACACTAGCCCCGCCTCTTCTCCCTGGTATTTAACACTAGCCCCGCCTCTTCTCCCTGGTATTTAACACTAGCCCCGCCTCTTCTCTCTGGTATTTAACACTAGCCCCGCCTCTTCTCCCTGGTATTTAACACTAGCCCCGCCTCTTCTCTCTGGTATTTAACACTAGCCCCGCCTCTTCTCCCTGGTATTTAACACTAGCCCTGCCTCTTCTCTCTGGTATTTAACACTAGCCCCGCCTCTTCTCCCTGGTATTTAACACTAGCTCCGCCTCTTGTTGTCCACTTCTGTAGATCAGGCTTCACACAAGCAGCAACACATCACATCCAGACCCACTTTATACAAAAGAAAGAAAACAAAACACAGCCACGAAGGTACAAACAGCTCAAAAACATAAGTTATGTCCCTAGTTACAGGTGCTCAGGTCTCAAATATGATTTTTAGATTTTTCTGATTGTGAATTGCTTGTAAAGATGCAAACAGAGCAAGAAGAGTGGTGCAGAAGGTTTTTGAAATGGAGACGTTTTACCTCGATGTCTCTCTTGGTAGACTTGTTTACTTTAGTGTGTCATTTTGATTCATTTGTGCAAAAATGTGAGTGAGAATGTACCGTTTGCCTTCACTGGTTTGAGTGGGTGAATCTGGCCTCGGCACAGCGCCACACGGAGCAGTCTGTGACCATCAGGCCGCTGGACTCGGGATTTACAGGGTTTTTTCTCATTTCATCACCACATTCACACAGCTCCCACCAGACCCCAGCTTCATCTCAACATGTCGGCCATGCACAGACTGGAACTTATTTCTGAGAATTTTGAAGGAAAAAAATGGCCCAAAGGTGTAAAAGTAAGATCGAACTGGTTTATGGAAATGGGTAGTAATATTTATGCATCAGGTTTGTCACGTGTCATTACTACTGAAGAAAATACAGACATAAACGATGATATTAGGACAAATTTACACGACTGACAATGATCATAAAACAAAAAACGATTCTAAATTAGCTGCAATTAAAAAAAACAGCAGGATGAAACACTTTGTCATTATAATGAATCATAATTCAATAAAATTCATAAAATGTTCAACTCGACATGTAAAAAAAATAAATAAATAAATATTTAAAAAAAAAAAAAAAAAAAAAAACCTTCAGTATAACAAAAATATAAAATAAATCAACTCAAAATAACTTTAAAAAAAAAAGAACAAAAACTCAGAATAACGAAATAAAATAAAAAAAATAAACTCAAAATAATTCGACAAAATGAAGAAAATAAACTAAAAAATAATAAATGCAAAAATAACAACAAAAAGCCCCCCAAAAAACAAATAAACAAAAAAAAAAACAAACCTCAAAATAAAAAAAATAAATAACAAAAAAAAAGTTAACCCAGGATCATGTAGAGGGTCAATACGAGCATTTAAGACCAAAATGAGTCTGACAGCAGCAGTTACAGACAAAAAATATAAATAAATAAATACAAATAAAAATAACTCCTAAAAAAAACAAAACAAAAAAAAACCCTCAATATAACAAAAATATAAATATAAATCAACTCAAGGTAACTTAAAAACAACAACAAAATCTCAGAATAACTAAAACAAATAAAAACATAAACTCAAAATAATTCGACAAAATGAAGAAAATAAACCTTCCCAAAAAATAAAAATAAAATTGAAAACCCTCAAAAAATAAACAAACAATAAAAAACAAACCTCAAAATAAAATAAAAAAACACAACAATTTCAAAATAAGTAAAAAAAACTGACTGTGATACTGACTCCAAAAAGTACTGTTCCACCGTTGAACGATAAGTCGATGCAGTATGAGCCTCTGGACTTCTGTCTGATACATGCAGGCCCATCTACAGGGGCAAGAAGACTCACATGGGCCCCCCTCTAATATAAATGAATAGGAAGAGGGTCTAGTTCTGGGCCCCTGGGACGCTGGGGCCCAGGACAACAGACCCGTTTGTTTCACCCTCCTGACTCCCCTGGACACATGCAGCACTCGCTCGCTCAGGACCTCACATGACACGCACACATCGTGAGGGAGAAGGGTAAGAAGTTGGCCCAGTGTTTTGGTTTTTTTTTTAGTTGGGACAGTGCATGTTAATGAACAGACATGACATGACAGACATGAACGTAAACACGCCGGGTTATAGCCAGAGGCTAATTTCCACCCGTTGTCCCAAGGGCTGGGGTAGGTGGGTTAAGTGTCTTGCCCAAGGACACAACGACAGCATTCATCTGTGAGGGCTGGAATTGCACCGCCAACCTTTGAGTCAGTGGATCTAACCACTCAACCAATGATGTTTTATGTAGAGAGCGGGATTTGAACCGCCAACCTTCGGATCAGTGGACAAACACTCAACCTACTGAGCTACTGTCGCCCTTGTGAGAATCATGTGCCGTTTGGGAACGGCACATGATTCTCACAAAAACAAATCAACTAAAACAACGGCGCATTTTAAAATCTGATTTTAAAGGACCCACGTTACACTATTCTCTGATCTGTTCTAATGTTGTTTCCTCGTCACAGACCTGGAGCTGTGTTTTGTTTCATTCTCACATGTTTAACACACAAACCCTGCACATTTAGGCTGATTTCTTCTCTCAAACTGAAAACACTCTGTTCCACCTTGTGATGTCATCATGTGGTGATACAGGAAGTGCTCCACTGTGTTTTTAAACTCCACCTTCACTAGAATCATTTGGATGATTTCAGGCCTGGAATTGTCAGTATCTATTGAACTAAAGGTAAATGTAGCTATTAACTTAAACTACCACTTCATGACATCACAAGGTGGAACAGAGCATTTTGAGCTTTGGAGATGTAAACAGCAGGGAGGTGTGGTGAGGTTCATGTCTGGTGAGGCACTGATGTCGTCACAATCAGATTTACAAACATATAAACCAGGGGTCAGGACATTTGTCCCCAGGTCAGTTTCTCTCCCAGTGACTTGGGGCCAGAATAAAAAAGAATTTCAAAATAAAAGTTCCAAAGTCCGTATGAAATAGCTCTAATAGTATGAAATAAAAAGTTTTGTATTGTTTTGTTTTGGGTTTTTTTACCCTTATTTTGGTTCCCCAAATTTCATTGGATTGAAGTCATTAAATTTCTTACCATTTTGTACATCTTTGTTTGAAAGAGCGAGTCTTTCGTCCCGTGTCTGGAGCAAACCATTTAGCTCCTTTAGCGTTGGTCCTTTAATTCTAACCTCCTGCTTCAACCGAAAGTCCAGTTTAGAAAACTGAGCTTTAATATGTATCTTCCTCCATTTAAAAAGTAGGGCCAGACAAAAAGAAAAAAGTGAATTGCTAAAGTTGACTTGCTAACTCTAAATTGTATTTTACTGTCACTATTCTGCGGGAGTTACAAGAATCTCTGGGTTCAGGAGCGCCCCCTAACATGAGGCAGGGTAACTGCGTGCCTCACCCGGCGCCTTTTCACAGCCTTAAAGCAGCAGCATCACTGCTGAGCTACAGCACAGTCAGTCCATGTGAGGCACGAACGGCCTGTGCCTCACCTCTCGTCTCTTCTCAGGATTTCAATGGTAAATGAAAAAATTCAGTGATTTTGAGTAAAAAAAATTATTAAAATTGCAAAGTTAAATAAAAAATAACTTTTTAGTACAAATCATTGGATAAATATAACCATTTCATTTATATTTTCTCCGTGATGACCTCCCCTGACTGCACGTCACTGGCAGACAGACTAATAAAGTGTTACTCAAACATGTGAATGAAACAAAACCAACTCCAGGTCTGTTTTTGAGGAGGAAACATCATTTCAACATGGTTTAACATGGTTTAAATCAGTCACTTTTGTGTAATATAGGTCAAAGTTCAATAAACAATTATATCCAGGGATCTATCAAGTACTTCCTAAACATAGAATGTATATAGACATGTAATAGATATAGCTAACCTGCTAGCTGCCACGGTCCAAACAGGAAGTGATCCTGGGCGCGCTCCTGACTCTATCGACTCTGGCTCCAATTCACTTTCTATTGAAAAACTGTGTCCCTTCTCTCTGTAACTGCTGCTGTCAGACTTGTTACTTTGGTCTTAAAATGTTTGTATTAACTGGTGCGAGCGTGAAGAGGTGTTACCTTCAACAGCCTCGCTCCGGATTGGCTCTGTGGTTGCTATGATTCTCGCGGCCATAATTTGAAATATGGAACTTGTCTCCAAACTGTCCCTATACCTGCTCTAGCCTTGATGAGCTTCATTTGGAGCCGAACGCTGCGGGTGACGTCACACTTACTCAGTCACTTCTTTATACAGTCTGTGGTTTTATACAGTGTTCTCTTCTCACAGATAGTGATGGCCAAATGGCTTTTCCATAGAGTGAACAGAGATGGGTTTAAATTCATCACCTGTTATGAAACGAAGTGCTGAGTGAAAGAGTCTAAAGGGTTAAAGCACAGGCTGAAGTTTTTGAGTGGATTATATCTTCATAATTCAATAGAGAGAAGGGATGTTTGAACAATTTATTTTCTGTAATTCCCTCTCTGTGCCTCTCTGTCCTTCTCTAACCCTCTCTGTCCCCTGTCTGACCCCTCTGACCCTCTTTGTCCTGATGTCTCTCGATCATAAGTCCATGCTCTGTCCCTCTCTGATTATCACTGATCCTCTCTCTGACCTTCTCTAACCCTCACTGATGTCTCTGTATATCTATTTGGTTCAGGTTTGGTCGTAAGTCCATGTTCTGTCCCTCTCTGTCCCTCTCTGCCCCCCTCTTTCCCTCTCTCTGCCCCCCTCCTCTCTCTCTGCCCCCTCTCCTCTCTGCCCCTCTCTCTCTCTCTGCCCCTCTCTGTCCCTCTCTGCCCCTCTCTGCCCCTCTCTGCCCTCTCTGTCCCTCTCCTCTGTCCCTCTCTGTCCTGTCTCTCTGCCCCTCTCTGTCCCTCTCTCTGTCCCTCTCTGACCCTCCTGTCCCTCTTTCCCCCCTCTCTCCCTGCCCCCCTCTCTGCCTCCCTCTCTCTGCCCTCTCTCTCTGTCCCTCTCTGCCCCTCTCTGTCCCTCTCTCTCTGTCCTGCCCCTCTCTCTGTCCCTCTCTCTGCCCCTCTCTGTCCTCTCTCTGTCCCTCTCTGCCCCTCTCTCTGTCCCTCTCTGTCCCTCCCTCTGTCCCTCTCTCTGTCCCTCTCTGTCCCTCTCTCTGTCCCTCTCTGACCCTCTCTGTCCCTCTCTCTGCCCCTCTCTGTCTCTCTCTCTGTCCCTCTCTGTCCCTCCCTCTGCCCCTCTCTGTCCCTCTCTCTGTCCCTCTCTGTCCTCTCTCTGACCCTCTCTGTCCCTCTCTGTCCCTCTCTCCCCTCTCTCTGCCCCTCTCTGTCCCTGTCCCCCTCTCTGTCCCTCCCTCTGCCCCTCTCTCTCTGACCCTCTCTGACCTCTGCTCTCTGTCCCTCTCTCTGCCCCTCTCTGTCCCTCTCTCTGTCCCTCTCTGACCCTCTCTGTCCCTCTCTCTGCCCCTCTCTGCCCCTCTCTCTGTCCCTCTCTGTCCCTCCCTCTGCCCCTCTCTCTGACCCTCTCTGTCCCTCTCTGATGCCTCTGTATATCTCTTTGGTCCAGGTTTGGTCGCAGGTCCATGCTCCTCGTGGCTCTGGTCCTGTCCACGGTCATGAGCGCTGCTTCAGCATTCTCCACCTCGTACGTGATGTTTGCTGTGTCGCGGGCGCTCTGTGGGGTGGCCCTCAGTGGACTCTCCATCATCGGGGTGGTCCTAGGTAACTGTTCACATCCAACGAGGCTTAAAGTGCAATTGTAGTAGTAGTAAAAGTAGTAATAGGACCCAGGATTAACCCAGGACTAACCCAGGACTAACCCAGATCTAACCCAGGTGTGACCTGGGTGTGACCCAGGTGTGACTCAGGACTAACCAAGGTGTGGCTCAGGTGTGACCCAGGTCTAACCCAAATGTGACAGAGGTGTGACCCAGGTGTGACCCAGATCTAACGTCCGTCTACCCCAGGTCTAACCCAGGTGTGACCCAGGTGTGGCTCAGATGTGACACAGGACTAACCCAAATGTGACCCAGGTGTGGCTCAGGTGTGACCCAGATCTAACCCCAGTCTACCCCAGGTCTAACCTCGGTCTAACCCAGGTCTAACCTCGGTCTAACCCAGGTCTAACCTCGGTCTAACCCAGGTCTATCTCAGGTCTGACCCAGGTGTGTTGCAGGGATCGAGTGGACAGACGTGAGACACCGCACCTTCACGGGGACAGTGATGAGTCTGTCCTGGAGCCTGGGGAACATGTGTTTGGGCCTCATGGCTTTTCTCATCCGGGACTGGAGACTCCTCACTCTGGCTGTGACTGTGCCCTGTGCTCTGGCCATCGTCTGCTGGTGGTGAGCGACTAACCCAGGACTGGAACAGGACTAGACCAGGACTAACCCAGGACTAAACCAGGACTGGAGCAGGACTAGACCAGGACTAACCCAGGACTAAACCAGGACTAAACCAGGACTGGAACAGGACTAGACCAGGACTAACCCAGGACTAAACCAGGACTGGAACAGGACTAGACCAGGACTAACCCAGGACTAAACCAGGACTGGAACAGGACTAGACCAGGACTAACCCAGGACTAAACCAGGACTGGAACAGGACTAGACCAGGATTAACCCAGGACTAAACCAGGACTGGAAGAGGACTAGACCAGGATTAAACCAGGACTAAACCAGGACTGGAGCAGGACTAGACCAGGACTAACCCAGGACTAAACCAGGACTGGAACAGGACTAGACCAGGATTAACCCAGGACTAAACCAGGACTGGAACAGGACTAGACCAGGACTAACCCAGGACTAAACCAGGGCTGGAACAGGATTAGACAAGGACTAACCCAGGACTGGAACATAACTGGAATAGGTGTAGATGAGGACTAGACTGGGACTAGATGAGGACTAGAAGTAGACCAGGAATAGACCAAGATTAAACCAGTACTGGAATAGGACTAGATCAGGACTAACCCAGGACTGGAACAGGACTAGATGAGGACTAGACCAGGACTAAACCAGGAGTAGACCAGGACTAGACCTGGAATAGACCAGGACTAAACCAGCACTGGAACAGGACTAGACCAGGACTGAACCAGGACTGAACCAGGACTGGAACAAGATTAGAACAGGACTAGATGAGAATTGGACCAGGACTAAACCAGGAGTAGACCAGGACAAGTCCAGGTCTAAACCAGGACTGGACTAGGATTAGACCAGGACTAACCCAGGACTAACCCAGGACTGGAACATAACTGGAATAGGAGTAGATGAGGACTAGACTGGGACTAGAACAGGACTAAACTAGAAGTAGACCAGGAATAGACCAAGACTAGACTGGGACTAGACCAAGATTAAACCAGTACTGGAATAGGACTAGATCCAGACTAACCCAGGACTGGAACAGGACTAGATGAGGACTAGACCAGGACTAAACCAGGGGTAGACCAGGACTAGACCTGGAATAGACCAGGACTAAACCAGGACTGGAACAGGAATAGACCAGAACTAAACCAGGACTGAAACAAGATTAGAACAGGACTAGATGAGAACTAGACCAGGACTAAACCAGGAGTAGACCAGGACTAAACCAGGACTGGAACAGGACTAAACCAGGACTAAACCAGGACTAAACCAGGACTGGAACAGGACTAAACCAGGACTGGAACAGGACTGAACCAGGACTAAACCAGGACTGGAACAGGACTAAACCAGGTCTGATTCAGGTGGTTGCCAGAGTCCGCTCGTTGGCTGTTGGTGAATGGGAGGACGAAGGAGGCGAGGAGGTTCCTGGTGCAATGTGCCATAATGAACAAGAGGAACGAACAGACCTCCAAACTGGACCTGGAGGTAATATAATATAGGTATGAAAATGCGTCATAATGATGCAGAATACTGTCTGCAGTGCTTTACTATGGGGGGCTTGTTTTCAGAGGTTGATAGTACAACATTTGTATTTACTTCAGTAACTTTTTAAAGAAGTTGTACTTTTCAGAGTAGTTTTCTAGCAGCATATTTTAATCCTACTTCAGTCGTATTTGTATTGAAGTAACTTACTTGAGTAAACGTTGTGGTTCCTCTTCCCACTGTGAGTGAGTCTACAAAGGAAAAACACTTTATGTTGACAGTTTGTCACTCTGGGGGTGTTCTACATGTATCTATGGTGGCATGTTCAGCAGTTACCATGGTGACACAATACTCACATCAGCAAACACTGATAAAAAAGTTTTAAGTTGTCTGAAAACAAAAAATACAAAAGAAAAGAGAAAGAGCACATGTTCAGGAGGCTGTGATCAGTCTGAGCTCATGGTCCTGTTTAGAGTTTGATTTTACACAAAAAGGTGAGAGTGACTCATTGAAAAACTGTTGGTTAATGCTAATGCCAATGTCAATGCTAATGTCATAAGCTAGCTAAGCTAATGACTTTACTTAAGGGGGACTTGTTTAACGGTACAAATCAGCTCGTCTGTTGAAATTCAGATAAGTCAGTTCTTTCTGGTCAGATTGTGTTAAAATAAAGCTCAGATTAAAGACTAACAGACCTTCAGACAGAGCAGTGCCTACAGTTAACATCACACCCCCAGGGAACATTGATGACATCAGCCACACACAGCCACTATCAATATGAACTACCACGACTTTGTACTTCTACTTGAGTGATATAATTTTGAAGTAATATTTCTCTTCAGTACTGATCTTGGCTCCTCAGCTCATGTGTCATGATCCCTGTTCTGTTCCTGCCTCCTGTCTGTGCTCTGCCCCTCCCTCACCTGTCTGAGCCTGGAGCTGGGAGGAGTCCTGGCTCCTCCTACGTGCACCTGGACTCTATCAGCGTAATTTATGGCACCTGCAGTGAATAAGAGGAGCCAGGACCCAGCACTCTGGACCAGATCGTCTGTTTGTCTTCGTGCTGTTTGTTTCACCGTGGTGCTACCTGTGTGTCTTCGTCCTGTTCATGTCCCAGCTTGTTGTCCCTGCCTGTGTCCCTGCTCGTGTTCCTGCTCGTGTACCTGCTCGTGTACCTGCTCGTGTACCTGCTCGTGTTTCTGCTCGTGTACCTGCTCGTGTTTCTGCTCGTGTCCCTGCTCGTGTCCCTGCTCGTGTCCCTGCTCGTGTCCCTGCTCGTGTCCCTGCTCGTGTTCCTGCTCGTGTACCTGCTCGTGTCCCTGCTCGTGTCCCTGCTCGTGTTCCTGCTCGTGTCCCTGCTTGTGTCCCTGCTCGTGTCCCTGCTCGTGTTCCTGCTCGTGTCCCTGCTTGTGTTCCTGCTCGTGTACCAGCTCGTGTCCCTGCTCGTGTCCCTGCTCGTGTCCTGTTCAGCACCCTACCTCCCTGCACTGCTCTGGACTCCCGACTCCGACCCTGTCTCCCAGTACCGGTTTTGTTCCTGCCTCGTTTATTCCCTGCACCCGTGTCTACCCTGGATCCAAACCTGCTCTCCTGCACCGAGCTTCTTCTGGATCTACCATCATTTGCTTGTGTTTTGTCACATTCTGCAAATAAACACTGTTATGGTGCGTTCACACCGCGGCGTCAAAAACGCGCTGGCCGCCTCTATTTTGGCGCGTGTCCATTTGAGGGCAGACGCTTTGGAAGCGCGTCCAAAACGCAAGGCCTGAGAGCGCGTCTAGAGCGTTGAGTGTTTTCCTGCTCCTTTTGTGCACAATGACAGACCATGTTGAGAGAATAGCTTTGGTGTATTTACTGCACAAGGCTCGGCGGCGGCGTGTCTGGGTTCACGACATAATTCAGAGGCGTTCGGAGTTTGGCGACTTTCATCACTTGCTCCAGGAGCTCCGTCTGGATGATCAGCGCTTCCAGCGGTATTTCCGTGTGACCCAGGCCCAGTTCGATGACCTGCTGTCCCGCATTGGTGCGGATAACGTCCCGTGTCCCCGTTACTGTTTGTGTTTGTGACTCCGGCGCTTCCGAGTGACGTCGCTGTGTCACTGGAGCGTGGTCTCTGATTGGTTGACTGGTTGGTTGAACTTTCGAGGCGTTCGACGCTTGTACGCTTGGGCGTCTGAACGCATAGACGCGTGGAAGCTCAAGACGCACCGCGCTGACGCCAGATTCGCGTCGCCTTGACGCTTGAAGACGCGCCGCAAAAACGCTGCGTCACCAAGACGCGCGTCCACCATAGACTTTGAATGTGAGCTTGACGCATCTGACGCCACGGTGTGAACGCAGCATTAAACTTGCCCTGAGTCCCGCACCCTTTGGTCCTACTCACACCACTCCTCACGACAGAACAATCTGGCCATACATGGACCAAGCAGACCCGGGGCCGACAAAACACTGACAGAAGATCTGGAATGCCTTGCTCACTCTCCCGCCCGCCTGCCCTGTCTACCTGCCTATTTTCTGTTGCCCATCTGGTCCTGTCTTGTCCTGTCCCGACCTGTCTGCTCCGCCCCCGGACTGTTGTGGCTCCGCTGGACACCGTCTTTCATCCAGGGACCCCCTCATGTCTGCTACCCCTCTTACGGACTGTTGTGGCTCCGCTGGACATCGTCTTCCGGCCGCGGCTCGCCTCATGTCTGCTACCCCTCATTCAGACCATTGTAGCTCCACTGGACACAGCTTTCTGTCCAGGGACCTTAACGTGTCTGCTACCCCTCATCTGGACTATTGTAGCTCCGCTGGACACGGTCTTCCATCCAGGGACCTCCTCATGTCCTTTGTTTTTATCCGGGCCGATGTAGCTCCGCTGGACACTGTACTCCGCTCAGGGACCTCATCGTGCCTTCTCGCCCTTGTTCGGACCATGGCAGCTCCGCTGGACACAGTTCTCTCCGTCCAGGGACTGCCCCTCGTCTGGACCGTTGCAGCTCCGTTGGACACAGTTCTCCGTCTTGCCCCCGTCCTCGTCTTGCTCCTCGTCTTGGTACTGTCATGATCCCTGTTCTGTTCCTGCCTCCTGTCTGTGCTCTGCCCCTCCCTCACCTGTCTGAGCCTGGAGCTGGGAGGAGTCCTGGCTCCTCCTACGCGCACCTGGACTCTATCAGCGTAATCTATGCCACCTGCAGTGAATTAGAGGAGCCAGGACCCAGCACTCTGGACCAGATCATCTGTTTGTCTTTGTGCTGTTTGTTTCACCGTGGTGCTACCTGTGTGTCTTCGTCCTGTTCATGTCCCTGCTTGTGTCCCTGCTCGTGTCATATCCTGCTCATGTTCCTGCTCGTGTCCCTGCTCGTGTCCCTGCTCATATCCCTGCTCATATCCCTGCTCATGTTCCTGCTCGTGTCCCTGCTTGTGTCCCTGCTCATGTTCCTGCTTGTGTCCCTGCTCATATCCCTGCTCATGTTCCTGCTCGTGTTCCTGCTCGTGTCCCTGCTTGTGTTCCTGCTCGTGTCCCTGCTTGTGTTCCTGCCCGTGTCCTTGCTTGTGTTCCTGCTCGTGTCCCTGCTCATGTACCTGCTCGTGTCCCTGCTCGTGTCCCTGCTCGTGTTCCTGTTCAGCACCCTACCTCCCTGCACTGCTCTGGACTCCCGACTCCGACCCTGTCTCCCGGTACCGGTTTTGTTCCTGCCTCGTTTATTCCCTGCACCCGTGTCTACCCTGGATCCAGACCTGCTCTCCTGCACCGAGCTTCTTCTGGATCTACCATCATTTGCTTGTGTTTTGTCACATTCTGCAAATAAACACTGTTAAACTTGCCCTGAGTCCCGCACCCTTTGGTCCTACTCACACCACTCCTCACGACATCATGTTTTTGTCTTTGAGGTTCTGGCGAAGGTGTCCGTTTGTGAGGAGGCCCAGAAGTCTCACTCGTACCTGGATTTGGTAAAAACTCCTCAGCTCCGCAAGATCACACTCTGCTCAGGGCTGTCCTGGTGTGTAAAACTAACTCTCCTTTCACTTTCACATATGTAGAGGCCAGGATCTTGAAAATATACCTCACCAGTCATGAGTTTGGATGCACCTTTATATTTGTGTCATTAGAGAGTATCAAAACTATGAAGGTTTGCAGCTCTGTCCACAGAGTGAAAGCTAGAGCTGGAGACTCTGAGGATTTAAGTTTTAAATTCAAATATACATTATTTCACTACTGTTTCTAACCCAGGTCTAACTCAGGTCTAACCCAGGTCTAAGCCAGGTCTAACCCGGGTCTAAACCAGGTTTAAACCAGGTCTAAACCAGGTCTAACCCAGGTCTAACCCAGGTCTAACCCAGGTCTAACCCAGGTCTAAACCAGGTCTAACCCAGGTCTAACCCAGGTCTAACCCAGGTCTAAACCAGGTTTAACCCAGGTCTAACCCAGGTCTAAACCAGGTCTAAACCAGGTGTAACGCAGGTCTAAACCAGGTCTAACCCAGGTCTAACCCAGGTCTAACCCAGGTCTAACCCAGAACTAAACCAGGTCTAAACCAGGTCTTACCCAGGTCTAAACCAGGTCTAACCCAGGTCTAAACCAGGTCTTACCCAGGTCTAAAGCAGGCCTAAACCAGGTCTAAACCAGGTCTAACCCAGGTCTAAACCAGGTCTTACCCAGGTCTAAAGCAGGCCTAAACCAGGTCTAAACCAGGTCTAACCCAGGTCTAAACCAGGTCTAACCCAGGTCTAACCCAGGTCTAAACCAGGTCTAAACCAGGTCTAAACCAGGCCTAACCCAGGTCTAACCCAGGTCTAAACCAGGTCTAAACCAGGTCTAAACCAGGTATAATCCAGATTTGTTCAACAGCACAAATCAGCTGACCTGTTGTAGTTCAGCTCTTTCTGGTCAGATTGTGTTGAATACATCTAATAGAGTTTTTAACAGAGTAGTGCCTTCAGTTAGCTTCACAGGCAATGTGGATGACATCAGCTGCAAAGTGTCTATAGAAGAGTTTCAATATTGTGGATGGCACTCAGCAGGATTCCACAGCTGAAACGTGTTCCTTGCTGTTCCTCAGGTTCGCCGTGGCCTTTCTTTACTACGGCATCAGTTTGAAGATCTCGGGTTTGGGCGTCAGCATTTACCTCACACAGTTCATCTACGGCGCCATCGAAGCACCGGCGAAGATCGCATCCTTCTTTGTCCTGGACTGGATCGGCCGCAGGAACGGACAAGCCTGCTTCCTCATCATCACTGGGGCTCTCATCGGGGTCAACACAGCCCTCCCCCTGGGTTAGACCGGGTTCGGTCCAGGCGTAATCTGGGTTTGACCTGATTTAGTCCTGGTTTAGTCCAGGTTTAGTCCTGATTTAGTCCTGGTGTAGTCCAGGTTTAGTCCTGGTTTAGTCCTGGTTTGGTCCTGCTTTAGTCTTGGTGTAGTCCTGGTTTAGTCCAGGTTTAGTCCCGGTTTAGTCCCGGTTTGGTCCCGGTTTAGTCCTGGTTTAGTCCTGGTTTAGTCCTGGTTTAGTCCTGGTTTAGTCCTGGTTTAGTCCTGGTTTAGTCCTGGTTTGGTCCTGGTTTAGTCTTGGTGTAGTCCTGTTTTAGTCCTGGTTTTATTCCTGGTTTGGTCTTGGTTTAGTCCTGGTTTAGTCCTGGTTTGGTCTTGGTTTAGTCCTGGTTTAGCCCTGGTTTAGTCCTGTTTTAGTCCTGGTTTAGTCCTGGATTAGTCCTGGTTTAGTCCTGGTTTGGTCCTGGTTTAGTCCTGGTTTAGTCCTGGTTTAGTCCTGGTTTAGTCCTGGTTTAGTCCTGGTCTAGTCCTGGTTTAGTCTTGGTGTAGTCCTGGTTTAGTCCCGGTTTAGTCCCTGGTTTGGTCCTGGTTTGGTCCTGGTTTAGTCCTGGTTTAGTCCTTGTTTGGTCCTGGTGTAGTCCTGGTTTAGCCCCAGTTTAGTCCTGATTTAGTCCTGGTTTAGTCCTGGTTTTGTCCCGGTTTAGTCCTGGTTTAGTCCTGGTTTGGTCCTGGTTTAGTCCTGGTTTAGTCCTGGTTTGGTCCTGGTTTAGTCCTGGTTTAGTCCCAGTTTGGTCCCGATTTAGTCCTGGTTTAGTCCTGGTTTAGTCCCAGGTTTGTCCTGGTTTAGTCCTGGTTTAGTCCTGGTTTAGTCCTAGTTTAGTCCCGGTTTGGTCCTGGTTTTTAGTCCTGGTTTAGTCCTGGTTCCTGGTTTAGTCCTGATTTTGTCCTGGTTTAGTCCTAGTTTAGTCCTGGTTGGTTTAGTCCTGGTTTAGTCCTGGTTTAGCCCCGGTTTTGTCCTGGTTTAGTCCTGGTTTAGTCCTGGTTTAGTCCTTGTTTGGTCCTGGTTTGGTCCTGGTTTAGTTTTGATGATTTATTTCTTGTGTCCAGACTTGATCGTGGCTCGGACGTGTGTCGGTGTGATTGCCAAAGGATTTTCTGAGGCCGCCTTCACCACAGCCTTCCTCTACTCTGCAGAACTCTACCCCACAACCCTGAGGTACCACAATCTGGGGTCAGAGGGTGAGAAGATACAGAAGAGAGGGTCAGAGGAGCAGAGGAGAGGGACAGAGGAGCAGAGGACAGAGGAGCAGAGGAGAGGGTCAGAGGGAGAGGAGAGGGGAGAGGACAGAGGAGGGTCAGAGGAGCAGGGAGAGGGTCAGAGGAGCAGAGGAGAGGGCCAGAGGAGCAGGAGAGGGTCAGAGGAGCAGAGGAGGGTCAGAGGAGCAGAGGAGGGTCAGGAGCAGAGGAGAGGGACAGAGGAGCAGAGGAGAGGGACAGAGGAGCAGAGGAGAGGGTCAGAGGAGCAGAGGAGAGGGTCAGAGGAGCAGAGGAGAGGGACAGAGGAGCAGAGGAGCAGAGGAGAGGGACAGAGGAGCAGAGGAGAGGGACAGAGGAGCAGAGGAGAGGGTCAGAGGAGCAGAGGAGAGGGACAGAGGAGCAGAGGAGAGGGTCAGAGGAGCAGAGGAGAGGGACAGAGAGCAGAGGAGAGGAGAGGGGCAGAGGAGAGGGACAGCAGCAGAGAGAGGAGACAGAGGAGCAGAGGAGAGGGACAGAGGAGCAGAGGAGAGGGACAGAGGAGCAGAGGAGAGGGACAGAGGAGCAGAGGGAGAGGGACAGAGGGTCAGAGGAGCAGAGGGAGAGGGACAGAGGCAGAGAGAGAGAGGGTCAGAGGAGCAGAGAGAGGGACAGAGGAGCAGAGGAGAGGGTCAGAGGAGCAGAGGAGAGAGGACAGAGGAGAGGAGCAGAGGAGAGGGACAGAGGAGCAGAGGAGGAGGGGACAGAGGAGCAGAGGAGAGGGACAGAGGAGCAGAGGAGAGAGGAGCAGAGGAGGGGACAGAGGAGCAGAGGAGAGGGACAGAGGAGCAGAGGAGAGGGACAGAGGAGGAGCAGGAGAGGAGAGGGTCAGAGGAGCAGAGGAGGAGAGGAGGACAGAGGAGCAGAGGAGAGGAGAGGGGTCAGAGGAGCAGAGGAGAGGGACAGAGGAGCAGAGGAGAGGGTCAGAGGAGCAGAGGAGAGGGACAGAGGAGCAGAGGAGAGGGTCAGAGGAGCAGAGGAGAGGGAGAGGAGAGGAGCAGAGGAGAGGGAGAGGGTCAGAGGAGCAGAGGAGAGGAGCAGAGGAGCAGAGGAGAGGGTCAGAGGAGCAGAGGAGAGGGACAGAGGAGCAGAGGAGAGGGACAGAGGAGCAGAGGAGGAGAGGGAGAGGAGCAGGAGGGTCAGAGGAGCAGAGGAGAGGGACAGAGGAGCAGAGGGAGAGGACAGAGGAGCAGAGGAGAGGGTCAGAGGAGCAGAGGAGAGGGACAGAGGAGCAGAGGAGAGGGACAGAGGGACAGAGGAGCAGAGGAGAGGGACAGAGGAGCAGAGGAGAGGGCAGAGAGGAGCAGAGGAGAGGGACAGAGGAGCAGAGGAGAGGGACAGAGGGTCAGAGGAGGAGCAGAGGAGGAGGACAGAGGAGCAGCAGAGAGGGACAGAGGAGCAGAGGAGGAGCAGAGGAGAGACGAGCAGAGGAGAGGGACAGAGGAGCAGAGGTCAGAGGAGCAGAGGAGCAGGGACAGAGGAGCAGAGGAGAGGGACAGAGGAGCAGAGGAGAGGGACAGAGGAGCAGAGGAGAGGGACAGAGGAGCAGAGGAGAGGGTCAGAGGAGCAGAGGAGAGGGTCAGAGGAGCAGAGGAGAGGGACAGAGGAGCAGAGGAGAGGGACAGAGGAGCAGAGGAGCAGAGGAAAGGGTCAGAGGAGCAGAGGAGAGGGACAGAGGAGCAGAGGAGAGGGACAGAGGGACAGAGGAGCAGAGGAGAGGGACAGAGGAGCAGAGGAGAGGGAGAGGGACAGAGGAGCAGAGGAGAGGGACAGAGGAGCAGAGGAGAGGACAGGGTCAAGAGGAGCAGAGGAGAGGGACAGAGGAGCAGAGGAGAGGGACAGAGGAGAGGAGCAGGGAGAGGGTCAGAGGAGCAGAGGAGAGGGACAGAGGAGCAGAGGAGAGGACAGAGGAGCAGAGGAGAGGGTCAGAGGAGCAGAGGGAGCAGAGGAGCAGCAGAGGAGAGGGAGGAGCAGAGGAGAGGGTCAGAGGAGCAGAGGAGAGGACAGAGGGACAGAGGAGCAGAGGAGAGGGACAGAGGGTCAGAGGAGCAGAGGAAAGGGTCAGAGGAGCAGAGGAGAGGGTCAGAGGAGCAGAGGAGAGGGTCAGAGGAGCAGAGCAGAGGAGAGGGACAGAGGAGCAGAGGAGAGGGTCAGAGGGACAGAGGAGCAGAGGAGAGGGACAGAGGGACAGAGGAGCAGAGGAGAGGGTCAGAGGAGCAGAGGAGAGGGACAGAGGGACAGAGGAGCAGAGGAGAGGGACAGAGGAGCAGAGGAGCGGGTCAGTTTGCAGAGGTCCGAAGTTACTCCTCACTTAGCTTATGCATTCTGAACATCCTAAGTACTCACCACAATGAGTTTATAAGCACTTTTCACAACTTTCAAAGGACAGAACAGAGCTTGTAGTGCTAACAACAACTTACATGCTATTGTGCACTTCCTGGTTTGTAGACGATAAGCACACGGCAGTCTCATTTTGACCCTAAGAGCTACGTTTTGCAATACGTTTGTACTGGGACAAGACACATGTGACTCTATGGACGAAGAATGAGGTTAAATCTGTATGTCGCCCCATACGCTGTAGCTAACCTGGTAGCTGCCGTGTTCCAAACAGGAGGTGATCATGTGCGCACTTCTGGCTCCAAGGACTCTGGCTCCATTTCACTTTACATTGAAAGACTGTGTCTCTCTCTCTGTACCTGCTGCTGTCAGACTCGTCATTTTGGTCTTAAATGTTTGTGTTAACCTTCTACATCAGTGGTCCCCAAACTATGGCCCGCGGGCCAGATACAGCACACCTCCACATTTGGTCCGGCCCCCTGAACAATACCAGAGCATTTAGATTTTTTTTTCATATATCTGTATTCGTATTTGATAATAAAGTTGGACTTTTGCAATAAAATGTTCCTTAGTTATGAACAATTTTCATTATTAACTATTAGTTAGTAACTATTTCATAAACGCATATAACGTGACATTCTGTTCCACCTTCTGCGGTCTGTGCCCCAATGTGGCAACCCCCAGAAAAAAAATCCTAAACCCGCCCCTCTCAAAGAGAACAGGCATCATGGAGAAAAGGTTCGGTAAGAGACAAATTGATTCAGAATGCAGGACATTTAACCTGAAGTGGACAAACGATTATTGATTGATGATTAGAACCAGGGAGGGTCATTTGGTTATTATTTATTTCATTAATAGTGTCATTATTTATTTCCTGACTTTTGTTCTGTGAAGAATCCAGAAAGGGTTATTTGATTATGTGAGGCTTTCTGGAAAACAATCCATTTTTACGTTAAGACACTCCTGCAATCGTCACACTTTTTCTGTTACAAACTGACCCCAGCCCCCCATCAGAGAAGCGAAAAGTTACGTGGCCCTCACAGGAAAAAGTTTGGGGACCCCTGCTCTGCATGATCCTGGGGTTTTTATTTCATTTGTGTGTCTGTAAATCAAGATATGAACATTAATAACAGACAAATCAGACTGCGCTTTTCCTCGAGGTCACTCCTGCTAATGTTAGCAACAGGTTTGATTTCTAAACCAGTGGTGTGAGCGGGAAGGGGCGTTACCTTCAACAGCCTCGCTGCTGATTGGCTCTTTCGTTGCTATGATACTCGTGCTCGGAATTACAAATATGGAACTTAGCTAAAAACTTGTCCCTATAATGAAAAACTGTGCCAGTCCAATCTGATCAGTATTTATGACACAAATCAAGTTTTATCAGAGTTTAGACACATGATATGAGTCGCATGACCTGAGTGGTGAGCTGTGTCTGAATCTCTGTGTGAATGAGGCTCTATAGAGTGCAGGGCCGTGGAGTGAGTCGGGGTGAGGGGCTGTGGAGTGAGTGAGGGGTGAGGGGCTGTGGAGTGAGTCGGGGTGTGAGGGCTGTGGAGTGAGTGTGGGAGTGAGGGGCTGTGGAGTGAGTGAGGGGTGAGGGGAGCGGGTGGAGGTCTGTGGAGGGAGCAGTGTGGGTCTGTGGAGCGGGTGAGGGGTCTGTGGAGCAGGTGTGAGTGGAGCAGGTGTGGGTCTGTGGAGAGGGTGTGGTCTGTGGAGCGGGTGTGGTCTGTGGGCAGGGGAGGGGGTGTGGGTGTTGGAGCGGGTGGGTCAGGTGGGTGTGGTCGTGGAGCGGGTGTGTGGAGCGGGGTGTGGGTCTGTGGAGCGGGTGTGGGTCAGTGGAGCGGGTGGTGGGGTCAGTGGAGCGGTGTGGGTGTGGAGCGGGTGTGGGTCTGTGGAGCGGGTGGAGGGTCAGTGGAGCGGGTGTGTCAGTGGGTCTGTGGAGCAGGAGGTGGGTCAGTGGAGCGGGTGTGGGTCTGTGGAGCGGGTGTGGGTCAGTGGAGCGGGTGTGGGTCAGTGGAGCGGGTGTGGGTCTGTGGAGCGGGTGTGGGTCTGTGGAGCGGGTGTGGGTCTGTGGAGCGGGTGTGGGTCTGTGGAGCGGGTGTGGGTCTGTGGAGCGGGTGTGGGTCAGTGGAGCGGGTGTGGGTCTGTGGAGCGGGTGAGGGTCTGTGGAGCGGGTGTGGGGGGTGGTGGAGGGGTGGGGGTCGGGGAGCGCAGGTGGGGTCTGTGGAGCGGGTGGGGGTCTGTGTGGAGCGGGGGTGTGGGTCTGTGGAGCGGGTGTGGGGTCTGTGGAGCGGGTGTGGGTCTGTGGAGCGGGTGAGGGTCTGTGGAGCGGGTGAGGGTCTGTGGAGCGGGTGTGGGGTCTGTGGAGCGGGTGTGGGTCTGTGGAGCGGGTGAGGGTCTGTAGCGAGCGGTGAGGGTCTGTGGAGCGGGTGTGGGTCTGTGGAGCGGGGGTGGGGGTCTGTGGGGCGGGTGTGGGTCTGTCTGTAGAGGCGGGTGAGGGTCTGTGGAGTGGGGTGGGTGAGGGTCTGTGGAGCGGGGGTGGGTCTGTGGAGCGGGTGAGGGTCTGTGGAGCGGGTGTGGGTCTGTGGAGCGGGTGAGGGTCTGTGGAGCGGGTGTGGGGCTGTGGAGCGGGTGTGGGGCTGTGGAGCGGGTGAGGGTCTGTGGAGCGGGTGTGGGGCTGTGGAGCGGGTGTGGGTCTGTGGAGCGGGTGTGAGGGTCTGTGGAGCGGGTGTGGGTCTGTGGAGCGGGTGAGGGTCTGTGGAGAGGGTGTGTGGGGCTGTGGAGCGGGTGTGGGTCTGTGGAGCGGGTGTGGGTCTGTGGAGCGGGTGGGGGGGCTCAGTGGAGCGGGTGTGGGTCTGTGGAGCGGGTGTGGGTCTGTGGAGCGGGTGTGGGTCTGTAGAGCGGGGTGAGGGTCTGTGGAGCGGGGTGTGGGGTCTGTGGAGCGGGGTGTGGGTCTGTGGAGCGGGTGAGGGTCTGTGGAGCGGGTGAGGGGTTTGGGTGGAGACATTCGGACACAGCCCTGGTCTGATCTGTCTTCTGCCCTTTGACCTTCAGACAGTGTGGGATGGGCTACACCTCGTGCCTGTGCCGGATCGGGAGCGCTCTGGCTCCTATGGTCATGCTGCTGGATGAGTTGTGGCGCCCCCTGCCGCGCCTGGTGTTCGCTGCGACGGGGATCCTGAGTGGAGCTCTGGTGTTTCTGCTCCCAGAGACTCTGAACGTGAGACTCCCTGAAGATGTGCTGGACGTGGAGGAGGGCAGGTAGGAAACAGAGGAACACGCAGGAACATGCAAGAACATAGAGGAACACGCAGGAACATGCAAGAACATAGAGGAACACGCAGGAACATACAAGAACACAGAGGAACATGCAGGAACATACAAGAACATGCAGGAACATACAAGAACACAGAGGAACACGCAGGGACATACAAGAACATGCAGGAACATACAAGAACACAGAGGAACACGCAGGGAACATACAAGAACATGCAGGAACATACAAGAACACAGAGGAACACACAGGGACACACAGGAACATACAAGAACATGCAGGAACATACAGGAACATACAAAGGAACATACAAGAACAGAGGAACACACAGACACATACAGAGAACACACAGGAACATGCAGGAACATAGAGGAACACACAGGCATACAGGAACATACAAGAACACAGAGGAACATGGAACATACAGAACACACAGGAACATACATACAAGAACATAGGCAGGAACATGCAGGAACATACAAGAACACAGAGGAACACGCAGGAACATACAAGAACATAGAGGAACACGCAGGAACATACAAGAACACAGAGGAACATGCAGGAACATACAAGAACACACAGGAACATACAGGAACATGCAGAAACATACAAGAACACACAGGAACATACAAGAACACACAGGAACATACAAGAACACACAGGAACATGCAAGAACACACAGGAACATACAAGAACATGCAGGAACATACAAGAACACACAGGAACATACAAGAACATACAGGAACACACAGGAACATACAAGAACATGCAGACAAGAACATAGGACAAGAACACAGAGGAACATACAAGAACACACAGGAACATACAAGAACACACAGGAACATACAAGAACACATTTTGAAATGTATATATATATATATATATATATATATATATATATATATATATATATATATATATATATATATATATATATATATATATATATATAAAATATATAGATTTTTCAGTGAACTTACATTTGTGCAGTTTGTTTCATGTCTCAAAAATAAATGTTTTATTTTTCCTTATCTGGTTGTTCACATATATACAAACAAACGCTGGGCAGTTTCTTAAATCCCAGCGTCTCAAGCCAGTATCATCAGCATGAGAACAGCTCCTGGATCAGTTTTGGAGCTCTCCTGTTCAATTCAATTCAGTCTATTTTTTGTTGTGCCCAAAATCACAGCAGCAGTCGCCTCCTAGGGCTAAACATGAGAAATGATTTAACCAACAGAAAGTTAGAAATGAAACAGAAACAGAGAAGCAAA
This sequence comes from Periophthalmus modestus, assembly GCA_019594935.1. Classification (NCBI taxonomy): domain Eukaryota; kingdom Metazoa; phylum Chordata; class Actinopteri; order Gobiiformes; family Gobiidae; genus Periophthalmus; species Periophthalmus modestus. Next base: position 3,080,264 of record JAIEZT010001373.1, read on the forward strand.
TGAAGAAGTGTTCCCCGGTCTTTAGACCCTCCTTCTTGGCAAAGGAAAACTCAAAAATACCTAGTGGGAAAAAGAGAAACCTTGAGGAGGACCACAGTGAAGGAGAGATGCACTCATCCACTCTCATGGATGGACTAATGTGCGTCTATTTGCATAGAGTTCAAGTCTGTAGGGCCAGAACTGCACTACTAAGGGACAGAGGGGGGCTTATCCACGGTAGGGTGGGGGGTCATTCAGGCAGGTGAAGGACGGGAGGGTCTGGGTCCAGGGAACAGGATCAGGGCACAGGAGGGCATCTAGGGTCCAGTCATCACCAGGCGGTCAGTGGGAGGGCATCTGAAACAGTCGCACTCCAAAGAGGGGAGTGGCACAGCAAACAACATGTGAAGAGCAATGAACGAGCAGTGAACTCCAGGTGAACGGAATAGTGAATAAACACAGGAAACAGAGGGTACTGCTCAGGTTACCATACTTCCCCCAAAGCTGCTCCTAGGGCAGCTGAACTAAAATTGCAGGTTTATTTCTGCACCTAACTGGCCTGGCCATAAGCAAAAGAGAAACATTTAAACCCAGTGTTAAATGTAGAGACTGTGGGGGCCTCTTTAACATGAACAGGAGCTGATTCCATAACACAGAAGCTTGGTAAATGAAAGCTCCTCCTCCTACTGTGTTTTTACACTCTCTAGAACCACCAGTCCAGTATTCTGAGCAGAGTACAAACTCACAAGCCCAACATGTCTGCTATAAAGGACCGGTCTTTAAAACCCTCTCTCACATTTCCCTGTTTCTGTGGCAGACATCGGGACCCGAGATCAGCTTCAGATTTGGAGATGGAGAAACTCAACCAGAATGGAAAGAAGATCTCCACAGAGTAAAAGAGCCTAATGTCCCAATTTAAAATGGTTTTCTTTATGTTTGAATGAACCTCGGTGAATAAAATATGTTCAAACCAAATATTGTTGTGTCATAGGACTTTTCTTCTAAACAGGAGAGTCTTCAGCTGCTTTTTTAAAGAATCCAGAGAGTCGAGCACATGGAGAGACATCGTACATCATTTTGGGGCCAGAGTTTTAAATCTGGGTTTAGGACCACGTCAGATTCTGACTGGAGCAGCCGAGACTGCGTCCACAGGAGTGAGGAATCAAAAAGTCCAGGATGTCCACGCCTGTCCATGGAGGATAGAACCAGAGCGATGGAGGAAGGAAGGATAGAACCAGAGCGATGTGGAGGGAGGATAGAACCAGAGCGATGTGGAGGGAGGATAGAACCAGAGCGATGTGGAGGGAGGATAGAACCAGAGCGATGTGGAGGGAGGATAGAACCAGAGCGATGGAGGAAGGAAGGATAGAACCAGAGTGATGCGGAGGAAGGAAGGATAGAACCAGAGTGATGTGGAGGGAGGATAGAATGAGAGCGATGTGGAGGAAGAGAGAATAGAACTGGAGCAATGTGGAGGGAGGATAGAACCAGAGCGATGTGGAGGGAGGGTAGAACCGGAGAGATGTGGAGGGAGGGAAGAACTGGAGAGCATGTGGAGGGGGAGGGAGGATAGAACCAGAGCGATAGAGGAAGGGAGGATAGAACCGGAGAGATGTGGAGGAGGAGGGATAGAACCACAGCGATGTGGAGGGAGGATAGACCGGAGCGATGGAGGAAGGAAGGATAGAACCAGAGCGATGTGGAGGAAGGGAGGATAGAACCAGAGCGATGTGGAGGGAGGATAGAACCGGAGCGATGGAGAGGAGGGAAGGATAGAACAGGAGAGATGTGGAGGGAGGGAAGAACCGGAGAGATGTGGAGGGAGGGTAGAACAGGAGCGATGTGGGTTGTTCTGGGGATAACCACTTTGCCACCATAACACAGGGAGAACAAGCACACTCTTCTCTGGAGATCAGGAGTCTAACCCACAACCCCATGGTGAGAGGGAGGAGCGAGGATAACCTGTGCCACAGTAACACGGGCGTCTGGACTCATGTGGGCTCATTTCCAGAGAGTGTTTGTGTCGGAAGTTCAGAGAAAAGGAGGAAAACGGCAGAAACGGCCTGAAATGTGTCAAGAGAAAGAGGAAGTGCTATGTTACCCCACATCCGGTCAGACCTTTCACAATAAAACCAGGAATCAGATGAGAAGGAAATGTGTCAGGGGGCATCGAGTGTCCGAGTGAGTGACCGTAATGACGTCATAAATACATCGATACAATCACGCGAGAACAACTCATCATTGGAGTAGTGGATTGGCGAGTGACATAAATTATTAAAAGTGTGTAGTAGTACAAGTGTTGTCACGATACTAAAACTTCAAACTCGATTCTGACACTAAGGAACAGACGCGATACTCAATACAGATTTCGATACCTGGATGATAGTAAAAACACTGTTTCTTTAGAAAATATACTGTGATAGTCCGCATTAAATGTTGTACTTTGAGTTCTATTCCCATATGTGTAATAGTGGGGCAAAAAAGTATTTATTCAGCCACCGACTGTTCAAGTTTTCCCACTTAAGATGAGACAGGCCTGTAATTTTCATCAAAGGTTCTCTCATTATGAGACAAAATGAGAAAAAAAAAAAATCCAGGAAATTGCCTGATTTTTAAAGAATTCATTTGCAAATTATGGTAGAAAATTAGTATTTGGTCAATAACAAAAGTTCGTGTCAGTACTTTATGTCAGTACTTATGTTTTATTCCCTTTGTTGCAGTGACTGAGGTCAACGTTTTCTGTCTCCACGAGGTTTTCCCACTGTTGCTGTAGTTTGTTTAGCTTGTTTGCAGGTGACCAAATACTTATTTTACTGAGGAATTTTACCAATTCATTCATAAATAAAATCCTACACTGTTATTTCCTGATTCTTTCCTCATTCTGTCACATAGTTGAAGTGAAACTATGGTGAAAATTACAGGCCTCTCGTCTTTTTAAGTGGGAGAACTTGCACTTCTGGTGTCTGACTAAATACTTTTTTGCCCCATGTTACATGTGTGTAATCCTCAGTGTGCAGTAGGTTCATAGTGGTCCATGGGTGTGTATTAGTCCATGTGTCTTATACTTGTGGAAGATACAGACACATCAGTATAAACATGTTCAGGGAAGGTTCATTTCTGTCAATGGGACTTTTTTTTTATTGATACCTGCGAACAATGAGCATCTAGTTTTGATAGTGGTTTTAGTATCGATTAGTATCTGTTTTTCCTTACTTTTGACAGCTCTGTTAGTAGGCTGCACCTAGTTTAAGGTGCACTATGTAACTTCTTTGGTGGAGGGCGCCACCTTCTGGACTCAATGGAGATTTCTATGGTTGGAATATTTCACTTTGTGGTATTTAACTTCTCTTCCTCGCATTTATGTGTACTCAAAACATGATTAATTCCATGCATTCTACTGTCAGCGGAGTAGTCTTGCTCTCCACAGAGCTGACTTGGCCTGGTGGCATCACCTACTTGTCTCCGTGGAGATAGATGAGTTTAATGCCACACAGTGGAACATAGGCAAAGCAAACCCTATGTTCATGGAGAGAGTCCTGCTGCAGCCACAGTGACCGGAGCGCCCTGTTACACAGGCTCTATCAGTTGATTGTTTTTCGTGCAGCTGTGGATCAGCCTCGTGCCTGATGCTTCAGTGCTTTTATTGTGAAGCGCCAGAGCGGAAGCAGCGCGTGTTCGTGCCGTGGCCGTGACGCAGCGCTCGCGGGGCTGCAGTGCGGACAAACAGCAGCTCCGCTCAGCCCCGTTTCACCTGCGACTGGCCCATCATCCACGAGCCACGGACCCGGCCCGTGTCACCGGCCCGTGTCACCGGAGCAGCCACGACCCAGAGACACAAGGACCCGGATCAGGAGCGGGGCCCGGGCGCACTGTCATCGGGAGAGGCGCGCGGTCCGTGGGCTTGGTTTCTCCTCGGGGTAGCGCGCGCTGTGGGACGGGGGCCACGGGGCGGGATCGGGACCGTGGTGTCTCGGACTCGGACCGGGTGTGATCCGGACTCGGGCCCCGCACGAGGCCCCGCACGAGCGCAGGAACAGTGGGGTTTTTGGACCAGAGCGCTGTGTGCCGGAGCCGAGTGCCAGATGAGGATCACCAAAAGGCGGAAAGGGAGCGGACGGTGCGCCAGGTACAGCCAGGCCTCTGTGTGTGTGTGTGTGTGTGTGTGTGTGTGTGTGTGTGTGTGTGTGTGTGTGTGTGTGTGTGTGTGTGTGTGTGTGTGTGTGTGTGCGCGCGCGCGCGCGCCTGCTTGTGAGTGTGCGCGCGCGCGTGTGCGTGCTGCGGGACTGCGCCGTTTGATAGTCCTGGTCTAGCCCTGGTTCGGGTCAGAGTTTCTCCTTGTGTAGTTCTTGTTGTAGTTCTTGGTGGAGTCCTTGGTGGGTGTTGTTTGTACCGTTCAGCTCGTCACGGTTTCTCTTGGCTTAGATCTCGCTTTTGTCCCGCACCTTTCATGTTTAGTCCCGGTTCAGTCCTGGTTTGGATCTGGAGTTTCTCTGTAACCAGTGCAGTCTCTGACATGTCTCTTGGTTTTACGCGCGCTGTGTTTAGGTCCTTGGTTCAGTTATGAATCATTGTTTCGTCACCGTTTAGACCCGGTCCAAACCTCGCCTCAGTCCCGCTCGTATCGTCATCTAGTCCTGGTTTAGTCCTGGTTTAGTCCTGGTTTAGATCTCGCCTCAGCGCTGCTCGTGTCATGTTTAAGTCCAGCTTTAGTCCTGGTTCGGATCTTTTTCCGCTTGTATCGATCGTCTTTTCTGCCCTGTGTCATGGTGGAGCCCTCTTCTTTTTACGCCTGGTTTCGGTTCATATGATCATTGCATTAGCTCGAGCTGAAGCCCCCTTTGGTTTGGCGTTTAGTCCTGGTGTAGTCCTGGTTTAGTCCTGGTTCAGTTCTGGTTTAGTCCTGGTAGTCCTGGTTTAGTCCTGGTTTAGTCCTGGTGTGGTCCTGGTTTAGTCCTGGTTCAGTGGTTGTTGCTCATTTCGGACCCCGCTGTAATTTGCTGACCAAAGCTTCTGTGTTCACTGGACACTGCTCAGTTTACGCCTCCTTCATTCAACCTCCGGTGCACACGCCTCGTCCAGACCGAGTCCTTGCTCAGATCTCGGACTCGGGCCTGGAATGAACCCAAAAGAGCACAATAGCGCGAATTCTGGAAAGATCATCGTCCCCATTGCATCACAAGGGTCACTATCACAGACCTGGTTTAGTCCTGGTTAAGTCCTGGTTTAGTCCTGGTTCAGTCCTGGTTCAGTCTTGGTTTAGCCCTGGTTTAGCCCTGGTTTGGATCGTTTAAACGTTGTATTTTTATGCTCCCCGTCACAGACTTTGTCTCGTTTTTCTCGGGATGCTCCTCGGAGGCAGTTATTTATTGATGAACAGGATGTGGTGCCGCGCATGCGCAGTGGCGGCCCATGACTGTGCACTGCAGAGGAGGGCCGCAGCGAGGCTCACTCAGGACTTATATAAGATTAGGAACGAGTCTATAAGACCGAACCGGGCTGGGACCAGAGAGCAGGACTAGGTCTAGACTGGGACTCAGCCTTGGACTCTTTAGCAGGTTTGAATGGGCTGCAAACGTGATGAGAGTGTGGGGTGTTAGGCAGTGAGGTAGATGTGATGTTTTGGTTTTGATTTAGGGCCATTATTCTGCAGCTAAGTGTAAAACTATTGTGACCTGTGTAAGTTTAGCTCTGACCCGTTAGATTAAAGGGACAAACCGTGATCAGGACCATGGACAGAGCCCGTGATGATGGGTCAGCTCTCGGTGGGACGAGCACAGGTCTGTGTGAGACTTGCCCTGGTTTGGTCCTGGTTTTTAGCCCAGTTTAGTCCAGAAAGAGGTTTGATTTGGTCCTGTTCTAGTCCTGGTTTAGTCCTCGGTTAGTTATAACCCACCTTCAAACTAAAGCCACTTTCCAAAGTCAAATTATAATGAAGGTAAAAATCAGCATGGATTATACATGAGAGAAAAGAATCCAGACAAACACGTCTGAATGTGTGAAAGTGGTGAGCAAACTTAATCCTACTGAAGACCTGGTTTAGTCCTGGTTTAGATCTGGTTTAGACCTGGTTTAGTCCTGGTTTAGGCCTGGTTTAGGCCTGGTTTAGACCTGGTTTAGTCCTGGTTCAGTCCTGGTTTAGTCCTGGTTCAGTCCTGGTTCAGTCCTGGTTTAGTCCTGGTTTAGTCTGGTTTAGTCCTGGTTCAGTCCTGGTTTAGTCCTGGTTTAGTCCTGGTTCAGTCCTGTTCAGTCCTGTTTAGTCCTGGTTTAGTCCTGGTTCAGTCCTGGTTTAGTCCTGGTTCAGTCCTGGTTCAGTCCTGGTTCAGTCCTGGTTCAGTCCTGGTTCAGTCCTGGTTTAGTCCTGGTTTAGTCCTGGTTCAGTCCTGGTTTAGTCCTGGTTTAGTCCTGGTTTAGTCCTGGTTTAGTCCTGGTTTTAGTCCTGGTTCAGTCCTGGTTTAGTCCTGGTTCAGTCCTGGTTAGTCCTTAGACCTGGTTTAGTCCTGGTTCAGTCCTGGTTCAGTCCTGGTTTAGTCCTGGTTTAGTCCTGGTTTAGTCCTGGTTTAGTCCTGGTTTAGTCCTGGTTTAGTCCTGGTTTAGTCCTGGTTTAGTCCTGGTTCAGTCCTGGTTTAGTCCTGGTTCAGTCCTGGTTCAGTCCTGGTTCAGTCCTGGTTTAGTCCTGGTTCAGTCCTGGTCTAGTCCTGGTTTAGTCCTGGTTTAGTCCTGGTTTAGTCCTGGTTTAGTCCTGGTTTAGTCCTGGTTTAGTCCTGGTTTAGTCCTGGTTTAGTCCTGGTTTAGTCCTGGTTTAGTCCTGGTTCAGTCCTGGTTTAGTCCTGGTTAGTGGTTTAGTCCTGGTTTAGTCCTGGTTTAGTCCTGGTTCAGTCCTGGTTTAGTCCTGGTTTAGTCCTGGTTTAGTCCTCCCACAGTGAGACAGAGGCAGGCACCACTTTCAGACTCCTTCAAAAACAGGGGTTTTATAAGAAGAACTAAAGACGGCTTCAGGCAAGAGAGAGACAGGATCAGGACCACGGACAGCGCTTGGTCTAAGGCTGGCTACTTTTTACTTTCTTTTAATACTGTGCTACCATTTAATGTTGAAAATCACATTCTATTGTTTAAAGAAAGACTGTTGTTTTTTGTTTTTTTGTTATCATCATGGCATCAGAATCCATATTGAGTATCAAGTCTATTCCTTAATATCAAAATTGAGTTTGACAGAGGCAGAGCTACAACAGGGACCAGAACCTGGGACCAGAACCTGGGACCAGAACCTGGGACCAGAACCTGGGACCAGAACCTGGGACCAGAACCTGGGACAAGACTAAAGCACTAGAGTTATTAGCTGTGTACAAATGTGTAGATAATCTTGGAAGTCTTTGGGTTTTGTGTTCAGGACCATGGACAGAGACGGTAACCAGCAATCGACCTGGACTTAAATCTGCCCTGTGTCTATGGTTCTCATCTCTGACCCTGTGGATCATTCTGTTATAATTTACACATTTTAAATCACAATTTTCATCTAAAACCACTTCAGAAAAGAAACAAGTCCGCTCTGTGTTAGAAAACTGCGGTGTCCAATGGGAGCTGACATCACCATAAACTTTACCACAACAAAGCGCCGCATGCTGTAGCGCCCCCTGTGGACAGCTGCACATCACAGCACATTTTTTTACATTTGTGCCAAAATGACGACATGAATCCTGCTGAATCCTATGTGTATCAAAGATTAAGAAAACAAAACAGGAGAAGGAAGTGCGGACGTCACAGTGGGCGTGTCACAGTGGGCGTGTCATAGTGGGTGTGTCACAGGGGGCGTGTCACAGGGGGTGTGTCACAGGGGGCGTGTCACAGGGGGCGTGTCACAGTGGGCGTGTCGCAGTGGGCGTGTACCGGTGGAGGTTAAACGGGGGTAGATCAAAATGCCATCTTGAAAGTAGTGGATTAAAGATGAAACTCAAACATGAATCACTCCAAATACAACTTCAGAGGCTCAATGAGAAGAAACGACGAGAACATGAAGAAACATCTGAACAGAACAGTTTGTAGATTCGGGCTGATTTAAACCTGCCTCTTCACAGTGAAGCAAATAACCTTTTTTTGTCAAGATCAGAATATGCAGAAATGCTGCAGATTTTGTGCAAAGATATTTGAGCTGAGTGTGGATTATTTTTTTACTGTTGAGAAATATGTAAAGATCAGAGTCAGGACCAGGGAAAGAGGCACACGAGGGACTGTACTTCAGCATAGCACTGGAAATATCTACACACAGCATGTTTGAGCCGACAGACTGATCAGGACCATGGACAGAGACCAGGGACTTATATTTAAACACATTTGACTGATGTTCTAATGTCGTTTCCTCGTGTTGTGTTTTGTTTCATTCTCACATGTTTAACACACAAACCCTGCACATTTAGGCTGAGTTTTTCTCTCAAACTGAAGACACTCCGTTCCACCTTGTGATGTCATCATGTGGTGATACAGGAAACGCTCCATTGTGTTTTAACCCTTTAAGGACTGAGCGCATGATGACCAGTATAGCCTAGACTTTTCTTATTTTTTAGCCATAAAAATCATGTTAAAGGAAGTATCCGCCTGTACTTTTGTCTTTTTTCACACAACTTTCTCTATTTTACATCCGCCAGCTCCTGCGCTCTGATTGGTCGTCTTCGAGGGCGACATAAGCACATTCCTGTAATGACAGTAACATATTTAAAGAGCCCCATGCCTCTGCTTTGAGACTCCGTTTGAATTTACATGAAGCACAGTTGGTTGCAGAGTTATGGTAATGGAAAGTCTGCAACCGTGAGTGTCGGCGGCGGTAGAATCTGACGCTATAGGGTTAAAGTCTAAACAACTTCACTAGAAGCATTTGGATGATTTCAGCCCTGGAATGCAGGCACAGCTTTTGTTTTAGCCTCATTTAAACTGCTTCACTCCTCAGTGCACCAGAAATATTAGAGACTTTCTACTGACAATCTCAACTGAAAAAATTGTAAAACAAAAAATATTTAAAAAAAATAAATAAAAGCAATTCAGCTGATGCTAAACATAACCTTAAAACTACCACTTGATGACATCACAAGGTGGAACAGAGCATTTTGAGCTTTGGAGATGTTACAGACTAACAATAAAATGTTTCTCAAACATGTAAATGAAACAAAACACAACTCCAAGTATTAGTTGTGAGGAGGAAACAGCATTAGAGCAAACGTAACAGAGCAGTTTTGAATGATGTGCGTTTGTGCGCCATGCGACTGCTGCCCTCTTGTGGTCTGTTTGATGTAGTGTTGGCACGATAAAAACATTTCAAACTCAATTCTGATACGAAGGAATAGACATGATACTCGATATCGATTCCAATACCATAACAAAGATAAAAAATGCTCAGATTTTGGTAAGAATGTAATTTTCCATCAAAGATCGTATACTAGGTCTGATACATCTCAAAATGGCATTGAACCGTTGCAGAAATCTCATATTTTGCAATATTGATGTTCACAGGAGTATCTAGTTTTGATTAATGTTGATTAGTATCTGATTTTCAATACTTTTGACAACTCTATTGTAACTGCTGCCCTCTTGTGGCTGTCTGATGTAACCGATGCCCTCCTGTGGCCCCTCTCAGATGTTACTGCCAAACTCTTGTGGCCTCTCTGGTGTGACCGCTGCCCTCTTGTGGCCTCTCTGGTGTGTGACCGCTGCCCTCTTGTGGCCTCTCTGGTGTGACTGCTGCCCTCTGTGGCCTCTCTGGTGTGACCGCTGTGGCCTCTCTGGTGTGTGCCCTCTTGTGGCTCTCTGGTGTGACCGCCCTCTTGCCCTCTTGTGGCCTTCTTGTGGCCTCTCTGGTGTGACTGCTGCCCTCTTGTGGCCTCTCTGGTGTGACCGCTGCCCTCTTGTGGCCTCTCTGGTGTGACCGCTGCCCTCTTGTGGCCTCTCTGGTGTGACTGCTGCTGCAGTGTGGTGTAACTGCTGCCCTCTTGTGGTCTCTCTGGTCCGTAGGGTAACTCAGGAAGGGTTTTGTCGCACTCAGGATTTGTTGTAAGCCGTCAGGTTTTCCGGGAGCTCAGAACTATGGTGAGCCCCGCCTCCTGCAGCCGCTGTGGCCACGAGCAACACACTCTCTGTCTCTGCACACTGTCGCGAGCAGTGCCGAGTGTAGCCAGTGTGGGGCAGCAGAGGGCCTCACGTGGTCACTCATATCACACCTGGTGAGAGAGCTGGACCTGGGGTAGACTGGGGAGGGGTAAATCCGGGTTCAGTCCGGGTTTAGTCCGGGTCGAGTTTTCAAGTGCACTGACAGAAAGAATATACTGTGCATTGATTACTTTACAGCTGATGTCATCAACATTCCCTGGGGGCGTGACGCTAACTTAAGGCACTGCTCTGTCTTAAGCATTGTTGCGCAAATTAGACTTCAGTCAGAGCTTTAGTTTACCACAGTCTGATCATAAACTGACAACAGGTGAGTTTATTTGTGCTGTTAAACAAGTTAAGTTACATTACAGTCACAAGCTAGCTAGCATTAGCCACAGTTTTTCAGTGAGTCACTCTCACCTTTTTGTGTAAAATCAAACTCCTGAACAGGATCATGAACGCTTGGATTGATCACAGACTCCTTATTCTTGAGTTTTCAGACGATCATAAAACTTCTGAACATTTTGTCATAGACATATGGGCAGAACACTCCCACTGTGATGTCACTGGAAAGTATCGATATAAGATGTTTGTCTGGTTTCAGACGACATCACAACGTTCTACAGGCCAATGTTACTCAAGACAGATGGGAGCAGCTCAAATGAGTAGAGTTAAAATGCTGGTTCTAGTCACTGATGGAAATAGTCAGGTTTTATGAATTTACCTTTTGGATATTTCTTGACCATCTATGACTTCATAATCAGGGAAGTTTGTCTCCGCCCCCATTTGGTAGTATGACATCAACAAACAGAAAGGTTTTTTATCAATATCATTCAAAGATTTTATTTCATAAAGCGGCATCCAAGTGATATAACAAAAAACTGTGTGTATGTGTTAGAGTCCTTCTTTTGACCAATCAGGGATCATTTTACTGGGAGGTGACACAGGTCCAGTTTTCTCACAGGAAAAGAATGTAACATGTTTGGAGGATTGTGGGACCTGCTGCTGCTCCTTAGGTCCGGGTTTGGTCCGGGTTTGGTCCTAGTTTGGTCCTGGATTCGGACTTAGACTGTGTTGACTGTGGAGACCCGGCCGTGGTTTTTAAGTGGCTGTATTTGCAGAACACGCCTGCCATTCCCAGGGCGTCCAGCAGGGGGAGTGAGGAGCCTCTGGTCACCCTGGAAACGCAGTGCGCCTGAGCTGTGCATGCTCCAAAGACACGTGACATGGCCCTGCATGGAACGGCATGGCGCTGACTGACACGCTTCAGGACGGGAGAGGGTTAGCTTGTAATCCTGTTAGCTCGTTAGCCTGTTAGCTCGTTAGCCTGTTAGCTCCTATTAAAATATGATAAATGTTACAACATCTTAATATTGAGCTGTGTCAGTGGGTCGTGTGGGAATGAGCTCAAGCTTTGTAGAGGTGTAAAGTACAGAGTTAGCAGCTTTTACACAGAATAAGACCCCATGGAGACACAGGAAGGGCATCTGACACACAACCCCTCCTTTTGGCATACATCAGGTCAGACAGAAACTCGATCTCTCATTGATGTCGAGGGAGAGAAGGTCCCAGAAGTGACTCAGCTCTGGTTTGTTTAACGCCCGTCTGTCAAAAAGCACCAGACAAATGCAGAAGACTAGAAAACGGATGCGGTATAGAAATGTAAAAAGTCATGAAGGAATTAAAGACACTGTACCTGATTTGTATCGTCTTAAAAAGGTGAAGAATAGAGCTAGTTCACTTTAAACGGTTTGCAGTGGTCCAGAGTTATCGCTCACTTATCTCATGCATTCAGAGCGCCAGTAAACTCTTCATCTCGTCTTTTCAGAAACAAAATACGACTTTTAGTTTTGAGTTTACGAGCATGAACGCTACAGACTTTACATCATCATTTCGCACAAAAAATAGTCAAAAAACTTGCCCACATCAGTGACGTTACACATGACTAAATCTCCAGTAACTGCCCAGCCCAACCGAGCGTCCTCCTTTTCAAGTTGAGAGAAGAACACAGCCTAAATATCAGAAATTCACCGATACAACACTGTCATCAGATTACACAGCCGAAATGTTTTGATGGATTGAAAATCGGTTCCAACCACAGACTGTACAAAGAAGTGGCCTAAGTGAGTGTGACGTCACCCACAGTGTTCAGCTCCAGATGAAGCTCATCAAGCCTAGAGCAGTTAAAGCGGCTAATCTGGAGACAAGTTCCATATTCGGAATTCTGACCACGAGTATCATAGCAACCAAAGAGCCAATCAGGAGCGAGGCTGTTGAAGGTAACACCTCTTCACGGCCACAACACTGGTTTAACAGGGAGCAGGCGTTTAGCAACACAGTCAATCAAACCTGTTGCTAACACTTAAGGAGCGACCTCGAGGAAAGAAGGACCTGATTTGTCTGTTATTAATGCTCATGTGTTGATTTACAGACACAAAACGTGAAATAAAAACCCCAGGATCATGTCGAGGGTTAATACGAACATTTAAGACCAAAATGAGTCTGACAGCAGCAGAGGGGACACAAAAAATAAACTCAAAATAACAAGAAATAAATAAATTAATTAATAAAAAAAAAAAACCTCAAAATAACTCAAAAAGTAAAAAACATAACAAAAAAAAAAAAAAAATTAAAAACCCCTCAAAATAACAAAAAATAAATTAAAAAAATAACATAAAACCCTCAAAATAAAAAAAAAAAAACCCTCAAATTAACTAAAAAATAAAAACATAACTTAAAAAAACCCTCAAAATAACTAAAAAAATAAATTCTCAAAAAAAAAAATAAATACAATAATAACTTTTTTAAATAAAAACTAAAACAAACAAACAAAAAAAAAAAAAACAAAAAACATCAAAATAACAAAAATACATTTTAAAAAATGTACTCAAAATAACAAAAAATAAAAATAAAAAAAAATAAGCCAGAGCTTTTTTATATATATATTTTTATATTTGTAATTTAATTAATGAAGAATATGTTTTGTTTTGTTAAAAAAAAAATAAATAAATAATAATAATAATAATAATAAAATTCATTCATTTATTCATGGAGCTGGAAGTGCGCCTGTGATCACTTTCTGTTTGGAACGCAGTGGCTAGCACGTTAGCTACGTCCATTTATTTATACAGTCTATGGTTCCAAGGGATCGGTTCAGTCGATTTATCTCTTTTTGATTTATAAATTAGCGTAATAAGACACATATATATTGGGCTTGTTCTGCAATTACTTTAAATGAGAAACAATAGATACACAACACATTTGGGTCACGTTTAACCTCACACCGTTTGTGTTTAAAGAAAGTGCATCTCAGTCTGTGCCCTGGTATCAGTTGATATCGATACTAAATGTGCAGGATTTGTGAGTTAAACATGTGAGAATGAAACAAAACACAACTCCAGGTCTGTTCGTGATGAGGAAACGACACTAGAGCAGATCAGAGAACAGTGTAACTTGGGCCTTTAAACAAACCGACGCTCCAGACTGAAGAGGAGGCCTGTCAGACTCCAAACGCCACAGGAGTCACTTTCACTTCACACTCAAACACATTGTTCAGACAAAGTGCCGTCTCACATTTTGCCTCCTCAAGATTTCACAAATGATTTTCTTTTCTTTGTGAAATGAGACACTGCAAAACAAGAAAAACAAACTCATCGATCCGACTGTCGAAAACCGGGCGAAAGATGTGAACATTTAAGACGACAGCGCTTCCAAAAGTAAACGCTCACATTTTCATACAGCGCTTTTCCCTGTTTAAGTCTCACACATTCACACACCAGGGTACGCAGACACCAGGGCGAGGTGGGTTAAGTGTCTTGCTCAAGGACACAATGACAGCATTCATCTGTGAGAGCGGGATTTGAACCGTCAACCTGCATGCAAACACATACTTCCTGATTCTCAAACAATAAAAAGCTTTATAATTAGATGCAAACAGAACTGATTTTAACCTCAGGAGCTGCTTCTACAACATATCTGCCCCGGGACGAGACACATTCTGCTCAGATACATCGGAAAAAAATAGGATTTGACTCGTCTTTTCACTGTCTCTGTGCGTATTTTTAATCATGGAAACTGGAAACCCCATTCAAGCACAGAGATAACATCCAAACTCCACACGGGAAAAAAAAAAAAAAATCAGTGCCATAATCCTTTAAAGGGCCATATTACACTATTCTCTGATCTGTTCTAATGTTGTTTCCTCGTCACAGACCTGGAGCTGTGTTTTTTTGTTTCATTCTCACATTTCTAACACACAAACCTGCACATTTAGGCTGAGTTCTTTCCTCAAACAGAAAACACCCTGTTCCACCTTGTGATGTCATCATGTGGTGATACAGAAAGTGCTCCACTGTGTTTTTAAAATCCCCACACCTTCACTAGAATCATTTGGATCATTTCCGCTCTGGAGTTGTCAATCTCGACTGAACTAAAGGTAAAAGGAGCTGTTAAAATGGTTGAAAACTACCACTTCATGACATCACAAGGTGGAATGGAGATGTTACAGACTAATAAACCAGGATTAAATGAATCACAACACGACTCCGTCATGTTTTTTCAGGAGGTAACAACATTATAAGATGATTTAATGCTCACAAGAATCCATTTTGTGTAATACAGGATCTTTAAGTCGAGCAAACGTGAGAGACAGAAGCGCCGCACATCTGCTCCCATCTGGTAAACTCCACAACGTCCAGCAGGAGGCGACAGAGGCAGGGCATGTGTTTGAATGCTATGGGATCTAATGAATGGAGTTTGCTGGTTGATTGTTTGAGACAGGTCCTGGTTTAGTCCTGGTTTAGTCCCGGTTTAGTCCTGGATTTAACGAGTCCTGGTATCTTCTGCTTTTTGGTGCAGACATGATATTTGCTCTTGTTCTCTGCAAATACCATCACACACCACGCACTGACCCCACCCCCAAACCTCATAACCCCGCCCCCAAACCAAATAACCCCACCCCTGATTCAGTAAACCCCTCTGCCACCAATTTCACCTCCAAGTTTCAAAATAGGTTGCTCCCCAAACCGTTGATCACACCAAATGTTTGTGCTTGGTTTTACTATTATCTAAATATTAACTATCGTCCCTGATTTGACTTTCTTTCTTTCATAACTCCTTGTGTTAAAGTGGGACTAAACACCTAACTCCACCCACATTTCAAATAGAGCTGCTAAACTGGGTGGATTAAAGGAGAGAGTGAGAGAGGAGGAGGGGCGGAGTCTGGAGGTGTAAGGAGCAGTGTGATTGGTCGAACAGGTGTCCACACTTCAAACTCCGCCCCTGCAGCCAGATATTTGTGATCATAAACACCTGGCTGTGATCAGGGCAGTCCTGGACGCAGCACACACCCAGTTTTTGAACCTAAAAGCTGGAAATGTACCTACTTTGCACTTAAATTGCAAAAGAAAGTTCTAGGCAATACTATTAAAACCCTGTATACATGGTTTATTTCAAGAGATTCTTTTTCCAGACCAGATTTGCAGTCCGACTTCTTCCGGACAGTATCTCAGGTGTGTGAGAGTAAACTGCATAAGAGAGAACCACATCATGGACGGGGACAGAGCAACAGGAGGCAACAGAAATACGGAAACGTGCCCACGGGACTTTAAACCGGGACGCGGGGGCCTTTTTACTCTCACACACCCGGGATACTGTCCTGAAGAAGTCGGACTGCAGATGGCGCTGTCACCCTGACTCCATTGGTAGGAAGACAGCGCCAAAACCTGTTTTGATCAGTGGACCGGACACATCACAGCAACATCACGTGACCACACTGAGGCGCTAGTGAGCAGAACAAACTGTCAGGTATGAAAACAAACTAAACCTTGGTCTGGAAGAAGAATCTCTTAAAATAAATCATGGGAAAACCAGATGAACGTCACTGGACAAAATACAGAGTTTAGCTTCAAAACAAAGTCACATTCTGTGTTTAGTTCCACTCTAACGATTTGGCTTTTTCATGTCTTTATGCTAAAGCTTACTCTTTTATTGTTTGTCTCCACATTTTGTTGTCTACTAATTTACATTTAGTGTGACACTTTTTATTTTATTTATTTTATTTTATTTTTTTCAAAATTTGCCAAAATATTTGCCATCTTTTCTACAAAATCTACTTCCACCCTCCCCTCCTCTCTATCCAGTCCCACCCTGGTTCTTCCCCGGGCCCCTCCTCAGTCCCCCTGGCCCCGCCCCCTCTGGCCTGTAGCCTGATCAGCTCAAACGAATGGCTTCTTTTTGGCTCCAGCCGTTTATAATGCCTGAAAAAAATTAACAAAAACACTGCTGCATCAACGTGTCTTTACCGGATTTGTGTCTTTGGTCCGCCATCTTGGACTGTTGCGTACGGAAACCCCACATGGACAAACTCAAGTATCGGTTGTATGATTCAAAGATAACCATCATGACTGTGGCTTTATTTATACTAAATGTGTTTTCTTTAAGATGTTTTAAGAGGGGAGAAATGTCTCTGCAAGGCTCCCATAGCTACTTGCATGCTCCAAAAATGGGTTAAAGGACATTTACTTAAGCCATGTAAATATGGCCAGTATTACATTCCACAAAGTTTAAGTTTTTTTATATTTTCCATGTGAATATTTGAATAGCTTGTGTTGAGTGTCACTGTGACCATATGAAAGGAACCTGCAGAGCATTTGATCAAGTTCTAATGAAACTAGTTTGTCCATGTGGTGCTGCTGTACTGTGCTGGCCAAGATGGCGGACTGACACGTGACGCAAATCAGGTAGTGCTCCAGGTTTCCTCAGTGCTTCTCTAACATGCCTCTCCTGTGTTTGTGTTGTCACCGTGTGTGTGTCGCGTGGCAGATAAATGGCTCGTTTAAGCTGGGAGCTGCTCGTGTGCTGTCCGGGTGGCAGATGCAGTGCCTAGTGCCCGGTCTCCAGGACAACAACAACATGAACGGCAGCGGCTCCGAGCAGGCCGACATCCTGCCCCCCAACTGCATGGTCAAGGACCGATGGAAAGTGGTGAGTACAGACAGAATCGATTTATTTTTGGATAGCTCCTTGAGGGGTTGTTATGTTTGTCATACTCAGTTTTAAGTCTTAAGATTTATAATGGACAGAGTAATACTTGTCAAATAGACCAGGACCTGTCAGAAAAGGTGTCCATCAGGGATGCAATGATACTGTTTTCCCACGATTCAATATATCTCCTGACATGTTTGTGTAATCCCTGAGTTGTCCAGGTATGATCCATAATAAAAGAAAAATTCAATCTGTCAACTGTCTATGTGTTAGCTTCAGTGTAGTTAGCTCCGCCCTTCAGACAGATACAAGACAGTGTCCAGCAGTGATCTGACCAGAACTGAAGAAGAGACTTGGACAAGCAGCCACACGTTTTTATTTCTACAACTTTTTCTCCAGTTGACAGATGTGAATTTTTCTTTTACTGTCTGTATACATACTTTATGTCTGCGACACAATGACCTTAAAGCAGAATCATCCCACTGAACAGATGTTTAAAAAGACAGTGTCATGAGCAGTGACGTGCGGTGAGGTTCATGAGGCACTGATGTCGTCACATTTACAAACATATAAACCAGGTGTCAGAACATTTGGCCCCAGGTCAGTTTCTCTCCCAGTGACTTGGGGCCAGAATAAAAAAGAATTTCAAAATGAAAGTCCTAAAGTCCGTATGAAATAGCTCTAATAGTATGAAATAAAAAGCTGGTTTTATATTGTTTTTTATCTTTATTCTGTTTTCCCAATTTTCAGTGGATTGAATCATTCAATTTCTTACCATTTTATTCCACTCTGTTTGAAAAGAGCGAGTCTTTCTTCCCGTCGTCTGGAGCAAACCATTTAGCTCCTTTAGCGTTGGTCCTTTAATTATAACCTCCTGCTTCGACTGAAAGTCCAGTTTAGGAAACTTGAGCTTTAATATGTATCTTCCTCCATTTAAAAAGTAGGGCCAGACAGAAAGAAAAAAGTGAATTACTAAAGTTGACTTACTAACTCTAAATTGTAGTTTGTGGCCCCTATTCTGCGGGAGTTGCAAGAATCCCTGGGCTCATGAGCGCCCCCTAACATGAGCCCAGGTAACTGCATGTCTCACCCGGCGCCTTTTTACAAGCGCTTAAAGCAGCAGCGTCACTGCTGAGTCAGTCCATGTGAGGCACGAACCGCCGGTGCCTCACGTAAACGTAAAAATTCAGCGATTATGAGTAAAAAAAAATAATACAATTGCAAAGTTAAATAGAAAATAACTTTATAGTACAAATTGTTGGATAAATATAACTATTTCAGTTATTTTTCTCTGTGATGACAGGTGCCTCACCTGACGCACGTCACTGGTCATGTGCAACAACAAGTAAATGAAGAGTCGTATTTCAACCCTCCACAGCTCAAATCTCATCTCACTACAACAAAAATAACAGAAATCTCCCAATTATTGCTAAGAAAATATACAAACGATGAATCCTGAGCCATGAAACGTATAGTTTATAGAGCTTTCCAACAATAGGTGGATATAGTGATTATCCTGACAGGCCTATGTGAAGTGTTTTAGTTCATTTAGCTCAGAACCATTTTTACTCTTAATGAGGCTGCTGTTTGATGGTGATTTATTTGGATGATTTCGTTCTTTTTGATTCTGACTCTCGTCACTCTCTCCATTTACATGCCTGTGTCTGCATTTCTCTGTCTCGTCTCCAGCAGCGACAGTAGCTCCTCCCCCACACACTCCACAAACTGTTAAACTGAGTAAAACCTATGAGATAGTCAGATTTTTTTGTGTGTCCATTACAAGCACATTTGAGTCATGCCATGTAAATCCAAAAGTGTTTTTTAAAAGTTCATATTTTGGTAATTTTCTGTGTCAGTGTAATTAAAAAGTGACCTCTGTTATTGTTGTCTCCCTAGTATCCATCACTCACTCTGCCTGTGTGCGTCAGTGGGGTCCCTCAAGGCTCAGTGCTTGGGCCTTTATTCTTTTCCCTTATATAAATGATAAAATATATTACCTTGCTCCTGACACTTTTTATAAATGTTTTTTCTGTTTGTTTAAAGTTTGTTTAATTTTTTTTTTTTTTTTTTTTTTGTATGAATCTTTACAGTTTTATTTACTGTAAATGGTCTGGAACATTTTCAAAAATGTTGCTAAATGAATGTTGTAAACCTGTTAAATAATCTAGAAAGGCTTTATCTCGGCTCATTCTTTAGGCCCTGGCTTAAATCTAACTGGCTCGTGATTTTCAACAAAAAGGTGAGAGTGACTAACTGAAAAACTATTGCTAATGCTAGCTAGCTTGTGACTGTAATGTTATTTGAGAGGGACTTGTTTAACAACACAACTCGGCTCAGATGTTGAAGTTCAGATAAGTCAGTTCTTTATGGTCAGATTGTGTTGAAACAAAGCTCAGATTAAAGTCATAACTTGACTAACAGAGCTTCAGACAGAGCAGAGCCTACAGTTAGCATCACACCCCCAGAGAATGTTGATGACTTCAGCTGTATATAAAGTTTTACATATGCATACGTTTCAGTGTCCTGTTATACGTTACATTTTGGCAACTTTCCACCATCCAAAAAATATAATATTTTAATTACTATGGCAACGGTCCAAATTCTTCATAATTTGTCCAGACCTAGTCCAGGCCTAGTCCAGGCCCAGTCCAGACCCAGTCCAGACCCCGTCCAGACCAGTGTTGTCCCGATGCTAAAATTTCAAACTCGATTTTGATACTTAAGAACAGACTCGACACTCAATACTGATCCTGATACCACAATGATAATAAAAACGCTCTTTGTTTCAACAATAGAATGTGATTTCCACATTAAATGATAGTACTTTGTTTTCTGTTCCCATGTGTCTTATATGTGTGTACTCCCTCAGTGTGCAGTAGGTTCATAGTGGTCCATGGGTGTGTACTTATATGTGTGTACTCCCTCAGTGTGCAGTAGGTTCATAGTGGTCCAGGGGTGTGTACTTATATGTGTGTACTCCCTCAGTGTGCAGTAGGTTCATAGTGGTCCCTGGTGTGTACTTATATGGTGTACTCATCAGTGTGCAGTAGGTCCAGGGTGTGTGTACTTATATGTGTGTACTCCCTCAGTGTGCAGTAGGTTCATAGTGGTCCATGGGTGTGTACTTATATGTGTGTACTCCCTCAGTGTGCAGTAGGTTCATAGTGGTCCATGGGTGTGTACTTATATGTGTACTCCCTCAGTGTGCAGTAGGTTCATAGTGTGTCCCATGGGTGTGTACTTATATGTGTGTACTCCCTCAGTGTGCAGTAGGTTCATAGTGGTCCATGGGTGTGTACTTATATGTGTGTACTCCCTCAGTGTGCAGTAGGTTCATAGTGGTCCATGGGTGTGTACTTATATGTGTGTACTCCCTCAGTGTGCAGTAGGTTCATAGTGGTCCAGGGGTGTGTACTTATATGTGTGTACTCCCTCAGTGTGTGCAGTAGGTTCATAGTGGTCCATGGGTGTGTACTTATATGTGTGTACTCCCTCAGTGTGCAGTAGGTTCATAGTGGTCCATGGGTGTGTACTTATATGTGTGTACTCCCTCAGTGTGCAGTAGGTTCATAGTGGTCCAGGGGTGTGTACTTATATGTGTGTACTCCCTCAGTGTGCAGTAGGTTCATAGTGGTCCATGGGTGTGTACTTATATGTGTGTACTCCCTCACTCCCTAGGTTTCTGTGCAGTAGTTCATAGGTTCATAGTGGTCCATGGGTGTGTACTATATATCAGTGTGTGTACTCCCTCAGTGTGCAGTAGGTTCATAGTGGTCCAGGGTGTTATATGTGTGTACTCCCTCAGTGTGCAGTAGGTTCATAGTGGTCCATGGGTGTGTACTTATATGTGTGTACTCGTCTATGTTCTGAAACGGCTCAAGATCATTCAGGAAAGGTTCATTAGTTTCCTGTGAATGGGGCTTTTTTGGTATTGATACCTGCTCAAATGAGTATGTAGTTTTGATACTAGTTGTAGTATCTCTTAGAATCCGATTTTGGATTCTTTTGACGACCCTAGTCCTGCCTGTGTGTTGTCCTGTGTAGCTGAAGAAGATCGGTGGTGGTGGGTTTGGGGAGATCTACGAGGCGCTGGACCTTCTGACCAGAGAGAACGTGGCTCTGAAGGTGGAGTCGGCGCAGCAGCCCAAACAGGTGCTGAAGATGGAGGTGGCTGTGCTCAAGAAACTGCAGGGTGAGTGTCTGCTCTAAACCACACGTCTCACCCTCACACCTCACCATCATGTGTCACCCTCACATCTCACCCTTACCCTCACTCCTCACCCTCACATCTCACCTTATGTCTCACTCTCACATCTCACCCACACGTCTCACTCTCACCCACACGTCATACCCCCCCCCACACTGCAGCCACACGTCTCACCCTCACTACTCACCCTCATGTGTCACCC
Organism: Periophthalmus modestus; assembly: GCA_019594935.1. Lineage (NCBI taxonomy): Eukaryota > Metazoa > Chordata > Actinopteri > Gobiiformes > Gobiidae > Periophthalmus > Periophthalmus modestus. The sequence continues at coordinate 3,101,767 of JAIEZT010001373.1, forward strand.
TCACATCTCACCCTTACCCTCATTCCTCACCCTCACATCTCACCTTATGTCTCACTCTCACATCTCACCCACACGTCTCACTCTCACCCACATGTCTCACTCTCACCCATATGTCTCACTCTCACCCACATGTCATACCCCCCATATTGCAGCCACACGTCACTCTCACCCACGTCTTTACCCACACCTCTCACTCTCACCCTCACATCTCACCCACATGTCTCACACACCCTCACATATCACCCTCACGTATTACCTTCGTGTCTCACCCTCACATCTCACTCTCATGTCTCACCCTCACATCTCACCCTTACCCTCATTCCTCACGTCTCCCCTCTCACTTCTCATCCTCACACCTCACACCTCACCTTATATCTCACTCTCACGGTCTCACCCCACACACATCTCACTCTCACCCACATGTCTCACTCTCACCCATATGTCTCACTCTCACCCACATGTCATACCCCCCATATTGCAGCCACACGTCACTCTCACCCACGTCTTACCCACACCTCTCACTCTCACCCTCACATCTCACCCACATGTCTCACACACCCTCACATATCACCCTCACGTATTACCTTCGTGTCTCACCCTCACATCTCACTCTCATGTCTCACCCTCACATCTCACCCACATGCCTCACTCTCACCATCACATATCACCGTCACGTCTCACCCTCACATCTCACCCTCATGTCCACCCTCACATCTCACCCACATGTCTCACGTATTACCCTCACGTATCACCCTCACGTATCGCCCGCATGTCTCACCCTCACGTCTCACCCTCACAACTCACCCACATGTTTCACCCTCACCCATATATCTCAAAATGTAAAATACATTTTGTAACATATTCTGTTACATGGTTCAGTCTGAGTACTGTATTCTGAATACTTGTAACACTTTTACAGAGTTGCCTGTCATCAGAGCAGTCTTTCGTGATGTCACCAAGTACTTAAAATCACCACTGGAGACAGCGTTTAGCTGTGGAAAAACATGTTGTTTTAGTATTTAGTTCCACTTTAAAGTGTGTGCAGAGAATTACGATAAATGTGGAGATAGATTTACTCCTGATTCCATAGATACATTTAACACAATTTAACACAATTTAAGTTGTCTGAGTTTCATCATCTCTCCCTGGCGTGTCCCTGTTCATTTCTGTTTCATTTTTATTAGTTCATGAAAATATCTGTCAAAATTCTAGTCCTCAATAGTTACTTTTAGTTTAATGTGCTTTTCAGTAAAGCAATCTATTAATTATTATTATTATTTTTTTAAGTCGATGTAATCCTTCTTTTATTAAGTCGGGAGGAGTCCAATAGAAGAAAAGACACCAAACTTCACCTCCGATCAGAACAGTAGTGATTCAGAGCCGTGTGCGCTGACAGGTGAAGTGATCCGTGACGATTACATAAGAAGTGCTGGAGCTAGGGCTGTGTCATGTGACCTGGAACAGGCCACGTGATTGGTCGGTTTGTGAGTCACAGATGATGAGCCACCACATTTCTTATGCTTCATAAAATGCTCCTATTTCAGTCTCACCTCAGAGGGAATTTATGTCAGTGTAAAAGTGTAAATGTGAGTTCTCTGTGTTCTGCTTTGGCTCCTAATGTTCGGCAAATCACCCCCAAAGTCCCCATTTCTCACTCTGGGTTTTCACAGATGTCTTGAATGATGTGTCCTGGTTCAGAATAAAGTCACTCTAAAACCCTTTCAGAGAGCGACGTGATCACAATCTGTGTAGTGACAATCTCAGACTGTGGTGCCTCTGGAGGTACAACGTGCACGTTTAGGTTCAGTTTGCAGTGCGATTGTGTTCTTTTGGGCCAGTTCAGTCCTGGTTCAGTCCTGGTTCAGTCCCGGTCTAGTCCCGGTCTAGTCCCGGTCTAGTCCCGGTCTAGTTCCGGTCTAGTCCTGGTCTAGTCCTGGTCTAGTCCTGCTTTAGTCCTGGTCTAGTCCTGGTCTAGTCCTGGTTTAGTCCTGGTTTAGTCCTGGTTTAGTCCTGGTCTAGTCCTGGTTTAGTCCTGGTCTAGTCCTGGTCTAGTCCTGGTCTAGTCCTGGTCTAGTCCTGCTTTAGTCCTGGTTTAGTCCTGGTCTAGTCCTGCTTTAGTCCTGCTTTAGTCCTGGTCTAGTCCTGGTCTAGTCCTGGTTTAGTCCTGGTCTAGTCCTGGTTCAGTCCTGGTCTAGTCCTGGTTCAGTCCTGGTTTAGTCCTGGTCTAGTCCTGGTTTAGTCCTGGTCTAGTCCTGGTTCAGTCCTGGTCTAGTCCTGGTCTAGTCCTGGTAGTTGGTCTAGTCCTGGTTAGTCCTGGTTCAGTCCTGGTTTAGTCCTGTTTGAGTTCTTGTTTCAGTGCTGTGAGATCGCTCCGTGGCTCTGTGTCTGAATGTCTCTTTCACTCTTTACCCTCATTTCACTCTCCTGCTCTTCTGTGATAAACAGCACTAAATTTCAAACTCGATTTCGATACTAAGGAATAAACTCGATTCTATAGTTTAATATAATATTTTCTGTTGTGTTGCCAGGTAAAAACCACGTGTGTAAGTTCATCGGCTGTGGGCGAAACGACAAGTTCAACTACGTGGTGATGCAGCTGCAGGTGAGATCTTTTTATTACTCTGTTTGGGTTCCCTCAGGGTGGTCCATTCACAGGGACCATGATGTTTATCTAACCCTCATTTTATTTCAGCCGTTCTGGTCTGGTCACCACGGAAACCACACGAGATATTCTGCGTTCATGAGGTCTTCGGTAGCTCAGGGGAAGTTACAGGTTCCATTCGCGTTCATGTGCTTTTATCTCACGACACCAGGATTTTATTTTATTTTTTTCATTTTGGTTGTGTTTATGGCACTGAAAAAACACAGAAAACGTATGTCCTTACTGTGAGCGGGCTTGCAGCTCCACAAACCTGACTCTTATTTGGTCTGGAGGAGGGACTCATCCTGCGTGTTTCCTTGGCATAAATGTATTACATAGAAGTGACTTGCCACATCCAAAAAGTTACATTCTGTGATCATGTGATTTTGTTCAGATGTGGAAGTCGGTCAGATGTTTCTGATCTGAGTTCCTGACTTTCTGACTTGTTGCACTTTTCATCATTTTCCCGAGTTCCCCAGGACCACATGAACACAGCAGTAGACTGTTGTATTTGATTATGTTCAGGGATGTTACTTTTTTCTCGTGGTGTTTACCTGCATTTACTTGTGTTGGTGCTGTTCATCTCTTCTGGTGTTTACCTCTTTATCGCTTTTTGTTGTTTTTTCTGTGCTGTTGTTTAACTGTTTGTTGCTGTTGTCGTTTACTCCAGGGTCGTAACCTGGCCGACTTGCGGCGCTCTCAGCCTCGCGGTACCTTCACCATGAGCACGACGCTGAGGCTCGGCAAACAGATCCTGGAGTCCATCGAGGCCATTCACTCTGTGGGCTTCCTGCACCGAGACATCAAACCGGTCAGTCCTGGTCCAGTCCCGGTCCAGACCCGGTCCAGACCCGGTCCAGACCTGGTCCAGTCCTGGTCCAGACCTGGTCTAGTCCTGGTCCAGTCCCGGTCCAGACCCGGTCCAGACCCGGTCCAGACCTGGTCCAGACCTGGTCCAGACCTGGTCTAGTCCTGGTTTAGTCCTGGTTTAGTCCTGGTTTAGTCCTGGTCCAGACCTGGTCCAGACCTGGTCCAGACCTGGTCCAGACCTGGTCCAGTCCTGGTCCAGTCCTGGTCCTGGTTAGTCCTGGTTTAGTCCGGCTCTGGTCAACTGGAGCTTATCGAGGCTAGCAGTTATAGCAGCTAATCTGTAGCTGAGTTCCATATTTGGAATATTGAGTGTGTGTATCATAGCAACTAAAGAGCCAGTCAGGAGCGACCTTGGCTTTTATCAGCCAAACCTGTAGCTAACACTAGCAGGAGCAACCCCAGGGAAAGACGGAGCCCGATTGGTCTGTTATTAAAGTTAAAATCTGGGTTTAGAGATAAAATAGTTAAATCCAAACACCAGGATAATCTAGAGCGGGTGAATACCAACATGTCAGGGTCAGAATGACGAGTCTGACAGCAGCAGTTACAGAGAGACTCTCCTGGATTTGGAACGTGGCAGCTGGCTGTCCACTTGTCCACATACATATCCATGCATACAGTCTACAACACAAAACATGCACTATATATATACGTACCCTTATTTCACAGGAGTGCCCGGCAGCAGCAGCTCAAAGACACAAAAGTAACACACAGTATTACACAAACCCACACACAAATACACACACTCACTGTGTGCTCATTCAGGCCCCATGACCTTGTTTCAAGTTCAGTTAAAAGTGACTTGAAAGAGTCCAAGGAAACCAGTCAAGTTCATTCCAGGACTGCGCTACAGCAAATCTAAAAGGCTCCGTTTGTCCTGTGAATTCTGAGACTTCTCTTGGACCTGGTTCTGTTTAAACCTGTCTTAGATTTGGATTCATTCTGGTTTAGACCCAGCTTTAGTCTAGTGTTGTTTCGATGCCAATACTGGTATCGGCAAAAGCTCTGATACCGTTTTTCAAGTATTGTTTCGGCAAGTACTCAGACCAAATCACCGATCTGATACCACAGCCGCTAGTAGACATCTATGGCTAATGCTAACGCTAACAACGCTAACACAACAACACGTGCTCCGAGGATGAGGTCTGTTTTAACCTGGGACAAAGTAAAAGTGCAACTGGCCAAATATCGGTATCGGATTTTTTAAAAAATCACTAGTTTACGGACAGACGTGACACTGAACCAGGTCTCGTCACTGTGGGCCGATTTGGTGTTTTCAGTGGTATAATTTACTTAAATGAAATAAAAATGATTTTGTGTTTGTTTCTTTCAGTCGAACTTCGCAATGGGACGTTTGCCCTCCACCTACAGGAAGTGCTACATGCTGGACTTTGGTTTGGCTCGACAGTACACCAACACCACCGGGGAAGTCCGACCGGTGAGGTCCTGCTTTAGACCCGGTTCAGACCTGCTTTAGAACTGCTTTAGACCCGGTTTAGAACTGGTTTAGACCCGGTTTAGACCTGCTTTAGATCCGATTTAGTCCTAGTCCTGGTTTCGTCCTGTTCAGGCCTGGTTCAGACCTGGTTTAGACCCTGTTCAGACCTGGTTTAGAACTGCTTTAGACGCGGTTTAGACCTGGTTTAGACCCGGTTTAGACCTGGTTCAGACTTGGTTCAGACCTGGTATAAACATGGTTAAGTCCTGTTAAGTCCTGGTTAAGTCCTGGTTAAGTCCTGGTTAAGTCCTGGTTAAGACCTGGTATAGACCTGGTTCAGACCTGGTTCAGATCTGGTTTAAACCTGCTTTAGACCTGCTTTAGACCTGCTTCAGACCTGGTTCAGCCCTGGTTTAGACCAGGTTTTAGACCTGGTTCAGATCTGGTATAGACCTGGTTCAGACCTGGTATAGACCTGGTTCAGATCTGGTTCAGACCTGGTTCAGACCAGGTTTTAGACCTGGTTCAGATCTGGTTCAGACCTGGTTCAGACCTGGTTCAGACCTGGTTCAGACCTGGTTCTAGACCTGGTTCAGACCTGGTTCTAGACCTGGTTCAGACCTGGTTCAGACCTGGTTCAGACCAGGTTTTAGACCTGGTTCAGACCAGGTTTTAGACCTGGTTCAGACCTGGTTCAGACCAGGTTTTAGACCTGGTTCAGACCTGGTTCAGACCAGGTTTTAGACCTGGTTCAGATCTGTTTTAGACCTGGTTCAGACCTTGTTCAGACCTGGTTCAGACCTGGTTTAGACCTGGTTTAGACCTGGTTTAGACCTGGTTCAGACCAGGTTTTAGACCAGGTTTTAGACCTGGTTCAGATCTGTTTTAGACCTGGTTCAGACCTGGTTCAGACCTGGTTCAGACCTGGTTTAGACCTGGTTTAGACCTGGTTTAGACCTGGTTTAGACCTGGTTTAGACCTGGTTCAGACCTGTTTTAGACCAGGTTTTAGACCTGGTTCAGATCTGTTTAGACCTTTTAGACCTGGTTCAGACCTGGTTCAGACCTGGTTTTAGACCTGGTTTAGACCTGGTTTAGACCTGGTTTAGACCTGGTTTAGACCTGGTTCAGACCTGGTTTAGACCTGGTTTAGACCTGGTTTAGACCTGGTTTAGACCTGGTTTAGACCTGGTTCAGACCTGGTTTAGACCTGGTTTAGACCTGGTTTAGACCTGGTTTAGACCTGGTTTAGACCTGGTTTAGACCTGGTTTAGACCTGGTTTAGACCTGGTTTAGACCTGGTTTAGACCTGGTTTAGACCTGGTTTAGACCTGGTTTAGACCTGGTTTAGACCTGGTTTAGACCTGGTTTAGACCTGGTTTAGACCTGGTTTAGACCTGGTTTAGACCTGGTTTAGACCTGGTTTAGACCTGGTTTAGACCTGGTTTAGAGACCTGGTTTAGACCTTGCTTACAGTGTTGTAGTGGGTTTGGTGCACCTGCAGTAACACAAGGTTAGACCTGGTTTGACCTGGACGTTTAGACCTCCTGTCTGCGTCAGAGCTTTTCACCTTTTAGACCTGTTTATGACCTGGTTTTAGTGACCTGGTTTAGACCCAGACCTGCTTAGACCTGCTTTAAGACCTTTTATTTTTAGACCTGTTTAGACCTGGTTTAGACTTTGATTCTCTCGTTCGGCATGAGTCAGACCTATTGGTTTAGACCTGGTTTAGACCTTTGCTGACAGTGTTGTAGTGGGTTTGGTGCATTGCAGTAACACAAGGTCAGTTTGTGAGGAGGACGTTTACTTCCTGTCTGCGTCAGAGCTTTTCATTTTAAACTTGTTTATGAACATTTAGTGACAGAAAAATCCAATGCAAGACTTTTATTTTGAAGGTGACTTTGATTCTCTCGTTCGGCATGAGTCAGACCTATTTTTAGAACTGTGAACACTTTAGTTTGAGGATGGTCCTGGTTTAGTCTTTTACTAGACCTGTTTTATACTTGATTTAGACCTGGTTTCAATCTGGTTTGTACCTGGTTTAGACCTGGTTTAGTCCCTTTTCTGTCCTTTTTATTCTTGGTCTCGTCCTGTTTTTAATTCCTGGTTTAGTCTCTTTTATTAGTCTTAGTTTAGACCTGGTTCAGACCTGGTTTAGACGTGGTTTAGACGTGGTTTATCCCTGGTGTAGATCTGGTCTAGACCTGTTTTTACTCCTAGTTTTAGTTTTTTGTCCTGATCTAGTCCTGGTATAGCTGTGTCTAGACCTAGTTTGGTGCTGTTATAGACCAGTTTCTGCTTTTAGTCCAGTCTCTAGACCTGGTTCAGTCCTGGTTAAGTCCTGCTTGGGTTGAGTCTTTAGACCTGGTTCAGTCCTGCTTTAGTCCAGTCTCTAGACCTGGTTCAGATCTGCTTCAGTTCTGCCTTAGTCCGGTCTTTGTCCTTTTTCTCATTATAATTTGATGAGATGCCAAGGCTCTAAATAACTGAAGGGTCCTGCTGCTTAGAGCTGTCTCGAGTTGAACTAGTGGTCATTCATTGGTACTAGAATAAAAAAATCCTACCTGACCAAAAAGGATTTTTCTCAGAGAGGGAAATGTAACCACAAACTGTCCATGTTCGGCTGACGTGGACTGACAGAGACTGGCGGGGACTGGCGGGGACTGGCGGGGACTGGCTGACGGGACTGACGGGGACTGACGGGGACTGACGGAGACTGGCGAGACTGGCGGGCTGACAGGGAGCTTATGGCTTTCACAAAGGTCTAATTTTTGTTGAACAGTTTTCAGATCATAAACTTTTTTTTGAGCTCTATGCTGCTTGCGCTAAGATCAAGCTCTCATTGGTTTGAGCGGAATAATTTCTGTATTATTCCCTGGCCTCCTTTGTGGCCGCTCCGCTCGTTCCCAGTCTCATGGGGGGGGGGGGGGGTCGGATGTACCTAGTAGCTAAAGGCTAAACTAGCGACGTGCACCATTGAGCATGACTCATTGATTACAATGGGCAGCCATGTTTAGCCCATTTGTGCTCAGGGACCTCCTTCACTTCCTGTTTCTGCAGACAGGAAGTGCTCCAGTGTCAGATCAGATTTCTATTCTCTATGAAGGAGATAATATGTTCACATTTTTACGTTCACACACTCGTGTGTTCCAAGCTCGAGTTTGATTACACATTTTGGAGTGAGATATACTGCTAAAGTAAATATATGGTAAACAATAATAATGAAACCAAACTGTAAAGCAGAAATATCCCCCAAAGTATTCTGTACAATACAGATTTTTTTTTAACTGTGACCTCAAAAAGTGACGATATTAGTAAATGATTAAATACACATGTATCATAGTCAGCAGGAATAGGACTCGGGCCTTAAAGGGGAGGTGTTCAGCAAATTCAACTTTTTGTAGCTTTCTACCCTTTTGTAACATTGTTCTTTCATCAAAAACATGAAGGGCTTTTAGGTGTCCTCCATGCATGTTTGAGTAATCTAGAGATCTGTGCCGGGCCCTATTTGAATCCTCCTTATGGTTAGCAGTACGAACTTGTACAAGGCTCCACCCACAAGCCTACATCACCCATGCTCCCACACGACAATCCTCCATAAATATACAAAAACATACAAAACTACACAACAACTTCACAAACCTGGTGTGATGTGCAGTAGTTTCATTAGTGCGATGCAGCTGATTGTGTCGTGATAGTGCTCTGAAGGGGGGGTGACTTAGAGCAGAGAGCAAAGGGAGAGGAGACTCGGAGCATCAAAAATGAAACTTATAAAACATGTTAATGCGTCGTTTTGGGCAAATAAAGCATTTTTAAAACAATAAAAGGAAACATGCTGATTGAAATATGTTATGTGTTAATACCCCACAGAAGTAAATACCTCCCCTTTAATACCCCATAGAAGTAAATACCCCTTCTTTAATACTCCACAGAAGTAAATACCTCCTCTTTAATACCCCACAAAAGTAAATGCCCCTCTTAAAGATGAATGTTTTGTTGAAACTCTAAAGTTCACATCTGTAAATGCTGAGTCCTTGTTCGTGTCTTGAAGCCTGTCTGCTGTTTATGCCGATGTTTTATTTGCTGTATTTTCTGTTCAGTTTGTCTCGTTTTTGTTTTCTTACAGTTGCTTTGGAGTTATGATTTTGACGTGCATGCCTCCGTTTCTCCATCGTCTCCTTGGGGTCCGGGATGTGAGTGGTGTCAACGGCGCAGAGCTCAGAGCGACATCACCAGAACATTCACACAAACTAACTACTCACTCCATTCTGATACTGAAGGACACACTTGATACTCGATACTGATCCCGATACCACGATGATTGTACTTTGTGTTATATGTGTGTAATCCCTCAGTGTGCAGTAGGTTCATGGGTTTATACTAGTCTGTGTGTCCTTAAACCTGCTCTCAGAAGAAGAGGAGGAGGAAAGACGAGAAGAAAGAGGAGATGAGAAAGCAGCGGAGCAAGGAGGTAAAAGAATGAAGGAGAAAGAGAGAGGAGGGAGGAAGAGAGGGAAGATGAGGAGAGGCGGAGGAAAGAAAGAGGGTGAAAGAACATAGGGAGAGAAAAGGGATAGAGGAGGAGAAGAGAGGAAAGAGAAAGGGGACGAGTGTGATCTAAATGAGCCTCTAATTTTAAAACAAGTTTAAATCATGGAGGCTCTGCTTGTCCCTGACTCACTGTCTTCCCTTTTTGCTCCAGTTCTTTCAAATTAGGGCTGTCAGAAGAATCGAAAATCAGATACTAATCGATACTGGAACTAGTATCGATTATCGATATTGTTCTTAGGTATCGATACTTAAAAAGTCCCATTGACAGGACAGAAATAAATCTTTATAGTAATGTGTCTGTATGTTTCACAAGTATAAGACACATAGACGAGTATAACACTATGAGCACTCTTCTCTCTCCTTTTTCTTCTCTTCTCCTCCCCTCTCTCTCTCTCTTTCTCATCTACTCTTTCCTCTTGTCTTTCAATGCAATTCAGTTTATTTTTGCAAAGCCCAAAATTATAGCAGCATCGCCTCTTAGGGCTGAACATTAGAATTAATTTAACCAACAGAAAGAAAATCAGCAATGAAACAGAAACAAAGAAATGAATCAACAGAAAACAAGTAAATGGAGAAGTGTCCCAGAGCGCCCCCTGTCCTCAGACCCCCCTCCTGCACTGTCCCAGTGCGCCCCCTGTCCTCAGACCCTCCTCCTGCAGGAACCACTGTCCCAGAGCGCCCCCTGTCCTCAGACCCCCCTCCTGCACTGTCCCAGAGCGCCCCCTGTCCTCAGACCCCCCTCCTGCACTGTCCCAGTGCGCCCCCTGTCCTCAGACCCCCCTCCTGCAGGAACCACTGTCCCAGTGCGCCCCCTGTCCCTCAGACCCTCCTCCCCCAAGAACCACTGTCCCAGAGCGCCCCCTGTCCTCAGACCCTCTCCTCCTGAACACTGTCCCAGAGCGCCCCCTGTCCTCAGACCCTGCTCCTGCAGGAACCACTGTCCCAGAGCGCCCCCTGTCCTCAGACCCTGCTCCTGCAGGAACCACTGTCCCAGAGCGCCCCCTGTCCTCAGACCCTCCTCCTGCACTGTCCCAGAGCGCCCTCTGTCCTTAGAACCTCCTTCTTGACAAAGAAAAAATAAAAAAAAACACAGTGGGAAGAAGAGAAACCTCGAGGAGAACCACAGTGAAGGAGAGATCCACTCTCATGGACGGGCAGGTGCAGATGTGTCCAGGACTAATGTGGATCTATTTGCAGATAGAGTTCTTCCTCCTCTCTCTCTCTCCTCGTTCCTCTCTTTCTTCCCTCCTTCTCTCCTCTCCTCTTCCTCTTTTTCTGAGAGCAGGTGTAAGAACACGTATGGACCACTATGGAACCCACCTGCACCACTGAGGGATTACACATAAAGCCACATGGGAGTAGAAAACAGAGCACGAACATTGGGCGATTGTTGGGCGACAGTGGCTCAGTTGGTAGAGCGTTTGTAGAGTCTTCATCCTCTGATCCAAAAGTCGGTGGTTTTGAAACCTGCTCCCAAGATAAACATCGTTGGTAGAGCAGTTCAGCTCCCACAGATGAACACTGTCGTTGTGTCCTTGGGCAAGACACTTAACCCACCTCGCCCCCAATGCCTGTGTACTCTGGTGTGTGAATGTGTGAGTGGTTCCTTGATGTAAAGCCCTTTAATGCTGAAAATGACATTACATTGTTTTTTATTATCATCGTGGCATCAGAATCGTTAGTGAGCATCAAGTTCAATTCCTTGGTATCAAAATTGAGTTTGAAATGTTAGTATCGTGACAACACAAAAGTGCCTCGTTAGAAAACCTGCCCATTTGAAGTAAAGGTTTGCCCAAACGTTAGAGTGGTCCGAGTTTTCCAGAGCCACTTTTCGCCTCAGATCAGTGTTTGCTTCACAGATTAAATATTCAATCAGTCAGTTTATTTGTAGAGCAGCTTTCATACAGACCAAAGTGATTAGACTCACAACAATCTGCCAAATATAAAGTTCATGTAGTTAGAAAATATGAATATACATCATTTACTCTCCATCATAACAACAGAATGTATAGAACCCCAAAGATCTCCATAGAACCCCATACACTTTAGCCACTAAGTACCACGCTGAGCCCATAGAACCCCATAGAACCCTAAAGAACTCCATAGAACCTCAAAGATCTTCATACACTTCAGCCACTAACTACCATCCCGAGTACATATAACTCCATAGAACCCCAAAGATCCCCATAGAATCCAAAAGATCCCCATGCACGTTAGCCACTAACACATTGAGCACATAGAACCCCCTAGAACCCCAAAGATCCCAATACACTTTAGCCACTAACTACCTTCCTGAGTATATACAACCCCTTAGAACCCCATGGAACCCTATAGAACTCCAACGATCCCCATAGAATCCCAAAGATCCCCATACACGTTAGCCACTAGCTAACACATTGAGCACATAGAACCCCAAAGATCCCAATACACTTTAGCCACTAACCATCCTGAGTACATACAACCCCTTAGAACCCCATGGAACCCTATAGAACTCCAAAGATCCCCATGCACGTTAGCCACTAACACATTGAGCACATAGAACCCCATAGAACCCTATAGAACCCCAAAGATCTCAATACACTTTAGGCACCAACTACCATCCTGAGTACATACAACCCCACAGAACCCCATGGAAACTTATAGAACCTCAAAGATCCCCATAGATGTTAGCCACTAACACATTGAGCACATAGAACCCCATAGAACCCCAGATCCGCTGAGCCTTAATCAAAAAGAAACCAAATTTCCCACAATGCACTGCTTTGAGGCTGTGATGTTCTGGTGGTTCTCATCATTTTGTTCATTTTGTTTTACGTTGTTTTATTTTATTTATTAAATTGATTTAATTAATTTATTGTTTTGACACAGAACAAATATATTTCTTTATGCAATCATGAATATTGAAGTATTTCATTATTTTATATCTACCACAATATTAACAGCAAACATTCAATGCTTTTCTTGAATGTTCCGATTCTTTTCGATGTCTGACTTGGTTTTATCCGTTTCAGCCGCGGACAGTGGCCGGCTTCAGGGGAACGGTCAGATACGCTTCAGTCAACGCTCACAAAAACAAGGTAAGATCATCCTTCTTTTCATGTTATTGTGGAAGCCGCCGCGAGCCGCACCGGGACAACAGGAATTTTGGGGGCCCGGGGCGAAAAGCTCACACGGGCCCCCTCTGGTATAAACTAATAAGAGGAGGGTCCAATTCTGGGGCCTGGGACAATAGACTAAAGTCCCCCATAAGTTTCTCTAAGTCAAATGATTCTTTCAGGTATCAGAACTCTCCTTTTGATCATAAACTACACAATTATCTTTGTTGATTCAATCAAAGATCCACACCGTCTCCTACAGGGGGCACTATTTAAGGGTCTGCTGTCTGAATGTCCAAGGAGTGAAAAAGTAGTGCACTCAAAATTTCCCACAATGCACCTTGAAAAGTAGTGGGCATCAGTGGTCAGCAGACTGGTCAATATGGACCATGATGCACTGGGAGAGTCAGAATAACAGCAGTGGACAGAGGCAGGTGTTTAACTGGACACAACACGACTGAAGCAGAAGCTCTGCTTTATCTCACATCCTGATTATGAATAAAACTCTCTGAAATAAAGTGTTAAGTTGCTAGCGTTAGTCGCTTTAGCTCAAGCTGTAAACGGAGCGATCACTTCCACATCTCAGACAAAAACTTTAAAATCCAGTCTGTTTACGTGAGATTATTATTAGTCCATAAAGACTTGAGCCAGTCCAGTCCGATCAGGATTTATCACACAAAACAACTTTTATCAGACTTTACACTTTTCCACCCAGAGTCATGAGACCTGAGGGGTGAGTCAGGGGTGAGGGGCTGTGGAGTGACTCGGGGTGAGGGGCTGTGGAGTGAGTCGGGGGTGAGGGGCTGTGGAGTGAGTCGGGGGTGAGGGGCTGTGGAGTGAGTGAGGGGTGAGGGGTGGATGTGGAGTGAGTGAGTGGAGTGGGGTTGGGGGTGAGGAGCTGTGGAGGGGCTGAGTGAGTGAGGGGTGAGGGGCTGTGGCGTGAGTGAGGGGTGAGGGTCTGTGGAGTGAGTGAGGGGTGAGGGTCTGTGGAGTGAGTCGGGGGTGAGGGGCTGTGGGAGTGTGAGGGGCTGTGGAGGGTCGGTGGGAGTGAGGGGTGAGGGGAGTGTGAGTGAGGGGGGTGAGGGGGGCTGGAGTGAGTGAGGGTTGAGGGGCTGTGGAGTGACTCGGGGGTGAGGGGCTGTGGAGTGAGTCGGGGTGAGGGGCTGGTGGTGAGTGAGGGGTGAGGGGCTGTGGAGTGAGTGGGGGTGAGGGGCTGTGGAGTGAGTGAGGGGAGGGGCTGTGGAGTGAGTGAGGGTGAGAGGGCTGTGGCATGAGTGAGGGGGTGAGGGGCTGTGTGGTGAGTGAGGGGTGAGGGTCTGTGGAGTGAGTGAGGGGTGAGGGTCTGTGGAGTGAGTCGGGGGTGAGGGGCTGGGTGAGGGGCTGTGGAGTGAGTCGGGGGTGAGGGGCTGTGGAGTGAGTGAGGGGTGAGGGGCCGTGGCGTGAGTGAGGGGTGAGGGGCTGTGGAGTGAGTCGGGGGTGAGGGGCTGTGGAGTGAGTGAGGGGTGAGGGGCTGTGGAGTGAGTTGGGGGTGAGGGGCTGTGGAGTGAGTGAGGGGTGAGGGGCTGTGGAGTGAGTGAGGGTGAGGGTCTGTGGAGTGAGTGAGGGGTGAGGGTCTGTGGAGTGAGTCGGGGGTGAGGGGCTGTGGGGTGAGGGGCTGTGGAGTGAGTGAGGGTGAGGGGCTGTGGAGTGAGTGAGGGGTGAGGGGCTGTGGAGTGACTCGGGGGAGGGGCTGTGGCGTGAGTGAGGGATGAGGGTCCGTGGAGTGAGTTGGGGGTGAGGGGGCTGTGGAGTGACTCGGGGTGAGGGGCTGTGGAGTGAGTGAGGGGTGAGGGTCTGTGGAGTGAGTCGGGGGTGAGGGGCTGGGTGACACATTCCGTCTCACTCTTTATGCTGTGGCTGAGACTGTTACAGTTCGTTTCGTCGTTCTCGTTCCACTGGGGTGATCTGTGGGGTTATTATGGGACGGGCTCTTGCATCTTTTGTGTTGCACTTCAAAACTCTGCCGTGTTTGATGCTCTAAACATCATTTAGTTGATTTCTATGACAATAAAACTTGAATCTTGTTCAGTTTGCATTCGATTAGCTCTTTCCAGATGGAACATTTCACTCTCACATTCTCTGTTGTCTCCATAATTGAGTGGGAGTATGCAGAATCGGTTCAGCGTGTACAGGTGCGGCGCCATCTGCTGCTGTTTTTTAGAACTGCACTTCGGGGTATCAACCTGTGTAAAAAAACAAAAATTAAATAAACAAGTCTTGAACCTGGTTTTGTTTCAGGAAATGGGCCGACACGATGACCTGTGGTCCCTGTTCTACATGCTGGTGGAGTTTGCAGTGGGACAGTTACCTTGGAGAAAGATCAAAGACAAGGTAACAGCGCCTCCTGTGGCTGGAGCGTCAAGATGAACATGCAAACATTCTGTCCCTTACATTATGAGGACTCTGAGAGTGAGATTTTTTATATATTCAAAGGGAGAATCCACAGATGTCTTCTCTGATCATTTCTATGTGTGACAAGCTCCATTCTCCCGCTGTATTTATCCAACCACAACATCTGGGAGGGCATCTGACACACCACAACATCTGCACCTAGAGACTTAACGAGACATTTGACCTTTCTCAGTCTAACACGAGTCACGACAGGGATGCATGAGGATGGAAGGGCATCTGACACGTCTCTCTCATTTCAGGAGCAAGTGGGACAGATAAAGGAGCGTTATGACCACAGGATGCTGCTCAAACACATGCCTTCGGAGTTTAATGTCTTCCTGGACCATGTTCAGGCTCTGGACTACTTCACCAAACCAGACTACCAGGTACAACCCTCCTCCGCCGCCGCCGCCACTACGGCCATCTTGGTTTTCATAGAAGCTACGCCAGAAGTGACTTTTATAAAGTCCAGAAGTTCTCGCCTCCTCATTCATTTTTTTCTTTATTTTTACCACATTCTACATTTTATGTAGACACAGAATACATCAAATATATGAAGTAAGGTATACTTTTTTAGGAACCAATAGCCAATACTTTTACTTGAGTAATATATTGTACAGTGTAATAGTACTCCTACTTGAGTAAAAGTTTAGGTTACTCTTCCCTCTGTGAGTATGTATGGTTATTCTTGGCGCCTCTACCCGCCTCTGGCGCAGAGTTATTCTTTTGTTCATTGTCTGATATTTTCACAATAAAGTGCTTTCTGCAGCTGCTATGTGCACAGGCTTTTATTTTGTAATGGCCACAGGAAGTGTTTAGTTGTTAGTTGCTGTTGAGCTAAGATACTATGTATAAAAATGTCAGCAGAGGTGGGGAGTACTTTTTGAAGAAACTACTTTTCTAGCAGCAAACTTTTACTCCTACTCAAGTAATATTTTTTTTTGAAGTATCAGTACTCTTGAGTAAAAGTCGTGGTTCCTCTTCTCTCTGTGAGTCTAAAGTGATTTGAGTTTTATGTAACAACATGAAATGATTTGAACATTTGTGTTTCTGGCTCCTTCAGATCTGATTTAGTTTGGCTCATTTTTGTGTCTCTTTGAAAATACCACAATTTTGTCCCGACAGTTACTCTTTAAGTTACTCTTACTTGAGTAGTACTTTTCCCAAATACTTTTGTACACCTACTTGAGTAATATTATTTTGGAGTGACTTGACTCTTACTCGAGAGTACGTTCTGAGTCGGCGCAGTGACGAGTGGTGTTGTGTTTTGCAGCTGCTAATGTCGGTGTTTGAGAACAGCATGAAGGAGCGAATCATCACAGAGAACGAGCCTTTTGACTGGGAGAAAGGAGGGAGCGACGCCACCATGTCCACCAGCGCCTCCACCCAGCCCCAGCACAACACCAGGCCCACAGCCGCTATGGTCGGGTAAGAGCGCCCCCGAGAGGTCTAAAGGAGACACACATGGTGGGGTAAGGGGGAGCTGTCGCATAGTTACTCTGGTGCAAACATCAGGAAGCACAGCCTGATGCGTAGTAGTTTTTATGGTCCTGTTGTAGTGAGCTCTATTTATTCAGATTGTGTTAAAACAAAGTCAGACTAAAGCCTAACACTCTGTTCAGACAGCATGAAAATTACGTCAAATGCCACTAGTTAGACGCCAAATGTTTGACGCTCTGGGTGCAAACGCTGAAACATGCCGCGTTAAGAGCTTGAAATGTAGAAACAGATTGTGTTAAAACAAAGATTCAGATTAAAGTCTGACTAACAGCCTCAGACAGAGCAGTGCCTCTAGTTAGTATTGCACCCCAGGGAATGCTGATGACATCAGCTGCAAAGTATCAATAGTTAATCTCCATTATCTGACCAGTCTATGCCTCCACAGAGCGATTGTGACTCCGGTTCCTGGGGACCTTCAGCGAGAGAACACAGACGACGTTCTTCAGGACGAACACCTGAGTGACCAGGAGAACGCCCCCCCGCCTCCGCCAGCACGTCTCCACGGCGATGGGCAGAATACTGACTCTCGTCTCCACGGCGACGCACAACTGGCCGACGGTGGCGAAGGATGGGAGGACACAGACTTCAACCGCAACCGGCTCCGAATCAGCCTCAATAAGGTACATCCACGGGGTCATATACTTACAGAGGGTGTGTTAGCCACTCTTCTTTATGAAAAAAGAAAATAATGAGTATAATAGGAGTGTCTGAGTGTGACTTTTGGCACTTTCTACAATGTTATAACGCTGTTCCTTCATCACACAGGACTACCCTGATCACAGCCAGGTGTGACTGCACCTGGCTGCAGGGGCGGAGTTTGAAGTGTGGACACCTGTTCGACCAATCACACTGTTCCTTACACCTCCAGACCCCGCCCCTCCTCCCTCCTCTCTCCCCTTTAGTCCTCCAGACCCCGCCCCTCCTCCCCCCCTCACTCTCCCCTTTAGTCCTCCAGACCCCGCCCTCCTCCCTCACTCTCCCCTTTAGTCCTCCAGACCCCGCCCCTCCTCCCCCCTCACTCTCCCTTTAGTCCTCCAGACCCCGCCCCTCCTCCCTCCTCTCTTCCCTTTGGTCCTCCAGACCCCGCCCCTCCTCCCCCCCTCACTCTCCCCTTTAGTCCTCCAGACCCCGCCCCTCCTCCCTCCTCTCTCTCCCCCCCTAGTCCTCCAGACTCCGCCCCTCCTCTCTCCCCTTTAGTCCTCCAGACTCCGCCCCTACTCTCTCCCCTTTAGTCCTCTAGACCTCGCCCTTCCTCCCCCCTCACTCTCCCCTTTAGTCCTCCAGACCCCGCCCCCCTCCCCTCCTCTCTCCCCTTTAGTCCTCCAGACTCCGCCCTTCCTTCCTCCTCTCTCCCCTTTAGTCCTCCAGACTCCGCCCCTCCTCCCTCCTCTCTCCCCTTTAGTCCTCCAGGTACTGCCCAGTTTAGCAGCTCTATTTGAAACGTGGTAATTATGTGTCAAGTCCCACTTTAAACCAGATGAACTTGACTCGTTGAGTCTGAACACTTTACCATAAACCTGATGAATCCTAACTTTACACTTGACCCTGATTGCTGTGGTCCACAGGGAGGACCGGACGAGGAACCAGGCCCGCTCCGAGCACCAGAGTCTCCAAGTGGTCAGGGCAGGTCTCTGCGCTACCGACGAGTCAACAGCCCTGAGTCCGAGCGTCTGTCTGCGGCAGAGGGGCGTGCCGACGGATACGGCCAAAGGTCAGAGCTAAGGCCTGGTTCAGACCTGGTTCAGACCTGGTTCAGACCTGCTTCAGACCTGGTTCAGACCTGGTTGGGGTCTAAGTCAAACCTGGTCCTTGGCCTTCTCTCTGTGATCTTTGTAATAAGTCGCCTGAAATAGTTTTCACTTCCTTGTGCTGCATCAGGGTTAAGACATGCCCAGTGTCCAAACCAGTGATCCAAGCAAAGGGTGGCTTTTAATTTTGAGTTATTTTGAGTAAAATATTTGCTTGCTATATTCCATAATCCATACTAGTCATGAAAATGAAGAAGAAAATCCTCATTTGACAGGTAGTGTGGTCACGATCCGCTCCACACCTGGATTTACTGTATCTCTGCCTGCAGGTCTCGTATGGACATGTTAGGCTCTCCGTCGCGGCATGTTTACTCGTCGCAGCCGGCGCAGATGCTGTCCATCGACCCTGGTTGCCGC
Source organism: Periophthalmus modestus (assembly GCA_019594935.1). Taxonomy (NCBI): domain Eukaryota; kingdom Metazoa; phylum Chordata; class Actinopteri; order Gobiiformes; family Gobiidae; genus Periophthalmus; species Periophthalmus modestus. The sequence goes on from JAIEZT010001373.1 coordinate 3,120,456, forward strand.
GGAGACCGTCAGGCGAGCGGTCGGCAGGAGGTTTCCGTGGCGTCGGTCGACCAGGAGGCCCATAGCAACGCCTTCATCCGGTCCGTCCCGCTGGCCGAGGAGGAGGACTTCGACAGCAAAGAGTGGGTGATAATCGACAAAGAGACAGAGCTCAGAGACTTCCAGCCCACCACCTCCGGCACCACCGACGAAGAGCCCGAAGAACTGCGCCCTCTGGAGGAGACGGAAGAGAGACGCAGGCTCCGGGCTGCAGGTACAGGGGCTGATACGGTGTGAGAGCCTCACACCGTATCTGCTAACCACCGTGTTCCACTTCTTTATATAGTCTATCGTTTCAGGCTATGGCAACTTTCCTTCATCGTCATAACAATCAAGCAATTAAAATCTAAATATTATATGTTTTGAATAGAAAAGTTCCTCACAAAATCAAAAAAGCATAGTAGCATGGTACAACGGGTTATCAGCTAATCTCGCTAAAAGTGGAGCAAAAACCCGGCGCAGTTTCTCACAGAGATGCTAAAGAAGAAGCATGATTACGATGAATGATTATGTAACGCCAAACTAAGAGATAATAGACTTGAAGTGGGCAGAGATGGGGGAGGTATATGGAGCTGCTGGATATAAGACTATCCCACAGAGGTGTCTTTGTGTCACGGTGCAATATCCGAATGGCAGAAAGGACTAAGTGGGCGGGGTTTACTGTTCAAACTAAAAGATATTCCTGACTCGTGGTTCGAATTCAGGTGCAGGGACTTTAAAGCAAATCCTCTATGCAAAATCCACCCTTTAGAGCTGTTAACCATGTTATAGCTGTTTCCGCCTCTCTTTTACCCTCTGATGTTGTATTTAGCGTGGTCCAGGCATGTCTGAGTAATCTTTATTGTCCTGTATAAATGATATTCTCCTGACGTACGCTCACTGTGACGTACCCACTTCCTCCAGTTTTATTTTCTTAATCGGTGATGCACAGAATTTGGCCGCATTGTGCAGTCATTTTCGTATAAATTAAAAAACGGCTACTTTCGAGCATGATCTGCAGCTATCCATAGGGGGCGCCAATAACTGCACGTCTTTCTTGTGATGACGTTTACAGAGATCCCCTCTGGGCTCCCATTGGGCAGCGCAGTTTTCTAACGCCGAAGTTAGCAGACCTTTTTCTTATATTAAGTCATTTCATATGAATATTTAGATTTAAACTGTCTAAATTATAACATAATGATCCACGGGTGTCAGACATTCTAACTATAAAGTGCACACAATATGCCCTCTTCAAGTAATTTGTTTGCAGTGGTGGTTTGACTCTTTTCAGACACTTAAGATGAGGCTGTAAGCGCATGTGCTTGTTTGTGCCCAGGTTCAGGTGAGCTGGTGGTGCGACCCAAAACCCACACGAGGGACAGCAGCCGCGGGATGCTAACGCTAACGGAGGAGGAAGCATCACGGAGGAGCGCAGGAAGTCCCGTCCAGTCGCCCTGTCACTCGCTGCCTTCGGGTCGGCCGCGGCGGAGAGAGTCTGAGCCCATTGGACCACAGCGACCGGTAAGGGACGCAGACAGCCAATCAGAGCGCGGCATGTTGGTTTGACCCTCCTCCTGCGGGGAAGGTCAAGCTAACACGCGCAAAGGGACACATCCAGCTCATTCAAACTAGGCATAAGTTATAACTATAACCACTATGGAAGCCCTAGAGGGACATGCTTTCGCCAGACGCAGAGGAAACAGACCTACAATTTTATAATGACTATGTTTTCTATTGTTAAATACAATCTTTTTAAACTTTTACAATTGAAAAGTACCAGAATAGGAGAAAATATATTGTAGAACAAAGGATGAGGGTAGTGACGCTGAGGAGGCTGATGGTTCTGCTGCTGCGGGTGGAAGACATGGAGGGAATGGAGAGCACAATTACGGCTAAATTTAGCGGTGGGAATTCTCAGGATCCGTTTTCATACATGTAACTTAAACCCACGAGTGGAGCTGGATTTGTCCTTTTGAGATGATGTCACTGGCAGCACGGCCCGGCAGGTTAGCTCCGCCCTCTTGTCCAAATATACTCACTTCCTGTAGAGCTACAGAAACAAGATGGAGTCTGAGTGTCAAACTCTAACGTGACAGCAAGAGACAGGCCTATGTATGGAAAAACGGCTTCATCGTCTGAAATGCATCTCACTTGGGGATTGAAAAATAGGATTGATTCTATTGGCTCTGTGGTTCCTGGCTACGCTCTGTTAGAATCGATAAGGTCTCAGTCCTTTCCTTTTCTTTTTTGTTTTGTTTTTTGTTTATACCTTTTTAACATAAGCCACCATGTCTTTTTTTTTTTTTTTTTCGTCTCTGATTGGTTAATCCGTCTGTCAATCACAGCCTCTAGACTCAGGGAGACAGGATACGGCTCCAGACTCACTTGTCTTTGTAAAGTTTTGTGAGTGTGTGGTTCAGGCTGGACAGGTAACTACATGCGCTCCTATTATATCCCTAAGGAGTGACATCCGTTTAAGTGTTTGTGGCTCAAAGCTAATGCTAACTTTTATTAAAACGTAAGCATAAAATAAACAAGTAAAGTCTGCCCGATAGTTTTATATGTATTACTTCAGTTTGTGGCGTTATTTTAATATTTATTAGGCTTCAAACATAGACTGAGGGAGTGTGACGTCACCCACAGCGTTCAGCTCCAGTCAAATGAAGCTCATCGAGGCTAGAGCAGCTATAGCGGCTAATCTGGAGCACGAGTATCATAGCAACCAAAGAGCCAATCCAGAGCGAGGCTGTTGAATGTAACGCCCCTCCTGCCGGCACAGCTGGTTTTGCGTGCAGCGGCAAAAGCAACTCTGTCAATCAAACCTGTTGCTAACGCTAACAGGGGCGACCTCGGGGAAAGAAGGACCTGATGTGTCTGTTTTTAATGTTCATATGTTGATTTACAGACACAAAAGTGAAATAAAAACCCCAGGATCATGTCGAGGGTTAATACGAACATTTAAGACCAAAATGAGTCTGACAGCAGCAGGTACAGAAAAAGAGGTGACAAGATGGAGCCGGAACACAGTGGCTAGCAGGTTAGCTATGTCCATTTATATAAACAATCTATGGCTCCTAAATTAACTTAAGGCTTTAGACAAAAAGACGTACCTTTTATAAACACAGACCTCTGCTGAGTCTTGTTGTCAGTGACATCCATCTGCAACCCGCTGTCTGCTGTGTAATACAAATATTTATATTCTAGTGTGACTACAAAAAAAAAACAAAAAAAACCCACAGAGGTACATTAGGTAGTAGTGACGCTAACTGTGCGCTAGCCTGGCGCCACTGTGCACAGAGCCAACAGCCTGCGTTCACATCACATCACAAAATTCTGTAATGCTGCATTCAGACCGTGACGTTGGGGCGCTGGGTTTACATGTGACGTCTGTGAGGGGCGCGCGTCTAGGCTGGTCCAACATTTCTGGGTTCAAATGTAAATCTGTCCGACTAGAGACGTTTCGTGCGACAACACAGTGTGAACGCAGCACAACTCCCCTAGTTCAACCTGAGCTGAGACAGGTGAGAATCCTTAGACGTGTGGACCTGGTTTATGGTTAATATCTCTGTAATCACTGGGCCACATGAAACTGAAACTGGCACAAAGTTCAGTGTCTTTTCTGTCAGTTTAAATAAACACTATACACTGTATCTTCATCAAGTGGTGCCATTATTCAAGCCCAAAGACGAGAGTGTGGTCAGGACTTTAAGCCATAACATTAATATGACAAGTTTGTGGAGCCGTTCCCAAACTAATAATGAGAAGGTTCAACAGGTTGCTCCATCCACTCCTTGCAGGGTTGTCAAAAGTGCTGAAAAATATCTTTAGAATGATCTTGAGCTGTATCAGAACATAGACGAGTACACACCCATGGTCACTATGAACCTCCTGCACACTGAGGGAGCACACACATATAAGACACATGAGAATAGAAAACAAAGTACTACAAATTAATGTTGAAAATCACATTCTATTGTCTAAATTGAGAGTGTGTTTTATTATCATCGTGGTATCAGAATTACTATCGAGTCTATTCCTTAGAAAATATGGAGTTTGAAACTTTAATATCGTGACAACACTCATCTCTCCAGTGCCGTGTCCCGGGCCGTGCTGCCGTGGATCCACATTTGGCTCCATTTCTCCATTTTTAATTTTTTATTAGCCATGGTTTGAGGGTGAGTCTGTTTGAACCTGATGTTTCACTGCTGCTCTGCTTTGGACCAAACCACTTTTTGTTTTTGATGAATTGTTTTGTTTTCTGGTCTGTTGTTTTCGTCAGTTGCCTACCTTTACACCATCGCACTTTGTTTTAACTTGAGCGTTACATTTTGTGTCCTGATTTTTGCCATTTTGTAACATTTGAACCATAGAGTGTATATATAAATGGACGTAGCTAACCTGCTAGCCGCCTCATTCCAAACAGGAAGTGATCGTGGCCGTACCTCCAGCTCTGTCGGCTCAGACTCACTTTACTGAACTGATGAAACGATGCCAAAGCAAATAGTGAAGAAATGAGCGGATCTGATTGTTAGTTGTTCTCATAGAGTCGTTAAGTGTGATGTCACTTCCGGGTGCGTCAGCTGTTCTTCCCTTGGCCCCGCCCATTGCCCTCTCTCGTTACGCCTGTCACAGTAATCACTATATCGACATATGAAATCTGGAACAGTATTTTTTGGGGGTCAGTATTTATCATGTGGACATTTTCTTTGCACTACTGGGACTTTTTTTTTTCTATATGATCAGATTTAAGGCGTAAAAGGTTGAATAAATAACTTGTAAGACTCATTACAGATGCAAACGAACAAAATGTTCTGCTTCACGGTTTCTGTGTCAGTGGCGTAAATTAGTTTGTCTATATTTACTTCAGCGATATATCGAATTTTAAAATGTGTTAAAGTGACAGGACTATACCTGGGCCCCTCCTTTATGAAGGTACAATTGTTCCAAAAAGTTTGAATGTGTAAATGTTGATTTGTTCACTGATAAATAAAAAATATATATATATTTTTTTGCACTTTTCACTTACAAATATCATTTTACACTGACAAATTTTGTTTTATGCTAACAACTTTGTAATTTTACAAGTATAAATCTGAAAATTACACTTTCACGAGTTTTGAGACATTTGTTGTACCGAGTTTATCAAAACGATTTGTAAGAACACCGGCTGATCTGGACCTAAAGACAGCAGGGGGCGGGGCTACAGGGGGCGGGGCTACAGGGGGCGGGGTTACGATGGCAACGGCTAAACTGGTTTATGTACAGTAAAGGAGCGAACCCGAAAAAGGGTGGGGCTTAGGGTTAATCACATGACTGTCATATGAGGGGCGGGTCAATGGGATGTGTGAGAGTTGACGGACAAGGGGCGGGGCTTAAGTTTAAATCACACGACTGCCACAGAGAAAAGGGGCGGGGCTTAGTGTGAATCACACGACTCGGAGAAAACAGCAAAAAAGAAAACCGTAAACTAGTATATTCCAATTTGGGCATGAGATGAGTAAAATATAGCACCAACACTACTCCAGTGAACCTGGAGAAGGAGGATATCACAGACAGAGCAGGCTCCACACATTTAAGTTAAATTCACAGCATCTGGGCAGAATACAAGACATTAGACCAGTACATTCATTAATTCCTTCTTTCTATTCATGAAAAACGCTGGACCCGCCCCCTTTGCCCGGGCAGTCCATAATCCACAACTTATACACCCCCATCGTATCAGGGTCTGTGTCTATGGAAATAGTTCATAAAACAAAAGTCAAAAGACAAAACAGCAGTCGCCCCACATCAAATGTCTCAAAACTCGTCAAAGCATCATTTTCAGATTTGTACTTGGAATATGGCAAAGTTGTAAGCATAAAACGATATTTGTAAGTGTAAAACAATATTTGTAAGGGGAAAATTAAATTTGTAAGTGTAAAAATATTTTTTTCTTTTATTTATTAGTGTACAAATCAACATTTACACATTCAAACTTTTTAGAACAATCATACTTTCATACTGCTTCAGGCTGCACCATCTCTGAGCTCCACCCAGAGGCTATAATTACACCTCACCTGGTGTGGCTTTGTTCTGACACTGGCCCCTGGAGCTCTCTTTATTTTTGGCAGTGAGTTTGTCCTTGTCGTGTAGTCAGTCATGTTCATCTTTACTCTGCACGTGTTACCTTCATTTATGTTTGGTTAATTCTAAATCGAGACAGTTTCTCTGTCACTTACCCATAGACTGTGCATAGCTAACGTGGACATAGCTAACATGCTAGCAGCCGCGTTACAAATAGGACGTGAGCATGGGCACGCCTCCAGCTCCATCGACTCTGGCTCCAATTCACTTCGCATTGAGAAACTGTGTCCCCTCTCTGTGTAACTGCGGCAGTGAGCCTCGTATTTTTGGTCTTAAATGTTTGTATTAACCCTCCACATGATCCTGGTGTGTTTATTTTGCCATTGTGTCTGTAAATCAAGATATGAACATTAAAAACAGACAAATTAGGCACCTTCTTTCCCTGAGGTCAATCCCGCTAGCGTTAGCAACAGGTTTGATTGACAGCGTTGCTAAGCGCATGTTTCCTCCTAAACCAGCAGTGCGGGAGGAGAGGGAAATTTGTATTTCTCTTAGACAAAACACTCCTCCCAAAAGCTTAAAATCCACATGCCTCTACAGCCCCTAAAACAACAGGACTTTGGCTGTTGCTGTTTCATTTGTAAATTTCACTGCAGACACGTCATTTCACGACATGTCGCAGTGGTTTAAAGTGAAAACGGTTATATGTGTGGATCTATGGTTATAAGTGTGACAGACAGTGCACAAGGCTAAAGTAAGAAGCTAGGCTAGGCTAGGCTAAGCTAACGTTAACGGCGACTGGGAGTTGGTGAGATATACACACTGGTAATCCTGTGTTATGATGGATTATTACTACATTATTACATATTTCATGGGGGTGAAACAAACAGTTTTGAAAGGTAATAAGGAATAATAACTAAACTAGAAAGAATCGGCTGTGAAGTGTCGGTTTGGAGCCCGGGCTGACGTCATCACTGAACAGCTCTATGGCAGGAGCTCAACAGGAAAAACTCCTCAGAATGTGACTGGTCCATTGTCGTGGGACACAAACTACACAGGAAATCAGAACGCCCATATTTGGTGGGAGCGGTGGCGTCAGTGGGCGGAGAGCTGATGATGGCGCTTAAGTGAAAGTCTGACTTTGATGAACCCTCAGATTTCTGGGGCCACTCGAGGTATTGCATAAAAAAGCACAAAATCAAAATGATCTCTTCCAAGTATTTACACAAAATTGGTAGAGTTTGTGAAACCACAGTGCTGCCCTGTGATTGGTCGGAACAATAGACTGTTATATAAATGGACATAGCTAACGCATTAGCCACCGCGCTCTAAATAGGAAGTCTTAATGTTTGTATCAAATCAAGATATGAACATTAATAACAGACAAATCAGGCGCCTGAGTTCACTCCCGTTAGCGTTAGCAACAAGTTTGATTGACAGCATTGCTTAATACCCACTTTGTGCTAAACCAGTATTGGGGGTGGTTAGGGGCGTTACCTTCAACAGCCTCACTCTGGATTGGCTCTTTGGTTGCTACGATACTCGTGGTCAGAATTCCAAATATGGAACTTGACTTTAAACTGTCCCTATACCTGCTCCAGCCTCCATGAGCTTCATTTGACTGGAGCCGAACGCTGTGGGTGACGTCACACTCACTTAGTCCACGTCTTTATACAGTCTATGGCCAGAACCAATGGTTAACGGGGCAATTGCAACACTGGGCCAGATGGATTCTGGGAGTTCTTTTTGGCCACACTGACAGTCCATGAGAACAGTATTAATGTTTTGTGCTATGTATCTTTTTCCATTGTTCCTTATTTCCACATTGATCTGAATTAACACGGCTTATCTGAAGCAGTTATGTTGTTTTATATTTTGAATTATAAAATCTGACAGGAAGTAGAATGTGGTGAGGTGTCGTCTCTGGAGCAGTACAGTGCCCCCTTCTGGTAGACAGAGCTAACTCTGCAGATGTGCACTGAAGCGCTTCTAAAGTATTTCCAACAAACTGATTTCTAGAAAAATCCTTTTGAAAGCCCTGCATTTTGGTGACAGATCTTTAATATATATTTAAAGCCCTCAGCGCTCTGTGGAACTTGTATTTGTGTGAGAGAGAGGGCAGGGGGCGGGGCTGTGTCACTGGAAAATCCAGGCACGCTGTGCTTTCCGTAGGTTTTGGTAGGTTTTTTTCAGACGCTCTTGTTGAGTCGCTGAAGCCTGGCAACCCTGTGTAACAGTCCTGCACGTACTTGACGTCATTACTGCCGTTTCTTAAACTTTAAGTAAACTGTATTTACACAGGGCTTTTCACAGATGGAAACCACAAAGTGATTGACAGAGAGCAGATGCACCAAAGTACAGACTGGACAGGGATGAGATTTGTGTCACAGGAGCAGCGTTTCTTGCTTTCACACATAAACAGGACGTGAGACTGTCTGACCTCTGACCTCTGCAGCAGGTCTGACCTCTGCAGCAGGTCTGACTTCTGACCTCTGCAGCAGGTCTGACTTCTGACCTCTGCAGCAGGTCTGACCTCTGACCTCTGCAGCAGGTCTGACTTCTGACCTCTGCAGCAGTTTTGACCTCTGCAACAGGTCTGACCGCTGACCTCTGCAGCAGTTTTGACCTCTGCAGCAGGTCTGACCTCTGACCTCTGACCTCTGCAGCAGGTCTGACCCTTGCACCTCTGGCTGTTTAGTGGTTTTCATCCTCTCTTCTCTTTTCGTTTCTCATGTTTTGCTTCAGTTTCTTTCTCATGACTTTTCTTGCTCAGTCAGGTTTGGTCCTCCATATTTGGTGGCTTCTTCCTCTGAATCAAAGTCTCGTTTCCTCCGAGCGGTTCACGGCTGATTGGTCCATGGGAACAGAGCACCAGGCTCATTTTAAGAATTCATTGGGCGTGAAATGGTATCTTTACGTGATCAAATAGGTTAAATAAAAACAGATTAAAGAAATACTTGTCTCAAACATGGTCATTTTTCTTTTATTAAAAATCCACATTTTAAATCTTCAAAAATCATCATAATGATCATAACGATGTGGAGTGGCATTCTTCTTGGCTCTGCTCAGTCCAGCACGACGTGTTCACCTGACGACTCAAACTTCACCAACTCACGACTGACACGTAGTTTATTCAGAAGGGCCCCAACCCCAGCTCTACTATCCACGGCAGGTCCGTCGACAGAAATTTGGGGGCTCGGGACACAAACTTCTAATATAAACTAATAGGAAGAGGGTTCAATTCTGGGCCCGGGACAACAGACGCCTCTGTCCCCCCGTCAACTCCGCTCGTCCATGAGTTTCACGGAGATAAAAAGTCAGGTCTGTGCTGTGTAACTGTCACGGACAGGGTCTGGTCCTCAGATTATAGTTTAGGCTGAGACCAGGGTGAGGTTTTGGATTTACTTTCAACAATATCTTTTAAATGTGAGAAAATAGAGCCGCGTGAACAAAGAGCCACTGGAACATAGAGCCGTGGGAACATAGAGCCATGAGAACATAGAGCCGCGGGAACATAGAGCCACGGGAACATAGAGCCATGAGAACATAGACCCGTGAGAACATAGAGCCGTGGGAACATAGAGCCGTGGGAACATAGAGCCGTGGGAAAATAGAGCCATGGGAACATAGAGCCACGGGAACATAGAGCCATGAGAACATAGACCCGTGAGAACATAGAGCCGTGGGAACATAGAGCCGTGGGAAAATGGAGCCATGAGAACATAGAGCCACGGGAACATAGACCCGTGAGAACATAGAGCCGTGGGAACATAGAGCCGTGAGAACATAGAGCCGTGGGAAAATAGAGCCGTGGGAACATAGAGCCGTGGGAAAATAGAGCCGTGGGAACATAGAGCCGTGGGAACATAGAGCCGTGGGAACATAGAGCCGTGGGAACATAGAGCCGTGGGAACATAGAGCCGTGGGAAAATAGAGCCGTGGGAAAATAGAGCCGTGGGAAAATAGAGCTGTGGGAACATGGAGCCGTGGGAAAATAGAGCCGCGTGAACAAAGAGCCACTGGAACATAGAGCCGTGGGAACATAGAGCCATGAGAACATAGAGCCGCGGGAACATAGAGCCATGAGAACATAGAGCCGTGAGAACATAGAGCCGTGGGAAAATAGAGCCGTGGGAAAATAGAGCCGTGGGAAAATAGAGCTGTGGGAACATAGAGCCGTGGGAACATAAAGCCATGGGAACAGATTTTCTAAATGAACACACCCGGGATGTGTTGGTTAGTAGAGATAGACCGATATATAGTTTGACCAAAATCGTTACTTTTTAGCTTATGGGAAATTGGTCTTAACTGTCCAGCAGAGGCTGATATTTTGTTTTGGTCAATTTGCTGCCTAAAAAAATTACACACAAAACTTTAATATGAAGAGACACACTAAATGTGTTACACAGCTCTCTTATAGGTCTATGGTAAAATATGGGGCTGTGGGTCAGTTTGTAGTGAATTTAAATGACATTATTTGGGATAAATAATGCAAATTGACCCTATATATCACCCCAGAAATATCAGCAGAGCTAATCGGCCTTTGGTTTTTCTGGATTCTAAACAATCGGCATCAGCATCATCCATGAAAAAGCCCAAATCGGTCGATCTCTAGTGGTTAGTAATAATAAATAAACAATATATTCCCTTTTTTACTGATGACAGGGATCAAATTGGTCAAAAATAGGGGCGGCTTATTCATGTCTTGAATATAACTGAGACAAATTGTTGGTTTTATATAAATCTGCTCGGACAGGGGACAACAGGGCTCAAAACTGGGATTGTCCCAGGTCAATGACAATGACAAGTCACCCTAACTAAGCTCCATGCATTGATCACTAGCTTAACTCTGCAACATTAGCGTTAGCCGTAGTGGACGGTGTGGAGGAAACGAGGCTGGCTCTGATCCGCAGTGTGCTCTTCCTGGATAAGGCCATTGTAGCTGCATTTCGAGTATTCTGTATTTTCATTTGTGTCACCGCCGCCAACCATCGAGGACTGTTCCCACCCCCTCCTCCACATACGATGAAGCCCCTCCTCCCGTTTAAAAGTACTATGTCCAGTTTGCCTCAGGAGGAGCAGCGCTGCAGAAGAGAAAAGGGATTCTCGGGGTAAGCACAGTTTAGGCTGGTCCTGTGTCTCACTCACGCTGTCTTCTCTTCCTTTCGGCCATCTTGGTTCCCCTCCTTGGTTCTCCCGCGTTGTGTGTGTTGTGTGCTTGACATTTCTTTTGTGTTGGTCCCTTTGCTTTAAGCATCTCTAACACTCATTCCTCCTCAGCTCAGACTCTGCTGGTTCTGTCCATGTCTGTGCCGCGAAGGTCCAGGCCCAGTTCTGCAGCTCTGGTCCCGGTCCAGGACTGTGCTCTAGACTCTGCTCTAGACTCTGCTCTAGACTCTGCTCTAGACTCTGCTCTAGACTCTGCTCTAGACTCTGCTCTAGACTCTGCTCTAGACTCTACAACAGTCCACAAATTGTCCAAGCATCAAAGGACTAAACTATTCCCAGATCTTAAACCTGGTCAAATATTTGGCCCAAAACACAAACATCTGCTTCACCAGGAAATGTAACCTGGACACAACAGACCGTCTCTGTGGACAGCGACATTCTCGTTGGATTCTTAAAAATGTCAGAGTAAATGTGGCCACATGCTGCATGAACTGGGATGGGCCTTCGCATCAGGAAATTGTATCCAAAATTAGCTGGTGCTAATGTGAGCTGCTAACGTCTGTAGTCTGCTGTGGCCCCGCCCACTTTTGACCTGTGTCCAATCAGATTTTACTTCCTATAATCAGACAGGAACTTTGTGACGGTAGATCTGTAAGTTCTAATGATTCACTGCATCGCAATGTTGACTTTGCTAAAGCTAAACTCCTATAACATAACACAGGAGATTTATGCAGTTAGTCAGCGTACATGTTGGTGTATTTAAGGGAAAAAAAGTATTAGTATGTCAATATGTTTTTATACACAAAAAGAAAGTATTTTATTTTTGCCGAAAGGAGTGAGGGCCATTTGAGGAGAGAGCTTGTGTTCTGAGGGGCCCCTGTTCTAGTGTGGACCCCTGACACTGCTGGTTAAAAGTCGGCAACACCACACACTTTTGGGCATTAGTTAAGAACACTGCTGGGAAGTGAATACCAAAAATACTACTACCAAATACTCCTTTTGAGTAACTGTACCTGGTACTGTTACTCTTTCATTTGGTGATATTCAGATTACAGTTACTTTTCCAAATTGAACTGAACACATGGCAGTACTTCATCGTGTAATTCATGTTAGTAAGAATAAAACGCAGCTTGGTGAGATTTTCTGTCTCTATAACAAAAATTAATACAAATCCCAGTTTATTGAAATGGTTCATTAACTTGACATTAGGGTCTATCGACCCCCTGGAAACACTGAGACTGTTAGTGTGCTGCAGTCAGAGGCATGAGACAAATGCATCATGGGACAGAAATAAAACTTATAAAGGACGACCTGATTTCAACAATATCATCGTTTATTTAAAGGCCCATATTACAATGTTTTAAAGGCCCCACATTACACTGTTTTAAAGGCCCATATTACACTGTTTTAAAGGGCCCATATTACACTCTTTTAAAGGCCAATATTACACTGTTTTAAAGGCCCATATTACACTGTTTTAAAGGCCCATATTACACTGTCTTAAAGGGCCCACATTACACTGTTCAAAGGCCCATATTACACTGTTTTAAAGGGCCCACATTACACTGTTTTAAAGGGCCCATTTTACACTGTTTAAAGGGCCCATATTACAATGTTTAAAGGGCCCATATTACAATGTTTTAAAGGCCCATATTACAATGTTTTAAGGAGCCCAAATTACACTGTTTAAAGGGCCCACATTACACTGTTTTAAAGGCCCACATTACACTGTTTTAAAGGCCCACATTATACTGTTTTAAAGGGCCCACGTTACACTGTTTAAAGGGCCCATTTTACACTGTTGTAAAGGGCCCATATTAAACTGTTTTAAAGGGCCCACATTACACTGTTTTAAAGGCCCATATTACACTGTTTTAAAGGGCCCACATTACACTGTTTTAAAGGGCCCATATTACACTGTTTTAAAGGCCCATATTACACTGTTTTAAGGGCCCATATTACACAGTTTTAAAGGCCCATATTACACCGTTTTATAGGGCCCATATGACAATGTTTTAAAGGGCCCATATGACACTGTTTTAAGGGCCCATCTTACACTGTTTAAAGGGCCCATATGACACAATTTTAAAGGGCCCATATGACACTGTTTTAAGGGCCCATATTACACTGTTTAAAGGCCCATATTACACTGTTTTTAAGGGCCCACATTACACTGTTTTAAAGGGCCCACATTACACTGTTTAAAGGGCCCATATTACACTGTTTTAAAGGGCCCACATTACACTGTTTTAAAGGGCCCATATTACACTGTTTTAAAGGGCCCATATTACACTGTTTTAAATGACCCACATTACATCGTTTTAAAGGGCCCATATTACACTGTTTTAAGGGCCCATCTTACACTGTTTAAAGGGCCCATATGACACAATTTTAAAGGGCCCATATGACAGTGTTTTAAAGGGCCCATATTACACTGTTTTAAAGGCCCATATTACACTGTTTTAAGGGCCCATATTACACCGTTTTAAATGACCCACATTACACCGTTTTAAATGACCCACATTACACTGTTTTAAAGGGCCCATATTACACTGTTTTAAAGGCCCATATTACACTGTTTTAAGGGCCCATATTACACCGTTTTAAATGACCCACATTACACTGTTTTAAAGGGCCCATATGACACTGTTTTAAATGACCCACATTACACTGTTTAAAGGGCCCATATGACACTGTTTTAAAGGGCCCATATGACACTGTTTTAAAGGGCCCATATTACACTGTTTTAAAGGGCCCATATTACACTGTTTTAAATGACCCACATTACACTGTTTTAAATGACCCACATTACACTGTTTTAAATGACCCACATTACACTGTTTTAAAGGGCCCATATGACACTGTTTTAAAGGCCCATATTACACTTTTTTAAAGGGCCCATATTACACTGTTTTAAAGGGCCCATATTACACTGTTTTAAATGACCCACATTACACTGTTTTAAAGGGCCCATATGACACTGTTTTAAAGGCCCATATTACACTTTTTTAAAGGCCCATATTACACTGTTTTAAAGGCCCATATTACACTGTTTTTTAAAGGCCCATATTACACTGTTTAAAGGGCCCACATTACACTGTTTAAAGGGCCCACATTACACTGTTTAAAGGACCCACATTACACTGTTTTAAAGGGCCCAAATTACACTGTTTGAAGGGCCCACATTACACTGTTTAAAGGGCCCACATTACACTGTTTTAAAGGGCCCACATTACACTGTTTTAAAGGCCCATATTACACTGTTTTAAAGGGCCCACATTACACTGTTTTAAAGGGCCCATATGACACTGTTTTAAAGGGCCCATATGACACTGTTTTAAAGGGCCCATATGACACTGTTTTAAAGGGCCCATATTACACTGTTTTAAAGGGCCCATATTACACTGTTTTAAAGGGCCCATATGACACTGTTTTAAAAGGCCCATATTACACCGTTTTAAAGGGCCCATATTACACTGTTTTAAAGGGCCCATATTACACTGTTTAAAGGGCCCATATTACACCGTTTTATAGGGCCCATATGACAATGTTTTAAAGGGCCCATATTACACTGTTTTAAAGGGCCCATATTACACTGTTTTAAAGGGCCCATATTACACTGTTTTAAAGGGCCCATATTACACTGTTTTAAAGGGCCCATATTACACTGTTTTAAAGGGCCCATATTACACTGTTTAAGGGCCCATATTACACTGTTTTAAAGGGCCCATATTACACTATTTTAAAGGGCCCATCTTACTCTATTCTCTGATCTGTTCTAATGTTGTTTCCTCATCACAAACAAACCTGGAGTTATGTTTTGTTTTATTCTCACACGTTTAAACACACAAACCCCGTAGATCATCTCTCAAGCTGAAAACACTCTGTCCCACCTTGTGATGTCATCAAGTAGTAATACAGGAAGTGCTCCACTGTGTTTTTAAACTCCACCTTCACTAGAATCATTTGGATCATTTCAGCTCTGGAGTTGCCAATTTCTACTGAACTAAAGGTAAAAGGAGCTGTTCACTTGAAAACCACCACTTCATGACATCACAAGGTGGAACGGAGTGTCTTGAGCTTTGGAGATGTTACAGACTAATAATAAAGTGTTACTCAAACATGTGTGAATGAAACAAAACACAACTCCAGGTCTGTTTTTGAGGAGAACATGTTTTACAGCTCACAAGAAACAAAATTCTGTAATACAGGACGTTTCAGTTTTCAGACAGTTCCCATTCTCTGCTTCTGAGTCTTTAAGCTAATGCTGGACAGTGTGTGGTGACTGCTTTTTAAAAACCTTTCTATGTTGTAATCGTGGTCATTAACCCCGCCTCTCCTCTTCTGTGATTGGTCTGTTGGCAGCTGGAGGAGGAGCGACACGCAGCTCGGCCCAATCAGCTGCGGCGGCTGGCCTCGTACGTGTTTTCCTCCTCGACGCTGGAGACGGAGCAGTACCCTCACGGCGCGGGCGGGTTCATCCAGAGGAGCCGATCGGCCGAAAGTAGCCCCGCCCACCTAGCGTCCGTGGCCTCCTCCCGCCGCCGCCACGCCGGGACCCTACCGGCGCCCGGCAGCCCGCGACACAGACACTCCGTGCTCAACGCCTCGCGGTCGCAGCTGCAGCAGATGTTTGCCAAACTCATGAACAAGAACAACAACAGCTAATACCGCGTCGCCGTGGAAACGAGGAAACCAAAACGCACACAAACGTTCCACACATCGCCGCACCACTTCACGCACACTCCTCAGCCATCACGTCAGCGCAGGAAAAGCTTTAGAGCCGTGGATCTGGGGGTTTTCAGTGCACTTTTCTGTGCTCTGGTATCGGTTGATATCGGGTCAGATCCTTAAAGATAAAGACGGTATCTATTTTAAACTAAAATAAAAGACAAAACTGATCCAGATGTGTCGTGTAACTTTTGGTTATCTCTCAACTGACAGAACGACATAAAAAATTCAAACATTCTGACACTTTCTATGTCCAACGAGGATATCGACTGAACCGATATTTGGAAGCCGATATCTGACCCAGCTCAGTTTTATATCTGATACCAGTATATAAAGCAATTTGTCGATATTAAAATTTCAAAAGGGATACTCGATACCGGTTTTGATTCCCTAATGTTGCTCAAATGAGTTTCTAGTTTCGATACGATCTTCAGTACCGATTAGTATCTTTTTCGATACTTTTGACCGCCCCAATGGAACACTCGAATCGCTCAAACGAAGGTGAAGGCCTGTTTTCTAAATGTTTATCTGCGTAGAAAGTATAGAATTCTTGAAATAACCGACTTAAATTGCGTACTTTCCCAGAACAGGAGCAGAAATAAGTTTACGTTTTATATTTGGGGCTAATGGTCACATCCAGGCTCTGTTGAAACGTGAGCCGCAGGTATTACGCCAAACTATGTGGTACTATTTTTGTTTAAATTCCCCGTGTACCTCAGATTCTTACCGTCAGAGGTGAGAGGCATCATGGGAAATCTGCCGTCAAAAAAGGTCGAGGTTCCTCAAGCTTTTCCTGTCGTAATGTTTTGGCTGATGCGTTAAAGACACATGTGCAGAGTCTGGGTTATGGCCAGGAACTATTTTTTATTTATTCATACATTTTTTTTCAAAGTAATTACACTGAATAACATGAAAACTCCTCACTTACCTCATGCAATCAGAGCATCCTAGTTATTCACCACGATGAGTTTATAAGCACGTTTCACCACTTATACACTTTGCCATGATTGAAAGCTAACTATAACTAGCATGCCAACACGCACTTCTTGATTAATTCGATGCAGACAGTACACAGTGGACTTATTTTGACCTCAGGAGCTGCTCACACAATAAATCTGAGGTAACTTGAAGCAAACTACACGAAAACCTTCTGATCCCACCGTGTCCCACTGTGGCGTTCGCTCTACAAACTCTGTCCGCTACTGTCCTGCAACATATATATAGAGAAAAAAAGTGTAATATTTCTCATATTTTATATTCATATTCCTCAGCGTCCACCATTTGCTTTGTGGACAGCGCTGAAAACCCTGGGCCTTCTCACGATGACGTCTCCTCAGATGGTTTTCACTTCACGCCGCCGAAAGTGCAAACCAGGCTCAAAACAACGCTAATGGCTAACGTTCTGTCAACTCAAATCTCGTTATTTTGAGCTTATTTTTAGTTCACTACATTCCACGTGTGTCCATTCATAGTTCTGATGCGTTTACCGAGAATCTACTGTGGAAATAACATAAATGGAAACGTTTGTCCAAACCGCAGAAGTGTCCGAGTGCGACGTCGCCCACAGCGTTCAGTCAAATGAAGCTAATCGAGGCTAACGGTTATAGCGGCTAATTCAGAGTCGAGTTCCACATTTGCAATTCCGAACATGAGTATCGTAGCAACCAAAGAACCAATCAGGAGCGAGGCTGTTGAAGGTAACGCCCCTTCCCGCCCGCAACACTGGTTTAGCAGGGAGCGTGCGCTTAGCAACGCTGTCAATCAAACCTGTTGCTAAGGCTAGCGAGAGCGACCTCGGGGAAAGAAGGTGTCTGATTTGTCTGTTATTAATGTTCATATTTTGATTTACAGACGCAAAATAAAAACAAAATTATAACCCCAGGATCATGTGGAGGTTAATACGAACATTTAAAAGCAAAATGACGAGTCTGACGGCAGCAGGGACAGAGAGAGGGGCAGTGGTTATATAAATGGGCATAGCTAACTTTGGATCACTTCCTGTTTGGAACATGGCGGCTAGCGGGTTAACTATGTCCATTCAACTAAACAGTCTATGGTCCACACGTTCAACCGGTGTAAGTTACAGCCGCAGCGTCTGAAGTAGGATATAAATATGAGGCTCTGCACATGTGTCCCGCCCGAACACGAGCCATAACGCCACATCTACACCGTCATGAGCAAACACTGCGGCGACGAGGACAACGAAACCAGGAACTATTTCATGCAATAAACTTTGTGAAGTTGCACACGCCATAAAAACAGGAAGCGAAGAAGAAGTGAACAGGAAGTGACAAAGGAGGAGCCAACTTCCACAAGACTGTTACAAAAATATATCGTGTTTTTTTAAAAATCTGTGAGAAATGAAACGCTCTGGGGAATGCAGGTCGTCCTCAGAAAATCATCCGAGCAATATGAGTTTTTTACGACGTCACACGAATGCATCGCTTCTTTAACATGAGCTCAGAATGCAAAGGAAATGTGCAGGGAGGAGAAGTACGGTGGCCTGGAGGAGCACAGAAAGCAAAATAAAAATTCATGTTATTATTGCTTATGTTTTTATTCTCAAACTAAATAAAACCACATTAATCTAATATTATAAAGTGTAGATGGTAGAGACGTTTTAACTCAGAGACTGGCGAAGGTGGAGGTTCAGTTCTCATTTCACAGTCGTGTCCTTGGGAAAGACACTTCACATCCCCGTGTTTGTGTCCGTGGGGCGGTCCTGTGTCAGTCTGCCCCAGGACGGCTGTGACTATAACGATGTTGATTATAAGTCAAATTTAAGGTCTTATATCGTGTAAAACTGACTCTCGTGAGCTTTAGTCCATGTTCTAACACTGTTCCCTCCTCAAAAACACACCTGGACTTGTGTTTTGTTTCATTCACATGTTTGAGTCACACTTTATTATCCGTCTGTAACATCTCCAAAGCTCAAAATGCTCTGTTCCACCTTGTGATGTCATCAAGTGGTAGTTTTCAAGTTAACAGCTCCTTTTACCTTTAGTTCAGTTGAGATACGTGGCAATTCCAGGTCTGAAATGATCCGTATGATTTAAAAACACAGTGGAGCACTTCCTGTATCACCACATGATGACATCACAAAGTGGAACAGAGTGTTTTCAGTCTGAGAGAAGAACTCAACATAAATGTGCAGTTTTTGTGTGTTAAACATGTGAGAATGAAACAAAACCCGAGTCCAGGTCTGTTTGTGACGAGGGAACATTAGGACATAGTCAGTGGCTCAGTTGGTTTGTCCGCTGATCTGAAGGTTGGCGGTTCGAATCCCGCCGCTCTTGACGTAAACATTTTAGAGCCATTTGCAGATTTTATGAACTGAATCTAAACTCGTGTGTATAAATAAATACTGTAAAATAAAATAGAATCTTTAGTGAAAAACAAAAGCATCGTCTTCCAAACATGTTTTTCCTTTGCACTTCATCACTTTATCAGTTGCAGGTTGCCAGGTCTGTTAAACCTCTCTGTGTGTGGAATATTGCACATTTTTGTTCTTATTTTAATGCATAAAGTGTCTGTAAAAGTAGGAGCAGTGCACAGATGTGTGTCGGCACAATATGGAGGGTTTATGAGAGATTCTAATGAATATATTTTTATTTGAAACCGTTTCATGTTTCTGCTGTTCTTTTATCTGAGCCGTTTGGGCGACTGTGGCTCAGCTGGTAGAGCGTTTGCCTCTGATCTGACATGAACATCACTGGTTTAGGGGCAGATCCACTGAGCCACAGGTTGACGGTGCGATTCCAGCTCCCAGAGAAATGATGTTGTGTCCTTGGGCCAGACACTTAAACCACCTCGTGTGTGTGTGTGTGTGTGTGTGTGTGTGTGTGTGAATGTGTTTGAATGTGTGTGTGTGTGTGTGTGTGTGTGACTGTGTGTGTGTGTGTGTGTGTGTTTGAATGTGTGTGTGTGTGTGTCTGTGTGTGTGTGTGTGTGTGTGTGAATGTGTGTGTGTTTGAATGTGTGTGTGTGTGTGTGTGTGTTTGAATGTGTGTGTGTGTGTCTGTGTGTGTGTGTGTGTGTGTGTGTGTGTGAATGTGTGTGTGTGTGTGTCTGCGTGAGTGTGCGTGTGAGTGTGTGTGTACATGTGTCTGTGTGAATGTGTGTGTGTACGTGTGTGTGTCTGTGTGTGTGTGTGTTTGAATGTGTGTATATGTGTCTGTGTGAGTGTGTGTGTCTGCGTGGGTGTGTCTGCGTGAGTGTGTGTGTGTGTGTGTGTGTGTGTGTGTGTGTGTGTGTGTGTGTGTGTGTGGACGTGTGTGTGTGTGGACGTGTGTGTGTGTGTCTGTTTCTTGATGTAAAACTTTGAGCCTTGAAGGTGCAAAATCACTATAAAAATGTAAGGTGATTTTTTATTTTTTTTTTAACTTTTTTTTTATTATTCCTTTGTTTTTCATTCGTGAAACAGTTTATATCTGTCATTTCAGTGAGTAAAAGTGTGGAGCAGAACGGGCCGTGTACTGTAGACTGAGAATCGTGTTTTGTCCTTTACAGATGAAGAGTGTTTTAACCAAGGGCTTTTGTCTTGAATGTGACGGAAACGTTTTGTCTGTAGAATATTCTCATGACTCAAGGCACCAAAAAGTGTGAGCTTGAGGCGCTGTTACTCATTTTTATATTCATCAACTCACCTTCACCAGGTCATACGAGCGGGAGATAAGACAACAGCAGACACTTTTGAAAATGTGCCCAGGACAAGAGTAAAAATATGTCAAAGTATGTACTATTCAGCTCTTAAAGCTCCTATATCACACAAAAGTGACTCTCGTGAGCTTTAAGTCATGTTCTAACGCTGCTCCCTCCTCAAAAACACACCTGGAGTTGACTTTTGTTTCATTCACATGTTTGAGTAACTCTTTATTATTAGTCCAACATCTCCAAAGCTCAAAATGCTCTGTTCCACCTTGTGATGTCATGACGTGGTAGTTTTCATGTTAACAGCTCCTTTTACCTTTTAGTTCAGTAGATTGACAGTTCCAGAGCTGAAATCATCCAAATCAAATTATTTTATTTGGTCATTATGTTCAAAAATCAAACATTATTCAACTTGTATGAGGTTGTACATAACATTTCTATTATGACCGAAAGGGTTTAGGCTGAAGTAAAAATAGACTTATAATGCCTAACCCATTTTAATAACACACAGGAATTACAAGAATAGCGGCAAGAATCAGTTTTACAACATATGATTCAATATGTGAACAAAGAAAAAAAACTACAAACCACAGAAGTTCACATAAATCATTCCAGACTCCTGTAATTTTCAAAAAGTTTTACACCTCTTTTTAAATGCTTCTTTTGTGTAGGAGCTTTTTACTTTATCATCAAGGTTGTTCCACGCACTAACCCCTCGAACAGAATCACCACATGATGACATCACAAGGTGGAACAGAGTGTTTTCTCAGCCTAAATGTGCAGGTTTGTGTGTTAAACATGTGAGAATGAAACAAAAAAACACCACTCCAGGTCTGTTTGTGACGAGGAAACCACATTAGGACAGATCAGAAAACGGCGTAAACGGCGCTTGAACATCTGCTTGTTAGCCGTTAGCCGCTAGCCGTTAGCCGCTAGCTGTGGCGGGTGTTTGGAGCTCCTCACTGTTGTTTTTCTCAAAGGGCTACATTCAAATATGCACCCTGCTGCTCGCTTTGAGCCCGTCCAGCGCCGCCTGGGGTCGGGTCAAACCACCAGAATGTACCACGCGATGCTAACGTTTACTTTGCACGCTTTGTTTACACTGCACAGGCTGCGGTCTGGGTTCAGATCGGACGGTACAGCGTTTTCATGTTACTGGATATATCTGTGATTCTTTTGTAAATATTTCATTGAATTAAAAAAAAAAAAATGGAGCCCTGGAGGTTAGAAAAGTTCCATAAAGGTCCCATGTTACGCAAAACTGACTCTTGTGAGGTTTAAGTCATGTGCTAACGCCGTTTCCTCCTCAAAAACAGACCTGGACTTGTGTTTTGTTTCATTCACACATGTTTTCGTAACATTTTAAGATTAAAATCTGTAACATCTCCAAAGCTCAAAATGCTCCGTTCCACCTTGTGATGTCATCAAGTGGCAATTTCAGTGAACTGTTTTTAGACTTAGCTGAACCTCTTGACTCTACCATCCACTAGAATGACCATTTCATTAAAATTCATTACCTTATGCTCAGTAGAAAGTCTCTTAATATCTCTGCTGCACTGTGACGCAGTTTAAATGAGGCTAAAACAATAGCTGTGCCTTCAAAGTTTGGCAGTTCCAGGGCTGCAAATGATCCAAATGATTTTAGTGAAGATGTACGGAATTTAAAAACGCGTCAAGACAACAGTGTTTTCAGTCTGAGAGAAGAACTCGGCCTAAATGTGCAGGGTTTGTGTGTTAAACGTGTGAATGATACAGAAAAACACAGCTCCAGGTCTGTTTGTGACGAGGAAACCACATTACAACGTCGTTTTTAAAGTGGTTTAATATGGGACCTTTGACGTCCACCGATCGTGCACCGTAGTGTTCTTTACCCGGGCCATGTGACCGTTCTGACCAATCAGAGCGAGGACAGGCCAGAGCGGAGCGAGAACCAACTCCATCTAATATGATTTTTATGAAGTCGTTTAAAATTTAGAGATGAAATGAGCAAAATTCATGAACATTTGCCGCGCCACTCCACAGTCAACACGATCCTCTTGTACAGCGTTGAAGCCAGTGTGACTGAAAGGCAATAAGAACAGGGTCGGTGTCACGTTTCACTTGTAAAAACATGTAATAGTTCCTTTTGTACCACGCCTATCACTGTACAGTACCTGCTTGTTAATTCCAGGTTTAAAAACGCATGTATTTGAAACGTTTTCTAAACCCTGCGATGACCACGCAGAGGACTTTGGCAGATGAATGGCATGTTTGTACAGGCCCATTGTGAATATCTCCCGAGGAAACACTTGAACACACTGACTGCGTGCTGTCTACAAGAAACTCTGCAATGCATTTTTGTGCCTTTTATATCAATGTATGTAATCTAGACAATCTTTAAGAGCTTGTGTACAACCAAACCACGACGAAATAAACTGATTTGGGGCAAAAACAATGTTCGTTGTGTGATCCTTGAATTCTTGTGGTTATTCCGGCTCCTCCCTCTCACCAGGAAGTTGTGGGTTAGACTCCTGGTTTCTCTGAGTGGAGCGTGCATGTTCTCCCTGCGTGTCTGTGGCAGAGTGTTTATCCTATCTCTTCCCTCTCACCAGAAGGTTGTGGGTTAGACTCCTGATCGCTCCAAAACCTACCCCATGTCTATGCCATATTGAGTGATGTTTTGGTAAGCTTGTACGCAATCCGATGCTAATATTGTTGTTGTTTCTATAGTTATTCATATTGTCTTTTGCCTGATACGTGTCTCTCTCTCGTCCAGGCGGCGGCGGCGCTCTCCCCGACAGAGAAAACCCCCTCGCCGACGTCGCCCGACTATCGAACCAAAGGCGCAGACGATGAGAAGCAGCACTTCCACATCCTGCCTCAGCTCCAGGCCAAACGTGCGGACTTCCTCACTGTGGTGCTCACCGGAACGCTGCCGCCGCGTCGCAGTTTCGCCACTCCCGAAGACGTCCCCGAGGCTCCGGGACCACGCGACGACGACGTGACCAAGAGCGAGTCCAACAGCGAGGCCAGTCAGAAGAGCACGGAGAGGAGCCAGGAGGCCGCCCACTCAACACTTATGGCGGAGGACCAGAAGGGAGCCAAGGTTTGTGAGGAGCATCACTCTGTCTGCAAAGGTCCATTAAAAGTCAGATTCAGTGCCAGTCAAAGTAGTAGTAGTGTGTATCGAAAAATAGACATTGATACTACTACTTCTACTTCATCATTCCCACTTCACTTCCCTTGTGTCTCAGTCAAAGTCCTATTCTACAAACTGGACCATGTTCTAGTCGTTTCATCTCATTGAGCGTCTGAAGTTATACACTGCCTGGCCAAAAAAAAAGTCGCCACCAAATAAAAAAAAGGTCAGACACTCTAATATTTGGCTGGACCGCCTTTACCTTTGATTATGACACATTCGCAGTGGCATTGTTTCGATTTCGCTTCTGCAATGTCACAGGATTTATTTCCATCCAGTGTTGCATTCAATTTTCACCAAGATGTTGCATTGATGATGGTCGAGTCTGATGCTGCACAAAGCTTCTCCAGCACATCCCAAAGATTCTCAGTGGGGTTAAGGTCTAGACTCTGTGTTAGACAATCCATGTGTGAAAACAATGTTTCATGCTCCTGAACGACTCTTTCACTATTTGAGCCCCTTGAATCTGGGCACTGTCATCTTGGAATATGGTCGTGAATCAGGGAAGAACAAATCCACTGATGGAATAACCTGGTCATTCAGGATGTTCAGGTCATCACTGACCTCATTCTTTGAGTACAGACTGTTGCTGGACCTAGACCTGATCAACTGGAGGAGGCTTGGACCTATTTGCTTAGTTAAATCCAGGTGGTGACTTATTTTTTGGCCAGGCAGTGTAGTTGGACTGATTCGTGATTGAGTAATCTTTAATCTCTTATTTTCAAGACGCCATTTTGCCGATCTCTCCCCGTTTTCACCCCCACTGTGACGTACACACAGTTATTTTACCCTCTTAATATTACCGGGTGTGACAAGGAGTAAGAGAATAGTGCCGTTAGAAGAGGTCAACTGGACACGGTTTTTCTGATCAAGATGTTTTGGCTCCATCCAGAAAACATTTTATTTATTTATTTTTAGCAGGCTAATGAACACACTTAATGTACATCTCACATATTTGTTCCTAATTTATGCTTGAAAAGGAGTCAGAAGAAGAAAATGTATTAAATCCATAGACTGTCTAAAGAAGTGGACTAAGTGAGTGTCACGTCACCCACAGCGTTGGGCTCCAAATGAAGCTCATCGAGGCTAGAGCAGCTATAGCGGTGAATTTAGAGCTGAGGTCCATATTTGGAATTCTGACCACGAGTATCATAGCAACCAAAGAGCCAATCCAGAGCGAGGCCGATGAAGGTAACGCCCCTTCCCGCCCACACCGCTGGTTTGGCATAGAGCAGGCACTTAGTAACACTGTCAATCAAACCTGTTGCTAACGCTAGCAGGAGCGACCTTCGGGAAAGGAGGACCTGATGTGTCTGTTATTAATGTTCATATGTTGATTTAGAGACACAATAGTGAAATAAAAACCCCAGGATCATGTAGAGGGTTAAGACCAAAATGAGCATCTCCTAGAATGGCCCAGCACACTTTCACAGGATCCACATCCACTCTCCAGTCAGTTGTTCAAATGGTAACTACTGAGTGTTCACAATGACACTACAATAAAAATACAATAATTCCATGTTAGGTTTTATAAATCACACGCTCCATTGTTAAAAGCCTCTATATTTACATGTGAAGTGAGCACCCACATCGAAAGCCTTAGCGCCCCCTTAGCTCCTCCTACCAAATATGTCTGGCACCCCCTGTCATGTAGGAGTAAAGTATGCCGCTAGAAAAAGTACTCTCAACAGTACAATTTAAGCTGTTACTATGTATAAAGAGTAGATAAAGAGAAGGTTTCAGTGGTGGGTGAATGAGGGATTACACCATCTGTGAGTACTACATACCTCTGCTCTTAAACAGTGTTGGATGAGTCTAAATACAGATATTTTTCCAGGTTTCAGGTGCAGAGAATGACCAGGATCTGGAGGACGCTTCCAAAACGCTGGTGTTGTTCTCTCCGGGCGACACGCGGAAGTCTCCATCGGGGGGAGACACCGCTCTGGAACCGGAGCTGGCCACCGTCTGCGCCTGGACTCCCCGAAATGAGCGCGTGGTGGTGGGGGAGGCACTGCACTTCGAGCCGCCTGACACCGGGCGGCTCTCTCCAGCCCTGAGGTCTGACCTGCGGCCGTCCACGCCCATCGCACCGGCCTCTCCGCCCTTCACCAAAGTGGAGCGAACGTTCATCCACATCGCCGAGACGTCACACCTCAACGTTATGTCTTCCAACGGGCACTCGGCCAAAGACACGGAGATCGTTCCCAGCCAGGCGGGAGACGAGGAGCAGCCCAAGTTTGGCGCGAGTCCGGAGGCGATTCTACCGGAGAATGGGTCGGCACTGGAGGCTCAAGCTCTGACCCCAGTGCAGGAGCGAACACAGACACAGGTAAAACACTGTCACTGCTCTACACTAAACTTAAACTGAGATGGACTGACTATGGTTGACTCAAAATGAAAGTTAACCTGACATCAACTGTAACCTGCTAGCCATCGTGTTCCAAACAGGAAGTGATCATGTGCGCACTTCTGGCTCTATTAATTCTGGCTCCAATTCACTTTACATTGAAAACCTGTGTTCCGTCTCTCTGTAACTGCTGCTGTCAGACTCATTTTGGTCTTAAATGTTCGTATTAACCCTTTACATGATCCTCGGGTTTTTATTTCACTATTGTGTCTGTAAATCAAGATATGAACCTCAGTAACAGACGAAGCAGCTTCCTTCTTTCCTCAAGGTTGCTCCCGCTAGCATTAGCAACAGGTTTGCAGCCTTGCTCTGGATTGGCTCTTTGGTTGCTATGATACTCGCGGTCAGAACTCTGCTCCAAATTGTCCCGATACCTGCTCTAGCCTCGATGAGCTTCATTTGACTAAAGCTGGACACTGTGGGTGGCGTCACACTCACTTAGTCCACTTCTTTATACAGACCGTGGTCCAGATCTACGGTATCAGCAGCTCTTTAGGTCAAAATAAGTCCGCAGTGTACTGTCTGTGTCACAGGGACAAAGTTTATTTGGCACCAGTTACGCCCACTGTACGGAAAGGTCAGGGTTTACTTTGAGTGTACACGTTTATTCTACGAGAAATAAAAATGGTCCAATAGAAAAGGTCAGCGAATTAGTCTATTTAAGATTAAATTTTAAAAAAGGCTCATTGGTTTGTTTGAGTTAGTTTGAGGCAGTGCGGGTCCAGGTCTGCAGAAAGAATCCACCAGAAGTCTAATTTCCACGGACAATTTTCACGTTTTCAGGTCATTTGACGTGTGTGCCAGTGGAGGTGCCAGTGGAGGTGCCAGCGGAGGTGCCGTGGCGCTCCAGATTCTTTTTGTTGGGACTCTTTTTTTACCCTGCACTGGAGCATTTTTCTCGAATAGATGAATAGTTATTGCACGGGCGACAGGTGGTCTGGTGTGTGCAGCTTCAAAGGTGGTGACTCAACAACACACCTCATCAACACCTGGAGTCACAGCTGCCCCGGGGCAAATCTGAGGAGGCGTTACTCCACATCATGAAGCTCCACAGAGCCACAGACTCTCACTGATGGTTGATCTCCTCATGTCCACGAGCCCTGAGGAGCCTGAGAAGAACAGGAGCAGAGACCCTGAGTCTGTGAAATAAAAGTCCCCATTTAAGACCAAAATAACGATTTATTCTAAAGTGAGTCACTACTATGTTACATCAGAGCCTTAGCTCACATCAGTGTTTTCCCCACCATGAGGCTCATTCAACTGTTGGGTCAATGAGTTTCAAGTGTCTGCCCTTCAATGAAGCGTTTGGCGTGACTTTGACGCTGCAGAGTGAGCTCAGCAGTGCTGTTGTGTCGACTCTGCACTTCTCTTTCATGAAGCGATGGATCTATTTAGGTCCGTGCAGACAGAACATAGTGACCCCGAGGAGAGCGCAGGTTTGCCTCCTCTGTGCCGCCTCCTGTCTGCACGGGCCTTTAAACAGACAGTTCAGTTCCCTCTTCCACGTCTCCATCTCATCTCACATTCCAGGAAAAGTAATAACATCTCCACGGAGATAAGTAGACTGCGGACACTCCACTAAACTGCTGCCGTCTTTTACAGGAGTCCACAGAGTTGGAGGACGCAGTGCCACACAGGGCGGAGGACAGGCCCAAACTGAGGAGCAGGATCCCGGTGCTTGTGTCGGAAGAGGAGTCTGGCTCGGAGCGCTCCTCTTCGGTGTCGGCGCGTCTCCAGAGGGCCAGGCACATGGCGCTGGCCCGTCTGGTGGTGGAGAGGCAGGGCCGATGGGTGGGCCGCAGGAGGGGCCTCTCAGGGACCTCATCCTCCTCAGGTGACGAAGAAAAGCGTAACACCGCATCCGAGGACGATCACAGCAGAGGTGCGACAAACGTCATAAATATTGATACTTTACAGCTGATTCATCAATGTTCTCTGGGGGTATGACGCTAACTTAGGCACTGCTCTGTCTGAGAGTTTGTTAGACTTTAATCTGAGCTTTATTTTAACACTGTTTGACCAGAAAGAATTGACTTATCTGAACTACAACAGGTGAGCTGATTTGTGCAGTTAAACAAGTCCCTCTCAAATAACATTACAGTCACAAGCTGGCTAGCATTAGCATTAGCATTAGCCAAGAGTTTTTCAGTGAGTCACTGTCACCTTTTTGTGTAAAATCAAACTCTAAACGGGACCATGAGCTTGGACTGATCACAGGCTCCTCAAAATGTGCTCTTTAAATCCATTTTGTATTTTTTTCTTGAGTTTTCTTAAAACGGTTTTGTCAGTGTTTGCTAATGTGAGCATTGTGTCACCATGGTAACTGCTGAATATTCCACCATAGATACATGTAGAACACCCCCAGCGTGACGTCACTGCAAAATATCAATATTTTATGAAGCAAATATATCAGGGTCCCACATGTAAGTCCCGGAGGAACCACTGAAGTAAGAGTAACTTTAAGAGTAACTGTCAGGACAAAACATGAAATAATGCACAAAAATGAGCCAAACTAAATCAGATCTGAAGAAACCAGGAACACAGATGTTCAAATCATTTCATATTGTTACATAAAATTCAAGTCACTTTAGACACTCACAGAGAGAAGAGGAACATGACTTTTACTCGAGTAAGAGTACTGCTATACTGGACTATAGATTACTCAAGTAAGAGTACTTTTACACTGGACAATAGTATTCTGATACAGTACTCTGATACAGTACAAGACTCTGATACAGTACTCTGATACAGGACTCTGATATAGTACAGTACTCTGATACAGTACTCTGAGACAGGACTCTGATACAGTACAGGACTATGATACAGTACTCTGATACAGTACAGGACTCTGATATAGTACAGTACTCTGATACAGTACTCTGATACAGTACTGTGACTGGACCATGTAACAAAACACATTTTACTGCAGTATTCAGTAACAAATTTTCAAAGTATTCTCCCATCTCTCCTCCAGACTACACCTCAGACGAGTCCAAGCGGAGCTCCAGGCTGAGGACCACAGAGGAGGGGTCCAGAGAGGGCCGCAGCAGGATCCCACGGCCACTTACCCCAGTCAGGAAGCCCTCGGCTGGGCTGAGTCCCGCAGTCATCCCCCCTCACACAGGAGCAAGCGCAACCAAAGCTATCAGCGGGTACGTGTGCTTCGGTGTCAGATGCCCTCCCATCCTCCTGAAACCTGTACCCCTGTGTGTCAGATGCCCTCCCATCCTCTTATATCCCTGTAGTGTTTTAGACTGAGATGGGGGCAGGTCAAATGTCTCAAGTGAATCTGCAGATGTTCTGGTTGGAGAAACACAGCGGGAGTTTGGAGCTTTGTGAATTTTATTTTTGGATATTTCTGAAAGTAACACATATTTAAAATGCGACTAAACTGTGCATGTGTTTGAATAGCATTATGTACTGTTCCTAGTCATTTTTTGGCAGTTGTAGTACAAACTAGGTAAATTTGTAGCCTGTGCTGCCTATAGTGGCCTCTGCAGTTTCAGGTAGTTGATGACATCACACAGTACTACTCTGATCACATCCAGGTGTTTCTGATTACAAACATGGCTACAGGGGCGGAGTTTGAAGTGTGGATACTTGTTAGACCAATCACAGTGTGTCGCTGTAGGCGTGTCGCAGTGGGCGTGTCACAGTGGGCGTGTCACTGTAGGTGTGTCGCTGTGGGCGTGTCACAGTGGGCGTGTCACAGGTGGAGGTTAAACGGGGGCAGATTGGCAAGATGGCGTCTTGAAAATAGTGGATTAAAGATTAAACTCAAACATGAATCACTCCAAAAACAACTTCAGAGGCTCAACGAGAAGAAACGACGAGAACATGAAGAAACATCTGAACAGTTTGAAGAACACGTCTGATTTAACAGTATTTTCCCTTGTTCCTTTCCTTGTTTATTCCTCAGGTCTCAGAGAGCGCCCCTGACCCCACTGAGCTCTCAGCGTAAGTCCACTAAAGGCGTTCCCGCACGCTCCTCGTCTGGCTCCGCCCCTCGCTCCGGTGCAGCCTTGCCCAGCAGCACCCGAACGCCCCTCCGCCTCCTCAGCTCCGCCCACAGCCGCTTCGACAGCCCAAGGTGGAGTAGAAATCACGCAGCTCAAAAAACGCTTGCGTTGTTTGAGCTTTTCACTTGTGTTTTCCTCTGTCTGTACAATAAATATTTCCTTTTATTTATACTGAAAAACTTCAAATAAACAGGACAAAATTTTACCTTTTTTGATTAGTTTTATGCATTAAAAGTAGTTCTAGACTTACATGATTTAAGATTTGATTTAAATTATCATTGTAGTATCAACACTGAAGTAAATTACAGATATTCATTCCTTTTACTCGCACCTCTGTCCGCAGCCCCTCGTCCCACAGACCCTCCAGGCAGCCCACCATGCCCGTCATCCAACCCAGGAACCAGGCCCTGAACGTGGGCATGAGACGCAGCGCTTCCCAGGACGCCTCCACGTCCCGCCCTCGACCCAAAGCTGCGTCCGCCAGCCCCAAAGTCAAACCACAGCCCAGGGAGAGGTCCATGCCAGCCAGATAATACCCACTCCTGTCAGCCTGGAAAACCTGGAAAACCTGGAAAACCTGGAGAATGAACCAGGAAAAGCTATGTCAGATCTGATGTGTCACCAAAGTTATTTTTATTTGTTTTGCTATTCATACTTTGCAGCTGATGTCATCAACATTCCTTGGGGGTGTGATGCTAACTGTAGGCACTGTTCTGTCTGAAGCTCTGTTAGACTTTAATCTGAGCTTTGTTTTGCCACAATCTGACCAGAAAGAACTGACTTATCTGAACTCCAACAGGTGAGCTCATTTGTGCTGTTAATCAAATAACATTAAAGTCTTAAGCTAGCTAGCATTAGCATTAGCATTAGCCAACAGTTTTTCAGTTTCTTCATTTTTCGTGTAAAATCAAACTCCTAAACAGAAGCATGCACGCTTGGATCAATCACAGGCTTGCTAAAATGTTTGCTTTGCGTCATAGTGGTAACTCCTGAGCATTCTGCCATAGACATACATGCATTACACCCCCAGCGCGATGTCACTGCAAAGTATCAATAGGGATGTAACGGTGCGAAAATAGATAAACAAAATTCACCTGTAAAAACCAAATGTATCAGACACAAACTGCTACGGTCGCACCTCCCCTTTTCACACAGGGTATCACAGAGTTTGCCTGGATATTTTGGCTGTTGTTTTTACATCAGATGCCCTGCCACGTCTTTTCAGGTGACCAGGATGTCCTCTGTGTCTGAACAACAGCTATTTTTAACTTGCACTTACAAAGGCCTTTACATTTTAAACATAAAAACATGCACAACCAGTCAAAGGTCTGGACACGCCCCCTCCCATTCTGGTTTTTATTTTTTATTTTTACTACTTTCTACATTTTTAATATACACACACACGACATCAGATACATGAAGCAAATTTATCTAATTATCTAATTCTATCTACTTTATTTCACTTGTTTTCTTTACTACATAATGCCATATATCTTGCTCCATATATTTGATGTCTTCTGTGTGTATTTAAAATGTACAAAGTAGTAAAAAACGCTGAATGAGAGGGGGCGTGTCCAAACGTCTGACTGAGCATAAACGTTTGTGGTTTACTTTTAGGGTTCTGCTTAAATGGAGGTGCACTTTTCCAACTTGTTCCATTGTTTTTCCTTTCGTCAAATTGAAATGTGGAGTTCCCCGTGTTTTTAAAGTCCACCAGGTTCATCATGATCATAAACTTATGGCTTAACTTGCAACTTGCAGCGACTGTTTGTAGCCCCATTTAAAGTGTCTTCAATCTTCTGCTGTAACTTTACATAATTCCACACACAAGCATCACGTTAAGTCGTCCAAATGTGTAAAAAATTGAATATTTTTGGAGTTATTCCATCACAAACAGGCACCTCCCGTCTGTGTTCACACCGTTACATCCCTGGATTTGTTTCGCCAGAGGTGGGTAGAGTAACGTTACTTCAAAATAACATTACTCGAGTAGAAGTACAAAGTAGTGGTCCAAGAGAAGTATTTGGGAAAAGCACTACTCAAGTAAGAGTAACTAAAAGAGCGGTATTTTCAAAGAGACACAAAAATGAGCCAAACTAAATCATATCTGAAGGAGCTAGAAACACAAATGTTCAAATCATTTCATATTGTGGGAAGAGGAACCATGACTTTTACTCAAGTAAGACTACTGTTACTTCAAATTAAAAAAAAAATACTCAAGTAGGAGTAAAAGTAGTAAAGTCCCATTTCTTAAAAAAGTTACTACCCACCTCTGATTTTGTGTTTTGTTCTGATATCGACTGTGAGAACCCTCTCCAAAGCTGCAGGATCGGGCCTTTCCTCTTCTGGACAGTGAATAATCAGTCTGGGGACAAAACCTCAAACCTCATTGTTTCAGGGCGGCCTCGTTCCCTGTTCAATCATGAAAGGACCTCTCAGTCTGCACCCACACCTCACGTTTGCATTCAGCAGCATCGTAGGACGGCGGCTAGCAGAGACCACTGTCGATGGATCTGTCGTGTTTCCCTGTAGAGAAATGTGTCTTGCTCAAGGGCAGGGCCGGGATAAACCGGGATCAAACCACAAACCTTCGGGTTAGTGGTTGAATATTTAACCAAACTGGGGGAAAAAATGACTAAAATCTTAAATATAATGTTAACTGTTTTGGTAAAATGACCTGTCCTTGGCGCTTTAAAGATGCACTATGTAACTTTTCTACTGGCGGCTCCACCCCCTGCTTGTTTCCATGGAGATGTTATTGCTTTGCCTGGAATGTTCCGCAGTATCTCTATCAGATCTGTGAAGGGGCGACCTGCTCAAAGTAAAAATACATTTTCATAAGTTATTTAGTCTTAACAGAGATGTGTAAACTGGTCTAATGCCATACTGGGGAACATTCAAGGCAACATCTCCATGGAGACACACAGGAAGCAGACCACCCTTCACCAGAAAAGTTACACAGTTCAACTTTACTGAACAATGCTTTGAGTAAGTGGCTCTGGGTCAGTCGTGCGTTGCTGGTGTAAATGTAAACGTGCTGTTGTGGGCGTGGCTCTCTTTTCCCACAGACAGTGAACGTCTCGTGTGGGCTTCCTGTGCTTTGTGCCCTGGTGCTAGCTGCTGCCTCCGACCCCGGTCAAATAAACTGCGGAAACGAAAACCCAAATTCTGTTTACGGCGTCTGAGCAAAAACTGACCCGAGCGATGGACAAAGGGACCACACTGCAAAAAACTGCAACGCCAAAATACACAAACTGTAAACAGCAGGGTCATTGACCTCCCCTCCTCTAGCTGGCGCTGTCTGGCTTCTCTCAGCTGCAGATACTGTTTATGCCATAGTGGTACTTTATGTTTTCTGCCATCTGCTGGACACTGGGGGTCACTACACACAGTAAGTTTTCATCTCATGGGGGAACGTCTAAACATTTGATTCTGTTTTGAGAGGTGCATGGTTCCAAAGGGCAGGCGTGGCGGCGGCGGCGGCAGAGGCGTTCATCTGAAGCTTGGGTACAGGGTTTTCAAACGGTCTTTTTGTGCGGTCCAGAAAGCACATTTCTTCAATACTTTATGAAAATGTGAATCTGGTCAGCGGTGTCGTCTCTGCGAGTGCACAGACTGGGGTCCATTTCCATAAGTTAATCACAGACAGGCCCCTCGACAGAAATTTGGGGGCCCAGGACAAGGCACGTCTCATGGGCCCCTCTCCAATATAAATCAGAGGTTCCAATTTTCGACAGGTGGGGCCCGGAACAACAGACCCCTCTGTCCCCACTTGCCGACTTCCATGATCACAGTGCTTGGTTAGCATTAGCCATGGAGCTTTTTTTTCCATTTACAAACACTGCTTTTGTGGGATGTTTTTTAAAATGTTTTCGACTGTGACTGACAGGTGGATTAGCCAATCAGGGACACGTGTGGTTCATCAAAGTCAAACTAAATGTGGCTGCTTACGAGGGGAAAAAAGAAAAGAAATATCACTGGGGACTTAAATTTTTCCAGAATTATTAGTTTTATTTGTAGATGGCCAGTGAGCTCCTTTGATTCACAGGCATCGCTGAAATAAACAAATCTGATTGGACGGTGTTTCAGTCTCGAGGGCGTGGGGACCACGCGTTTTTGACGCTCTGAGTCTCCCCTCTCTTTGCTCTGTGTTAATTCACACCCCCTTCAGAGCGCCATCTCAACACAGAGTCCTGTTGCCAAGTTACAGTTTTATATCATGTTTTTGTATATGTACGGAGAATTGTTGTGTGGGAGCATGGGTGACGTAGGCTTGAGGGCGGAGCCTTGCACAGAATCTTACAGCTAACAGGAGGGTTCAAATGGGGAGAGATCACTAAATTACTCAAGCATACATGGATGAAATCTAAAACCACTTCAGGCGTGTTTTTGGTGAGGGAACAATGTTATACAGGGTCCCCAGACGTCCTGGAAAACCTGGAAAATAATTAAAAAAGGGCCAAATGTCCTGGAAAATACATATTTTGTCCTTGAAAATGTCTCCCCTGTTTGCATGGCTGTTGTTGGATTAAGTCATAGAGACTCATCAGTGCCGTCAAAAAAAGAGCAGTTGGGATTTTGAAAAACCTCCAAAACCATGGTTTGAAAAAACATTTTTGGGGGGGCAGACACCCAACCCCCCCTGTTCTTTTTTACTTTACCTGCTGGAGGCGTGGCCGTCACATAACTAATGATCTGGACAGCACCATTATAAAAAGAAAGCATGGGCAACACAAAAATATTTTTATTCGTCTAATTTCAGCTTTGACACAAAACTTTTTCGGTGATCTACATCTAAAAACGCAAATCCAAAATATAGAAGACTTGAATAGAACTGGTGTGTTTGCCTGTGAGACTTTGGGAACAGTTGGACTACATCTTTAGTAGAAAAAAGCTGGCGCTGTATTTATAGACACTGTGATTACCTCATTTAAAAAGTCCTGGGAAAAGTCCTGGGAAATTAATTCAAGCAGACAGCAGTCAGCAGTCTGATTTTGTACCAAAGTGCTTAGGTACCTCAGCCATTTACCATCTGCACCATCTGGAGGACTAAAGGGAGGAGTGAGGAGGAGGGGTCTGGACTAAAGGGAGGAGTGAGGAGGAGGGGTCTAGACTAAAGGGAGGAGTGAGGAGGAGGGGTCTGGACTAAAGGGAGGAGTGAGGAGGAGGGGTCTAGACTAAAGGGAAGAGTGAGGGAGGGGAGGGTCTGGACTAAAGGGAGGAGTGAGGAGGGGAGGGGTCTGGACTAAAGGGAGAGTGAGGAGGAGGGGTCTGGACTAAAGGGAAGAGTGAGGAGGAGGGGTCTGGACTAAAGGGAAGAGTGAGGAGGGAGGGGGTCTGGACTAAAGGGAGGAGTGAGGAGGAGGGGTCTGGACTAAAGGGAGGAGTGAGGAGGAGGGGTCTGGACTAAAGGGAGGAGTGAGGAGGAGGGGTCTAGACTAAAGGGAGTGTGAGGAGGAGGGGTCTGGACTAAAGGGAGGAGTGAGGAGGAGGGGTCTAGACTAAAGGGAAGAGTGAGGAGGGGGGTCTGGACTAAAGGGAGGAGTGAGGGGAGGGGAGGGGTCTGGACTAAAGGGAAGAGTGAGGAGGAGGGGTCTGGACTAAAGGGAAGAGTGAGGAGGAGGGGTCTGGACTAAAGGGAAGAGTGAGGAGGGGAGGGGTCTGGACTAAAGGGAAGAGTGAGGAGGGGGAGGGGTCTGCACTAAAGGGACGAGTGAGGAGGAGGGGTCTGGACTAAAGGGAAGAGTGAGGAGGGGTAGAGGACTCTGGCTGCAGACCTCCACCCAGACGACTCTCCGGTGACGTACCTCCAGCCACACGACCCCAACAGTAAACAAACAGCGGCCATGCCAAAAGACCGCCAAAGTCCACTGTTTCCAAGGTAACGCTATAAAAGTCAACAGTTTTACACTAAAGACGAGCCCAAACCCTTTTCCTAACCACATCTGTCTAATCTTAACCAGACACAGGGTCTACGGCAACACATTCAGGGACAAACTACATCAAATAATTAAATATGCCCATACTATAACGCCCGTGCTCACTTCCTGACTGGAATGCAGCAGCTAGCGGGTTAGCTCTGTCTATGTATATATACAGTCTGTTTCAAACTAAAACTGTGCTTTGGTCTAAACAGTTTGTAATGAACTTCATCGACTTTAATGACCTTTAATAGACATTGAACTAAGGGACACGTGGGTGGAGGTGCGTCCAGGTGGAGGTGTGCAGGGAGGGTCATCTGGGTGGAGGGGTGTGGCCAGACATGGTTAAATGTGCAGAGGCCACTGAAGCCAAGACTCATCTTTACAGGTTTTTGATCAGAAAAGTGCAAATATACCTAGTTTGGACTGAAATAGACAAAAAAAAAAAAAAAAAAAAAAAAAACACTAGAAACAGCAGACCATACAATGACTACACCATATACAAAGCTGATTTTGTTTTTAGCTCCACTGCATCAACATTATGTTTTAAACAGTCGATATATGAACTCACATTGTTTTTGTCACACTCAGCTTCACTTTGAGGGTTGAGTTTTGCAGCTTTCATGGCCACAGAGTCGTCCACTTCTTTCAGACCAAGAAAAGGGAGCCATAACTTCATCATTTTAAGGGTTTAAGGGGCTTATTCCGTTTAACGCACAGACTGTATAAAGAAGTGGACTGAATGAGTGTGACGTCACCCACGGCGTTCGGCTCCACTCAAATGAAGCTCATCAAAGAAAGAGCAGTTACGAGGGGCGACATTGGAGCCCAGTTCCATATTAGGAATTCTGACCGCGAGTATCATAGCAACCAAAGAGCCAATCGGGAGTGAGGCTGTTGAAGGTAACGCCCCTTCCCACCCGCACTGCTGGTTTAGCTGGGAGCGGGCGCTTAGCAACTCTATTGATCAAACCTGTTGCTAACACTAGAGTGAGTAACCTCGGGGAAAGAAGGCGTCTGATTTGTCAGTTATTAATGTTCATATGTTGATTTACAGACACAATAGTGAAATAAAAACCCCAGGATCATGTCGAGGGTTAATACAAACATTTAAGACCAAAATGACGAGTTTGACAGCAGCAGGTACAGAGAGAGGGGCGACAATTTCTTGATTGAACTGGAAGTGCACCCATGCTCACTTCCTGTCTGAAACACGGCGGCTAGCAGGTTAGCTATGTCCACTTATATAAACAGTCTATGGTTTAATGACAGTCACAAAATGGTTATTCTTTGTGCAGACAATCAAACTAAGGTCAGCGTGAATGTATTTTTAAAACCTCAAGGCAGATTCATGCATTTATTTCAGATTTACGTTAATGAGAGAGAACAAACAAATCTAACCGAGGACCATCTTGTTCTGAGGCGAGAGTTAACCACTCTGCCACGGTGCAGTTTTTATTTTTCAGCACAAGGAGCCAAACAATTAATATAATAAAGGAACAAGTAATAATTTTTACACAACAAGTTTTTTACACAGGAAATGATGACGGTTGGCAAATACAAAAACAGAAATAAACATGGATAAATTGTATTTGAAGTCAGTACAGTACACTATGTAACGTTTCTGAGGAGGTGATGCATATTGCAAGTAATCGCAAAATATTGGTTTACTGTATTTCGTTTTGAAAGTGGTTGACATTCAGTTTACTTTTTGCCCATTTTGGTTTTGTGAATTTGAAATTTGCCCAAAATAATGATGGTCAGCCAGGCCTGTCGACAAAAATTTGGGGCCTGGGGGGCAAGAAGCCTCACATGGGCCCCTCTAATATAGATGAATAGGAAGATGGTCCAATTCTGGGCCCCTGAAACCCCTGGGGTCCAGGACAACATACCTCTTTGGCCCCTCCCCCGTCGACTCGAGTCTGCACCGGACATGAAGGTGACACCGCGAATTCCTAAATGTATTTGAGATTTATTTAACGAGGGAGAACAAACAAATCTAACCGTAGGTCGCGGCTCTCATTTCATCACAGGGTTTCGCGCCATTTTGACCATAACCCATTTGTACCATTGCGGACAGCGCCCCCTAGCTGCTCTCCTCTGGACACAGCCTCCCGCCTGGCCCGTGATGCATGTAGAAGAGTCCCACGTTTAGGGCCCCCTAGTGGACACAGAGGGTCTATGCCTGTTAACCCCATTGAAAATATTCTTCTGTGCTTCTAATGGAAACCACTCCTCACTCTGGGCATGCGGTAACCATGGTAACTGTTTAAATTGTATATACTGTACACGTTTACCATAACGAGCTGTGTGAATGAGACACTGAGCTGTGGAATAAAATTATGGTAATGTCAATCAGCCTGTCTACTGTTTATTTGCCTCCATTTCACCACCCAGATTATACAAAAACAAACACACAGGTGGAACCACGGTGTAAAGAAGTTTGACACCGCCCACAGGAGCAGCTATAGCGGCAGATTTGAAGTTCCATATTAGGAATTCCAACCGCGAGTATCATAGCAACCAAAGAGCCAATCCTGAGCGAGGGTGTTCAAGGTAACGCCCCTTCCTGCCTGCAACGCTAGTTTAGCAGGGAGCGGGCACTTAGCAACGCTGTCACTCAAATCTGTTGCTAATGCTAGCGAGCGCGACGTCTGGAGAAGAAAGTTATTAATGTTCATATGTTGATTTACAGACACAATAGTGAAATAAAGACCCCAGGATCATGTCGAGGGTTAATACGAACATTTAAGACCAAAATGACGAGTCTGACAGCAGCAGGTACAGAGAGAGGGGACATAGTTTTTCAGTAGAAAGTTAATTGGAGCCAGAATCAATGGAGCTGGAAGTGCGCCCATGATCACTTCCTGTTTGGAACGCAGTGGCTACCAGGTTAGCTATGTTCATTTATATATACAGACTGTGGTCACATGTGAGACAAATAACAGCTACATAAACATTTGGATCAGGTTTGTCTTGTTTTATTTTAGTTTAAAGTGAATATGTATCTGGTATCAGCAGATATTTAAAGCTGTAATATCAGAATCGTGTCAGAACTGGATTTATAAACTATTCATAGAACTAGAATTTGTTGGAGCAAATGTCTGAGTGAATGTGACTCCTCCCAGATCAGACTGAGGCCTAATATCTGCTCAATGAAAAACTATGAATGAATATGTAAACCCAGAGGAGCAAAGCCAGAGGAGCAGACCCAGAGGAGCAGACCCAGAGGAGCAGACCCAGAGGAGCAAACCCAGAGGAGCAGACCCAGAGGAGAAAACCCAGAGGAGCAGACCCAGAGGAGAAAACCCAGAGGAGCAGACCCAGAGGAGCAGACCCAGAGGAGCAAGGAGCAAACCCAGAGGAGCAAACCCAGAGGAGCAAAGAGCAAACTCAGAGGAGCATACCCACAGGAGCAAACCCAGAGGAGCAGACCCAGAGGAACAAACCCAGAGGAGCAAACCCAGAGGAGCAGACCCAGAGGAGCAGACCCAGAGGAACAAACCCAGAGGAGCAAAGCCAGAGGAGCAAACACAGAGGAGCAAAGCGCAAACTCAGAGGAGCAAACCCACAGGAGCAAACCCAGAGGAGCAAGGAGCAAACCCAGAGGAGCAGAGAGCAAACCCAGAGGAGCAAACCCAGAGGAGCAGACCCAGAGGAGCAAGGAGCAAACCCAGAGGAGCAAACCCAGAGGAGCAGAGAGCAAACCCAGAGGAGCAAACCCAGAGGAGCAGACCCAGAGGAGCAAACCCAAAGGAGCAGAGAGCAAACCCAGAGGAGCAAACAGAGGAGCAGAGGAGCAGAGAGCAAACCCAGAGGAGCAGAACCCAGAGGAACAAACCCAGAGGAGCAAACCCAGAGGAGCAGACCCAGAGGAGCAGACCCAGAGGAACAAACCCAGAGGAGCAAAGCCAGAGGAGCAAACACAGAGGAGCAAAGAGCAAACTCAGAGGAGCAAACCCACACAGGAGCAAACCCAGAGGAGGCAGGAGCAAACCCAGAGGAGCAGAGAGCAAACCCAGAGGAGGAGCAAACCCAGAGGAGCAACCCAGAGGAGCAAGGAGCAAACCCAGAGGAGCAAACCCAGAGGAGCAAACCAGAGGAGCAGCACCCAGAGGAGCAAGGAGCAAACCCAGAGGAGCAAACCCAGAGGAGCAGAGAGCAAACCCAGAGGAGCAAACCCAGAGGAGCAGACCCAGAGGAGCAAACCCAAAGGAGCAGAGAGCAAACCCAGAGGAGCAAACCCAGAGGAGCAGAGAGCAAACCCAGAGGAGCAAACCCAGAGGAGCAAACCCAGAGGAGCAGACCCAGAGGAGCAAACCCAGAGGAGCAGACCCAGAGGAGCAAACCCAGAGGAGCAAACCCAGAGGAGCAAACCCAGAGGAGCAGACCCAGAGGAGCAAACCCAGAGGAGCAGAGAGCAAACTCAGAGGAGCAAACCCACAGGAGCAAACCCAGAGGAGCAGACCCAGAGGAGCAAACCCAGAGGAGCAGAGAGCAAACTCAGAGGAGCAAACCCACAGGCAAACCCAGAGGAGCAGACCCAGAGGAGCAAACCCAGAGGAGCAGAGAGCAGCAAACCCAGAGGAGCAAAGAGCAAACTCAGAGGAGCAAACCCACAGGAGCAAACCCAGAGGAGCAGAGAGCAAACCCAGAGGAGCAGACCCAGAGGAGCAAGGAGCAAACCCAGAGGAGCAAACCCAAAGGAGCAGAGAGCAAACCCAGAGGAGCAAACCCAGAGGAGCAGACCCAGAGGAGCAAACCCAGAGGAGCAAACCCAGAGGAGCAGACCCAGAGGAGATAATCCAGAGAGCAGCCCAGAGGAGCAAACCCAGAGGAGCAGACCCAGAGGAGCAGCACAGAGGAGCAAACCCAGAGGAGCAAACCCAGAGGAGCAAACCCAGAGGAGCAGACCCAGAGGAACAAACCCAGAGGAGCAGACCCAGAGGAGCAAACCCAGAGGAGCAAACCCAGAGGAGCAAACCCAGAGGAGCAGACCCAGAGGAGCAGACCCAGAGGAGCAGACCCAGAGGAGCAAACCCAGAGGAGCAAAGAGCAAACCCAGAGGAGCAGAATGTAAATCCAGAGGAGCAGCGGCTGAGTGAAGGAGGTGTTGAAGGTGAAGGAGGTGTAGAAGGTGAAGGTGGTGTTGAAGGTGAAGGAGGTGTTGAAGGTGAAGGAGGTGTAGAAGGTAGAGGTGGTGTAGAAGGTGAAGGAGGTGTTGAAGGTGACACTTTCAGTTTGAGTGACAGTTTCACTGGTCATTTACTCAGTTCAAAACTAAATTTTAGAAGAAGTTCAACACCAGAGATTAAACCAAAAACCTTTTATATTATTAATACAGTGTTGTATCCACTTTAGCTTTAGAGGGTCATAGGGTCTTTATCCTTCTGACTCCATCATTTTTACTTATATAAATGTCTATTGTTCCAAAGGGAAACTGAAGTGACATTGATTCTTTTGTTTGATTCATTTGTTTGATCTTTGAGGAATATGAAGAGAATAACTCGCATAAATTAACCTAGAGACCTTCCATTTTAAAAACGTCCAAATACAGACAGACCTCTGTGTAACCGCGTGTTTCAAACAGATGAACTCTTCTTTTACATATTGTCAAAATTACGTTTCTCGAAGTGTAAATAAAACCATCATTTCCGGTGATCACGTGACTGCAGCCGCTCGCGTGAGCTGTGACGTCACATCCGTCTTTACAGACTCGAGTCCCCGGCATTTTATATTTGTGAATGACTGTTCAACTGTGACTCTGCCCGTGTGACTCACTGCGCCATGCCTGGATCCTCCGACAGAGACCGCGGCAGAGACCGAGGGTGAGACACCGGGGACACACCGAGACACACACCGGGACACACCGGGGAGACAGCCCGGGAGACAGCCCCGGAGACAGCCCCGGAGACAGCCCCGGAGACAGCCCGGAGAGCGCTGTCCCGTGCGGAGGATGTCCCGTGCGGAGGATGTCTCTGTCAGATCCGTGGCATGTTCCTCTGAGACTCTCTGGTCCGGTTGTGTTTAAACTAGAGCAAAATGGCTGCGCGCTTTGTTATTCTGCGCTTTTGGTTTATTCAGCAGCTTTGTGACCGCGGACTGTTTAAAGAGTGACGCAGCTTCAGGAGGATCTGATCCAAACAGAGACTCATGACTCTGTCCCACAGTGTGTCTATAATCCTGTGGGACAGAGGCTCCTTTAAATTCTCTTTATTTTGACATTAACTGTGTGTTTGCCGTAAAAGAAGGAATTAAACTTGTGATGTCTTCGCAGGTATGGTGGAGGCCCTCCTCGGTTTGGTGGTGGCACAGGTGGAAACAGGGGGGGGCCCCCAATGGGAAAATTTGGCATCCCCGGAGAGAGACTGCGGAAGAGGCACTGGGACCTGGACGAGCTGCCCAAGTTCCAGAAGAACTTCTACCAGGAGCATCCAGATGTCACCTGCAGGCCATTAGTACGGATCTGATGTGTATCACTGTTGTGTGGTGAAAGTACTAGCCTTTTGTCTGATTACAGCAAGATGTCGAGCAGTACAGAAGAAGCAAAGAGGTCACAGTCAAAGGCAGAGACTGTCCCAAACCAATCATGAAATTCAATGAAGCTGCTTATCCAAGTGAGTAAAAACATGATTTATTTGCCAGCCCCGACCTTTACTCTTTTAAATGTTTACTCTATTAAACCTTTACTCTTTTAAATGTTTACTCTATTAAACCTTTACTCTTTTAAATGTTTACTCTATTAAACCTTTACTCTTTTAAATGTTTACTCTGTTAAACCTTTACTCTTTTAAATGTTTACTCTATTAAACCTTTACTCTTTTAAATGTTTACTCTGTTAAACCTTTACTCTTTTAAACCTTATACTCAAATAAAAAAACAGACAGGCTTCATGCCACAGGGAGAGATTCCAACATTTTTAATGAAACTTCTTTGAGCTGACTGGGCTGGCAACTTCTACATCACTATCAAAAATATGTATTTAAAAAATGTAAATGTTAAACTTCACAGGTTATGTCATGGACATAATTGTCAAACAAAACTGGACTGAACCGACTCCCATTCAGTCTCAGGGTTGGCCTGTTGCCCTCAGTGGCAAAGACATGGTCGGGATCGCACAAACGGGATCTGGAAAAACACTGGCAGTGAGTATTTTTGTCACATCGGCTCAGTGTGATGCACAACTATTATTCCATAGAGATGATTATGTAAATATTATGGTGACCAGGCAGTACTTCTACTTCTTTTACTCCCTCAGTATCTTCTCCCAGCGATTGTGCACATCCAACATCAGCCGTTTCTGGAGCACGGTGATGGGCCAATAGTAAGATGATTATTATATTCATAGATCTGATAGGTGTAACATGTGGATGCTTTTTCCATATACTAAAGATTACGCCACATGACAGCCATTAATCTGCAATGATTAGTAAACTGAGGTAAATGAGTTGCATTGATTCCTTCGTTTCTTTTCCTTTAGTGTTTAGTGCTGGCTCCCACTCGTGAACTGGCTCAGCAGGTGCAGCAGGTGGCAGCAGAGTACGGCCAGCCGTCCCGTCTCAGGAGCACGTGTATCTATGGAGGAGCACCAAAAGGGCCTCAGATTAGAGACCTGGAGAGAGGTGGGTGTTTTCAAAAATACTGAACCTGATGAATGCATTTGACTGTGTGCGTGTGTTCCAGGTGTAGAGA
The DNA here is from genome assembly GCA_019594935.1 of Periophthalmus modestus. Classification (NCBI taxonomy): domain Eukaryota; kingdom Metazoa; phylum Chordata; class Actinopteri; order Gobiiformes; family Gobiidae; genus Periophthalmus; species Periophthalmus modestus. Next base: position 3,164,304 of record JAIEZT010001373.1, read on the forward strand.
TTTGCATTGCCACCCCGGGGAGGCTTATAGACTTTCTGGAGTGTGGCAAAACCAACCTCCGCCGCTGCACATATTTGGTGCTGGATGAAGCTGACCGCATGCTCGATATGGGGTTTGAGCCTCAGATTCGTAAGATCGTGGAGCAGATCAGAGTGAGGATGTTGTTTCTTGATAGTAGGTGGTAGTGTAGATTGGAGTATTCATACAATATTTGTGTTTTCTCCTGTAGCCGGACCGGCAGACGCTGATGTGGAGCGCCACGTGGCCTAAAGAAGTCCGACAGCTCGCTGAGGATTTTCTTAAAGACTATGTCCAGATCAACATAGGAGCTCTGCAGCTCAGTGCCAATCACAACATTCTTCAAATCGTGGATGTGTGCAACGACCTGGAGAAGGAGGACAAGTGAGTTTCACACTTTATACTCCATAAAACACACAGTGAGAGCTGATGTCTCTGTGTCGTCTCAGACTGATTCGTTTACTCGAGGAGATCATGAGTGAAAAGGAGAACAAGACCATTATTTTTGTGGAGACCAAACGACGATGTGATGAGCTCACGAGGCGGATGAGAAGAGACGGGTGAGGACGTGTGCTGTGGACGTGTGCTGTGGACGTGTGTTCTGGACGTGTGTTCTGGACGTGTGCCTGTGGACGTGTGCCGTGGACGTGTGTTCTGGACGTGTGTGCCGTGGACGTGTGGACGCGTGTGCCATGGACGCGTGTGCCGTGGACGCGTGTGTGCCGTGGACGTGTGTTCGGACGTGTGCCGTGGACGTGGTTCTGGACGTGTGTGTGTTCTGGACGTGTGCCGTGGACGCGTGTGCCGTGGACGCGTGTGCCGTGGACGCGTGTGCCGTGACGTGTGCCCGTGGACGTGTGCCGTGGACGTGTGCCGTGGACGTGTGCCGTGGACGTGTGTGCTGTGACGTGTGTGTTCTGGACGTGTGTGTGTGCCCTGGACGTGTGCTGTGGACGTGTGCGTGCGTGTGGACGTGTGTGCCGTGGACGTGTGCCGTGGACGTGTGTGCCGTGGACGTGTGTTCTGGACGTGTGCCGTGGACGTGTGTTCTGGACGTGTGCCGTGGACGTGTGTTCTGGACGTGTGTGCCGTGGACGTGTGTTGTGCTGGACGTGTGACGTGGTGTGCCGGACGTGTGTTCTGGACGTGTGCCGTGGACGTGTGCTGTGGACGTGTGTGCCGTGGACGGTGTGCCGTGGACGTGTGTGTGTTCTGGACGTGTGTGTGTGCCGTGGACGTGGACGTGTGCCGTGGACGTGTTGTGCTGGACGTGTGACGTGGACGTGCCGTGGACGCGTGCCCGTGGCAGTGTGCCGTGGACGTGTGCCGTGGACGCGTGTGCCGTGGACGCGTGTGCCGTGGACGCGTGTGCCGTGGACGTGTGTGCTGTGACGCGTGTGCCGTGGACGTGTGTTCTGGACGTGTGTGTGGACGTGTGCTGGACGTGTGCCGTGGACGTTCCGGGACGTGTGCTCGTGGACGTGTGCCGTGGACGTGTGTGCCGTGGACGTGTGTGCCGTGGACGTGTGCCGTGGACGTGTGTTCTGGGACGTGTGGACCGTGGACGTGTGCCGTGGACGTGTGTGTTCTGGACGTGTGCCGTGGACGTGCGTGTGCCGTTCTGGACGTGTGTTCTGGACGTGTGCCGTGGACGTGTGTTCTGGACGTGTGCCGTGGACGATGTGTGTTCTGGATGTGTGTTCTGGACGTGTGCCGTGGATGTGTGTTCTGGACGTGTGCCGTGGACGTGTGTTCTGGACGTGTGCCGTGGACGTGTGCCGTGGACGTGTGTTCTGGACGTGTGCCGTGGACGTGTGTTCTGGACGTGTGCTGTGGACGTGTGTGTTCTGGACGTGTGCCGTGGACGTGTGTTGGACGTGGACGTGTGCCGTGGACGTGTGTTCTGGACGTGTGTTCTGGACGTGTGCCGTGTGTGATGTGTGTGTGTCCGGACGTGTGTTGCCGTGGACGTGTGTTCCGTGCCGTGGACGTGTGTTCTGGACGTGTGGACGTGTGTGTGCTGGACGTGTGCCGTGGACGTGTGTGCTGTGGATGTGTGCCGTGGACGTGTGTGCCGTGGACGTGTGTGCTGGACGTGTGTTCTGGACGTGTGCCGTGGACGTGTGCCGTGGACGTGTGCGCCACATTACCTCACTCTGAATGTTCTTCTTTAAGCTGGCCGGCGATGGGGATTCATGGAGACAAAAGTCAGCAGGAACGAGATTGGGTCCTTAATGGTAAGATTTATATTTATTTTATTTTTGCTCCGGATCGAGACAGAAGTCATGTACGATGGTGTTTTTCTTACACTGTTTTCACAGTTTTGCTCTGTGCAGCTTGTTTATAAAATATTAAAGCATTTAAATAATAATAATCATTTTTACCTGTTTAAATGAACCACATTCATTGTGTATTTTGCACATGATGTAAATCCTGCACCAAAGATGGAAACTTTGAAAATTGATGTAGTGACAGAATCCTGAATACTGCAGTAAAACTGTATTTTGTGATTTATTCTGTTACATCTTAACACAAACAGATTTATTTTTGTTTCTTTTTTTGTTCTGCATTAATTTAAGTTGAATTAGACACAGAAAATCACTGTGTCTAAAACACTGTAAGAGCTGTGTTTTCTGCTTTTCTGAACACAATTCAAAGCCAAAATGTATCATCATTTTTAGTATTATTTATCCCTTTGATTTTAGAAAGTAACTGTAATCTGAGTACCGTATTTTCACGACCATAGGGTGCACCGGATTATAAGGCGCAGCTTCAGTTACAGGTGCTTTTTCGTGCTTTTTCTGCATTTATCACATACAAAAGTCGCACCGTTAGCCCAAGCATCCACAATCCATTCACAAATCGTGGCGTAACTCGCCCGGCGCGGCGTGTTCGCCGTCGCATCCATCGCTCTCATGATGTTCACAACTTTTAACTGCGCCTTATAGCCGTGAAAATACGTACCATGAAAGGGTATCAGGTCACAGGTCCTCAGTGTGAGTGTTTTCAGTACATGTTCAGTTGCTTTCCTTCTGTTTTCACCCTGATGCTTTAACTGAAGAGCTGCTGTGATCCGTTTTCAGAGTTCAGATATGGAAAAGCTCCAATCCTCATTGCTACTGACGTGGCTTCTCGAGGCTTAGGTCAGTAAAAACACCAGCTCTGAACATTTATCTGTGTTACTCTACATCTAAAGAAAGTGTGTGTGCTTTCTTTAACTTATCGATGCATTTTCTGAGTTTTTCTCACCTTAAGGTGGAGTCTTTGTGGCAGGCGCTAGGCATGACAGTCCCAGGCCTCCAGAGGGGAAAGGAGGACATATTGGAAGTGCTCAGCTGGCATGCCACCCAGTGGGCCTAGAGAGGTGAACGCTCTGTGTGCCAGTGATCACCAAAAGGCTGTGTGGCTAAGCCTTGTCTCTGACTAAATATACAAACATCTGTTCTCTGTCCGTGGATTTCACCCTACAAATGCCATCCAGCTGTTTCCAACTCAAACCTAAAACGGTGATCCTCTCGGTCCTGTTTGTCTTGCCTTGCATGCTCTTAGAGAGTGTTGTACTGGGAGTTACAGTTTGAGATTTGGAACATTCCCCATTGGAGTTTTCATTCCAGCCTGAGCGCTGGTGACCTTAAGGCGGCAGTTGTTTGTTGTCAAAGTGGTGGATTTGTGAGGTGGAGAGCAGTCTGGAAATTTAGAGACCTGGCACATACGCGTTAGTGGGAAACAGGAGAGAGTCAGACGGCAAAAACTAAAGTTCCTCCCTCGCCTGTGTTTTTTAGTCATGTCGAGACCTGCCAATGACATTTTCTCAAGTGAATACTGGCTTCTTCGAAAATCTTGCCTTGATGAGACTAACGGGGACAGGATATTACTTTGGTTCACTCAGACGTTTCTCAAAACTCAGCGCACGGGCCTTTTCGAAGGGCCCCTGGGCCTTTTCGAACGGCTCCTGTCGATACAGCTCTTGGTCTATTATGTCTTGGCAAGACGCGCAGTGTGGCCCAGGTAGTTCCGCTCTCTGGGGAAGTGTACTGGGAAAATCAGACCTGGAAAAACAGGTGCGACACAAAGATCCCATATTGGAGTTTAAGATTAAGATAAACTTTACTATCTTTATAATCCCAGTGCTTTTTGTGGCCCAACTGCGTAGAAGCCCCTGGATGTCACTTGATAATTTGTGGGGGATTTTGCTGCAATGGGAATGGACTAGTGATTGCATACTCCGTAATGGTAAGACCTGAATCTGTTTTCTCCCTTTGTAACAAGAGCTAGGCCTGTCGCGATAACACGTTCTGAAGCTCGATATATGGCTGCAGAGAAATACTGCGATCACCAATACTATTAAAACCACTTTATGCCACTGATTAAGACTGAAATAAAGCGGATTAATCCAAGTGAGCCCTTTTTAAACAGCTTCATTAAAAGACATGAGCTGCAGCAAATAAACAGCGGAATGAATCTGTAATTGGCCATAAAAGGGACTCACGTCGTCTCTCTTGTTCTGTGAAGCACTGAGTTACTTTGTGTTCAAATTGTGCTATACAAATAGTCTCGCCTTGCCTTGCGTTGCCTCTACAGCTCAAATTTTATCACGCTACAACAAAAATACCCCAAAATCTATCCACTTTTGCAAAGACAGACAACATATTGAGCCCCAAAATCCTCTGTTGAGCTTTTCCTGTAGAACGATGTGTTGAGGCAGTGATTACCGTGACAGGCCTAACGAGAGGGAGCCGCTGTATCATAGTATTTTTATTACGGTTCGCAACTGGAGTGTGCATCGTTTCTCTCTTCCCATGGAGTGAATGTGTGTTGTTTTAACGGGCTTGTTTTGCAGCGTCGGTGCTCATTCCTTGCTCTCGTCCTGACAGTTGCTAACTTGTTCTTCTTTGGTCTGGCTGTTGTGGTGTGCAAACTTTTGTGTGGCCGTGTTCTTGTTTTGCCACACTGCAACACTTTCACAGATGTGGAGGATGTGAAATTTGTCATCAACTATGACTACCCCAACTCCTCTGAAGACTATATCCACCGCATTGGGCGCACGGCCCGCAGTCAAAGGACGGGCACAGCCTACACCTTCTTCACCCCCAACAACATGAAACAAGCCAGTGACCTCATCTCTGTTCTCCGGGAAGCCAACCAGGCTATTAATCCCAAACTGATTCAGATGGCAGAAGACAGAGGAGGTGCAAATCTTTACTATTATTTTATTTAGTTCATGTATCTTTATTTTCAGGAAAATCCAAACAAAAACAGACCAAATAACACAGGTCCATTTTAAAACATTAAAAACAGAAGCAGGTGTGACTGTGAATGTTCATCTCCACATTTTTAAAGTGCATCAGTGGCACCGATCTGTCCACTTTTACATCTCCTTCAAATCTATTCATCTATTTAAAATAACCAAAAGCTTTTCTCCCATTTCGGTTTTGTCCAGTTTTTAGACAATCATGAGATCTTGGATTAAAAGTTCATAAAGTAGTCTCTTGAATACATTTTGTACAGCGGTGGATGAAGTGCTCAAAGTTACTCAAGTAAAAGTATCACATGAAAAAATCTACTTAAGTAAAAGTATTTAAGCACCAGTTTTACTTTTTACTCTTAAAGTACATTTTTAGATTATTTCACACAAGTGTTAATTTATTGAAGTGTAAATTTAGAGATATTTTGACCAACAGTTACAATATGAATCAATTTCTGAATTTTTCTTCTGAATTTTGTGTATTTATTTTTGTTTTGCTCAAAGCCAAAGTTTGAACTGAAAAACTTAAATCAGGATGTTTCCACGAACATGGTAAAAATAACCCCTCAAATCACATGAAAAGTACTTTTACTGTTCAGTCCAGTTCAAAAATGTAGTGGAGTAGAAAGTACAGATACTGCTCTTTGAAGTAGTGAAGTAAAAGTAAAGAGTGTACACTGTAAAATGTACTTGCTATGTACAGTGTAGTACTTTACTACTTTGACTTTTCAGAGAGTGATGGGTTTAAACCAGCTGTCTTGAAAAGGCAGAGAGAAAGAGTTTAAAGTCGAGGCTGAAGTCGGTTTATTATATTTCCATAATCCAGGACGGGGAGAAAGGTGCTTGAAATGTCATTATGTGTTTTGTGCATTTTAAGTGACCTGTTGTCTTGTGTTTTTTTCCAGGTCGAGGAAGAGGGGGTAGAGGCTATAAGGATGACCGTCGGGATAGGTATTCTGGGGGCGGGAGAAACTATGGGGGGAATAACTACAGAGACGGCGATAGAGGGTTTGGTAATGGGCTGAAGAGCGCCTTTGGTGGCAACAAGGCTCAAAACAGTGGCAACTTTGGGGGAAACGGTGGCAACTCTGGTAGTTTTGGAAACAGCAACTACAGTAACAGTAACGGACACGGTAATTTTGGGGCACCGCCAAACCAGCCGGGCCCGTTCGGTAACCAAAACTTCCAGGGGCCTCCGCAGTTTGGAGCCATGCAGAGGCCTGCTCAGAACGGCATGAGCCACCCGCCGTTCCCGTTTCCCGCCCAAGCACCACAGCCGCCACCACCAATGGCGCCCTACCCCATGCAACCGCCGTTTCCACAGTAAAAGTATACGTACGTTAAGGAACCAATATTCTTCCTTTCTCCTGAATTTTTACAGTATATTATCGTTTGTGACATTTAACTATTGTTTGCTGCAGCTGGGTTGATAATCAGTAAAACCAGCTCATTTAAATCAGACCTATTGTGCTTGTGTCTCTGTAGGTCTAATCTACGACACTCGTGGATCATTATGTTATAATTTACACATTTTAAATCACAATATTCATCTAATACAGACAGGGCACAGTACGGCCCTTTGGGCTTATTAATCCTCCCGTCGAACGCGACCAAATTATATTAAAATAAGAGTAAACCTTGTTCAATTTACCTTTTCAACAAGTTGATCTTTTGGCACTTGATAAAACCAAATGAGTTTTTCTGCTGTTTATTTAACTGAAATTTAATAAATGAATTATTAATTTAATTTATGCATTTGGAAAACAATTTGTACAATGAGCTTTGCATATTTATGCTACGCTACATGTTACAGGCCAAATCTCTGATGGAATATAAACGTATAAACATATATATATCCTGACCCCTATGTCAAATTTGAAAACCCTCTGTGGCCTGTGTGTCAAAAAGTTTGCTCACCGCTGATCTAAAACAACTTAAACAAAGAAGTAAGTCCGCTGACTTCTGCATTTAAAAACTGCAGTGTCCAGTGGGAGCTGACGTCGCCGTAAACGTCACAACAAAGCGCCCCACGCTGTCGGCGCCCCCTATGGACAGCTGCACATCACACTAGTGAGCGGATTTTTTTTACATTTGTATTGAAACGACTACGTGATGCTGCGGAATCCTACGAGTAGTCACAGTGGGCGTGTCACAGTGGGCGTGTCACAGTGGAGGTGAAAACGGGGGTAAATAAGCAAAATGGCGTCTTAAAAATAAGAGATTAAAGATTACTCAAACATGAATCACTCCAAATACAACTTCGGGTGAGTAAATGAAATGAGGAAACGGCGGTAACATGGTTAAAAGCTCTGATTAGTGCACTTTGCAGAATAGGTCTGCTTTAAGGTGCCCCTCGTGCATCTATACTACTGCACTTTTGTGACAGTTTTGTGTTGCATTCCTCAGTTATTTATTTTTACTTGGTAATGCAGTGTTCTAATTTGTTTGTGGTATGTTTAATGCTGTTTGAACTATAAAAGGTGCAAATTGCCCTTTTAAATAAATAAATAAATAATAATATAAATAATCTGTGTTTTATTTCATTATGAGCATATGTACAAAACTGGTTGGTCTGCATAACGTAGATTACATTATATTGTCTCATGAAACGTACAGTTAGTAGATGTGTGTGTCTATAAATGTATAATTTTAATTATAAGTAGTAGTAGTAGTAGTATTATATTTTTTTTATTATTGTGAAACGTGACATAAACAGTGGAACCCGGAAGTGAGTGAATGAGTACTTCCGGGTCATACTTCCCGGGGCGGAACTCAACATTCTACTGTAACCATGGCAACCCACTTTGAAACAGTCCTAACCCCTGTGTAGCTAAATGACGTTTTGACAAGACAAAGTGAATTTAGACGTTAAATTATAACAAAAACACATTCAGTTTTTCTTTTACTTTCTGTATTAGAGGCTCCATTTTAGCCCAGACACTTTGAGACAGTGACTATGCTGCAAATGTAGATTTTTTTTTTTTTGGTCATATCTTTTCACAATCAAGTTAAGGTTGAGATGAGGGTCGGGGTTAGCTTCAGGAACAGGTCAGTTTAGGGTTTATGGTTTGGTTTGCTAACCGGGGAAAAATAGCTGTCATTTTTAGACAAAAGTAAATTATAAATAATGGTATTAGTCGAACTATATTTAACGGATCACAAAAATAATGTGTCTCTGAATCTTAATATTTGCTGGATTTTTTTCTGATTATGAGGAAAAACACAGCAGATAGTTAGCTTTTAAATGTAACGAGTTTATTAATTAATGTGGGTATAAGGCAAACCATTTATCACGACTTTAATATAACTTCTTTTAAGACGTGCCTAGTTCTAATAATCATTTTGTGACAATTAAGGCACTGAACGTTGTGGTTTTTTTTGCAATTCAGAAGATGAATCCTTGGATCATTTGTTTTTCAGGTCAGATGTCAGAAGTTGGCTAAATCTAAAAATAAGAACATTTATATGGACAATTTGGATTCTTCCACATAAATCATTGTCAATATTGTTTTATCAATGCATTTAAATTGTACAATAAGCTCTGACCACGATGAAGAACTGGAAGACAGCGAGATCCTCCTCCCACGTGATTTCAAAATTTCTGTTTTGAAGAGATACTCAACGCAATAACTGCACTTTTGTCATTTTGTGTTGTCTTTTGGACATTTATTTTTGTCATCTTAATTTATCTTAGTATTATTATTTTTATTTTTTATTTTTTGAATTTGATCATATGTTACTGCGCCCCCTAGCGTGTTCCTACATGTTGACACCATCTGTAATTTCTGTTGTTTTGAAGAGATTCTCCACGTAATAATTGCATTTTTGTCATTTTTTGTTATATTTCATTCATTTTTGTAATTTTATTTTATTATTTCTATCTATTTTTTGTATTTGATCACATGTTACTGCGCCCCCTAGCGTGTTCCTACATGTTGACACCATGGATCTGTAATGAGAAGGTTTTAATAATAATAATAATACATTTTATTTATAGTTTTATTACGCTTCCGTTGTTGATACTTGTTCTCTACGAAAGATTGTAAGCTTGTGTTCAAATAATCATCATAAATAAATAACTAAATAAATAAAAACAGTTAGTTGATTTGATTGACATGAAACACTAAGCCCCGCCCCCGGAAATGCTACGTCCCGAGTACTTCCGGGTCACAAACTTAACACGGTTTTTGACTTGTAGCTATGTTGACGTACAGCGTCAGGAGGAGCGTGCTCTCCAGGCAATTAAACATGTTAAATCACATATGTTCAGCCGTGTCCCTGCAGTTAGACAGAGGGCGGTGTGACAGAGGCGGAGGTGAAAGCGCAGACGAGGCGGAGGCGGTGCTGGCGCTGTGTGCGGACAGGGGCTACCTCTGTCCCGCGGGCTCGGCGGCGTGGAGGCCCGGGGTGAGCTCTGGACTCGGTCCCCTGGGTGCGGAGCTCAAGAGGAACCTGCTGGAGAAGTGGTGGGACTCTGTGGTCAGCTCTAGGGCGCACGTGTTTGGGATAGACAGTCCGAGCTGCTCCGTGGACAAAACTGGACCTGGTCACGTTAAAAAGATCGAGACAAAACAGATGATGCAAATACTGGAGCAGCCAGAGCTAAGCAGAGAACAGATCATCAAACAGGTCAGTTCACTTCTGCAGACCACGCCAGCGCTGAGAACAAACTTCTTCCAAGGTTAGAGGTTCAAATTCTCGAGGGTGAAATGAGATGTTTTGATCCTGACTGCTGACCCTGTGTCTCGTTTTTTGTCAGGTGCCTTGACACAGTTTGTTCCTTCTTCAGAGCTGGTCAACAGGAAGCTGCCTTTTGGCCTGGCTGAACACGGGGTGTGCTTCAGAGGACCCTCCTGTGGTTGGTGAGATTTCTTATTTGCGGAGGTGCGGGTTTCCAAGTCGTGACCTGGACTTGAGTCAGACTTAAGTCACGATTTTGAGGATTTATTTCTGATGTCATATCGTCAAATGTCTTACAATAATAATGGTGGCGTCACAAGCTCCTGTGCTTAAACTAAAGCCTGTATGTATAAATGGACGTAGTAACCTGTTAGCTGCTGCGTTCCAAATAGGAAGTAATCATCAGCGTGTTTCTGGCTCCATCGACCCTGGCTCTGGTCCCCTCTCTCTGTACCTGCTGCTGTCAGACTTGTCGTTTTGGTCTTAAATGTTCGTATTAACCCCCTACATGATCCTGGGGTTTTTATTTCACGTCTGTGTCTGTAAATCAACATATGAACATTAATAACAGACAAATCAGGTCCTTCTTTCTGTTCACTTCCAAAATATAACAGTAAATATTGATTTAGATATTGTTTCATCTCAATTTGTTGCCATGACTTTTAAATAATTAAATTTTGTTTAAAAAACATCTAATGTAAATGTCAAAAATACGAGCTGTATTCGGCTTTGTTCAGTTTAAAGACTTGAAATGACAGATTTTTGTTTCCCATTCAGTTGTAAACTAAACATTAAAGTAAATTGTCTAAATGTTTTAATTATGCAAATCTTGACACAGTGACCCAACTTGATCAGCCACATCAAATCAATAACATCTGCAGCTTTTGCCATCTAAAAAACACGGCAAAAATCACAGGTAAACTGGCTCAGGTCTCTGGCTCCTGTGGCTCAGAGACTTTAAAGCAGCTCAGTGTGAACAAGTCTCTCCATGAACCAAAGAACATCTCCCACATGTGAGAGCCACAAGAACCATCTCAGGGCACCAGCAGCACGCCGGTCCTTGAGGTCCTCACAGTCAGGACCACACCAGGACTAAACATGGGGAATCAGCATTTCAGTTTTATGCAGTCAAAACCTGGAACATTCTTCCTGAAGATGTGAGACAGGCCTCGACTTTGACAATGTTTGAATCCAGCCTCAAACTGTTTATCTGGGCACATGACTGAAAGGGTTTTATTTTGCCTCTGTCTTTTTTAATGTTCATTTTACAATGTTTATTAATGTTTTGCTTTGCTGTATTGTGATTTTAATGTCTTTCTTATTCTATTTCTAAATAAACTTGCCTTTCCATTTGCTGATTATGCCTGTTTTTCCCCAGGCCTGACACCGTAACAGAGACGTCTCTAGTTTGGTTCTGTTCTCCTCGTACTTCCTCCCAGTGGTTGGATTTCTGGGCACGACAAAGGCTCCAGTGGTGGAAAAAAGTAGGTTTTGTTGGTAATTTCACATGAATAGTGAAGTTTAGAAAGGTACTAATAATTAGAGCTTGAGATCGACCGATATGGTGGTGGTTTTTTTCATGGTCGATGCCGATTGTTTAAGATCCAGAGCAACCGAAATGCCAAGACAAGAGAGCAGGATAGTATGTTTTGTGCAGTCATCTCTTTGCACTAAAGTGAAGCATTATGGGTATTCTTTAAGCAGCAGGTCGGGCACAGCTGAATATCGGCCTGTGCTGGAGATTTAAGGCAGATTGCAGATTTGTTAAAAAGTGCAAATATCTGTGTAATATTGACCTGTCTTGAGTTACTGCACATGAGCTTTGTGGAGCTGGAAGATGATGGACAGTCTCCTCTTCTGTCTTTGGCAGTTTGCACTTTCTCCGTCAGACTTCAGCAGCCGTGATGTTCCAGAGGAGGATCTGGATCTACCAGCATCACGCGGGGTCAAAATTATGTATCATTTCCCGTGGGGCCCCGAGTCTATAGAAACTTTGTGGAGCAGAGGAGACGCTGAACTACTACAGGCACACAACGGAGTCCGCTCCAAACTTCAGGTAGATGAACTCGTTAGAAGAGCCTGTGACAGGTCGGACGGCTCATTTTACTAAAACACAGTTAGGATCATTATATTTAAGATTGAATTTTTATTTTTTATCTCAGTTTGGCCTTTTTTTTTTTTTTTAATGTTACTTCCTGTTAGCGAATCATGACGTTACACTAGGAAATTCCATAACGGTTACCAAGCAACCATGTGGTACACTGGACCAAAACTCGTCTAATGTGCACAGAAATTATAATGTGACAAATAAAATGAAAAGAAAAACTTTGATTCTATTGAAATTATGTTTAAAGCAGTCATCAGCATGACGTCAGGGTTTTAACAGATTTTTCAACTTTTCTTCACAAATTGCTTCTTGATTTGTATAAAAGTATCATATTTACAACAGTTTTATCCATCAAATGAAGTAGAAATTGGAGAATTATCAAAACCTGTGAAACGCACTTTAAGAACATTTATAATGAAGAACGCCACAATTATTTAACTTAAGACTTGGTGAATCACATATTGCATAATGGAAGAGAAGTTCAGTGAGAGATCGTTCAGCCATGTGAGAAGTGTTTCATAAAGACGCAGATTTTGGGGGAACTGCAGTGGAAATGTTTTTACCCCTTTTACTTTGTTCAGTGTCGCGACGGGCGAAAGTCGGTGCCTCACGTTGTCACGGTAACTGCAAACATGGACCAAGGTGTCATGGCTTTTCTGTTTAACTCACTACAACTGCAGAAGAAAGAAGGCAGCAAGAGGAAGCTGCATCAGAGGAAGGTGAGGAGCGTTAACAGAATAAGTATTTAAATATTTTTGACTTATTTCACATTCTAGTTTATTGACGATGTAGGTTCTGAAGTTGCATCCCGTCTTGACGCCAATCAAAGTGGCGTTGGACATCGGCAGAGGGTCCACGATGGAGCTGCGGCAGGTTGGTTCTCATTCAAAAAAACAGATATCCAAAGATGAGTATCTGCTGATGATTTAGTTTTAGGTTTGTGAAGGCCTTCTTCAAGAGTTGCTGGACTCTAAGATCTCTACGTGGCCTGGGTATCTTGAAACAATGCCAACGTCACTGGAGCAGCTCAATGCCAGGTCAGGTACTTTTAAAAACAGAAATCAAAACTTTCAAAGAATTTTCTTCTAACATGGCCCGTGTCATTTCCTTTTGTAGGTATGATGAGATGGGGGTGTTATTCACCACTGTGATAAATGAAAACACTCTAGAAAACGGACTTCTTCAAGTCCGCAGCAGGGACACGACCATCAGAGAGACGATGCACATCTCAGAGATCAAGAGCTTCCTGTCCAGATATGTTTCTGCTGCTCAGCACTGCTAAAAATGTTAATAACTTTTAACTTTGGTGTAAATGACTTTTATTGCTTAGAGTTCAGGTACAACACGAGAAAACAAATGTATTTACCATAAAACTCCAAGACAAAAGTGTTTAAATGTGATTGTCATTTATGTACAGTTTCACAGGTGATTTTCTCCAGTATTCTGGTGTGTAGTTACATAGTTATGGTATATGTGGTGATATATGGTCACAAGACCATAATAATGTACTGGATTAATCTCACTTTGTTTCTGTCGTTGTTGTAAACAGGCACCTGCATTTCACTAGTGTTGAACAGATTTATATATAGATCTACACTACTGTTCAAAAGTTTGGGGTCACTTAGAAATCTCTTTATTTTTAAAGAAAAGCACATCTTTTTATATAATGAATATAACTTTAAACTAATCAGAAATGCACTATATATATATATATATATATATATATATATATATATATATTATATATTAATATATATTATATATATAAAACACACAAATATTCAAATTTATATTAATATATTATTTACATTAGAAATAATGATCTGAATGAATCTGTCCAAAATAAAGTACTCTCGTGGCAGTGAGTGCCCGGCGTGAATCGCAGCGTGTTCTCGCGAGATCCCGGCGTCATCCCCGCCTCGGCCTGTGATTGGTCGCTTGTGTTCGGGTTTGACTCGGTTTGTGACTCGGGGCATGTGTGTGCAGATTAGCTTAGCCTTCAGACATGGCCGCAGAAAAGCAAAACGAAGCCAAAGTTTCATCAACGGATGAAAATAAAGAAAATTTGGCTGAAGGTGGCCTGGGACTGGAAAGTATCCTTTGCGACGAGAAGTGCGGTGTTGCCGTTTTGTGACAGTGGGACGAGGCTAAAGCTAGCTGCTAGCTGCGGGAGGCGGTTAGCTCCGTAAGGCGACGTGTCACAGAGACATGTTTGATTTTTACTGTAGAAATAAGACTAAATCAAAGGAAAGACCAGTGTTAGATGAGACACTTCATCATGTTTGACTAAAGCGGCTCGTTTACATTTGTAATAATATTTAAACATATTTACATGGATAGAAACGTGCACTTGCTGCTGTGGAGATGTTCTGTGCTGGGCTTTAGCCTGTCATCTGAATCTGTTTTGTCTTAACTCATTGTCACAGTCCTGCAGATCATTAAAGAGTCTCAGCAGCAGCATGGGCTCAGACATGGAGACTACCAGAGATACAGGTGAGACAGGCCTCAGAGCAGCCTCAGTGAAGGCCACAGGGGCAGATTGTCTTGTCCAGTCAGAGCTATAATCTAGACACTGGCTGTGGTCACAAACTCACTAAAATCTGATTAATATCTGATTTCTAAATCTCTAAAATGACTTAAAGGACATGCAAACTGCACTGTCTGATGTGAGTGTCAGAGGGGCCTTGATCACAAAGAATCAGATGATTTTGCTCTTTAATTTTAATCATCTTTTTCTTCAATAGTGGGATAATAATCCGATTTTGACTGTGCTGCAGCCTTTTAAGTATTGTGACATCGTATTGTGTATTCCATCTGTCTGTATTATGTCTGTGTGTCAGAGCTGCTGTTTTCTGTCTGTATTATATCTGTGTGGAGCTGTTTCATTGCAAAATTCTCTGTGAACTTTTGTAGAGGATACTGTTCTCGAAGGCTGCGTAGATTACGCAAGACTCTTGGATTCAAGATGGGCAATCGACACAAGTTTGTGGGAAAGAAAATTACTGTTGAAATGCTCTCTGACAGCAGGTGAGCACTAGTAACTGTAAAATTGTTTGTAGATAAAGGTTTATGGCAAACTTTTTTTTTTTCTTCCAGATACCTTTTGATAGTTCTGATGGAAGCTGAGCGAGCTTGGAGTTACGCCATGCAGCTGAAACAGGAGGCTAATACAGAGCCCAGAAAGCGGTTCCATCTGCTGGCGAGGCTGCGCAAAGCCGCCAAACACAGTGAGAGACTGGAGAAGCTGTGTGAGAGCCCACGGGTCGACGCAAAGACTAAACTGGAGGCACAAGTAGGTTCAGACCTGAACATGTTTTATACTATTATGATCTGGTATTTAGTTCAGTGTTGAATCCTTTTGTTATAACCGTTTATGTTGTTGGTAATGTAACTGCTTTTGCATGTGACACTTGGTTGCTATTCCGACATGTTTATGTGAAGCTTCTATTGGTCAGTTACAGGTCTGTTTTGGAGACTTGCTCTAGTGAGTGGAGACTGCTGTTGTTTTGTCGTGCGCTACGGCCTACAGTAGCCCTTGTGTTCAGAAAATAAATAACCAGACAAAATTCGTGCTTTACACCAGACCCTACATTTACCGTGTGTGTAATTGACCTAATGGATAAAATAATGTATGTATTATTCCAGGCCTACACTGCGTACCTCTCGGGTATGGTTGAGTTTGAGTTGCAGGAGTGGAAGCGTGCCATGGAGGCTTTTAATAAGTGCAAGTATGTTATGTCTTTACTATTTCATTAGTTTAGTCCATATAAAGCTCCACTGATGCTGCTTGTTCTGTGAATATTTAACAAACTCACTGTGTTTTTTACCAGGACGATCTATGAGAAGCTTGCGAGTGCTTTCACAGAGGAGCTGGCTGTGCTGTATCGTCAGCGTGTGGAAGAGATCTCCCCTAACATACGATACTGCGCCTATAACATTGGTAAGTGCCATTAGAGTTGAGAGCTGGGAGTTAATTCAGGGTCATTTTTCACATCTTTGTTTGTAGGGGACCAGAACGCCATCAATGACCTGATGCAGATGAGATTGACGGGCGGAGGTGGGGGCATGATGGCTGAAAAACTAGAGGTATTTTTATTTTTGGTTAAGAAGTGTATATGTTAAACTTAGATTTTTAATGTGTTTTTTTTTTCCCTGCAAGAGAAATGATCACGTGCCTTATATAACGTCTCTGTGCTAGGCTCTCATCACTCAGGCCCGGACTAAACAAGCAGCTACCATGAGCGAGGTCGAATGGCGAGGCCGAACTGTCCCGGTCAAGATTGACAAGGCCCGCATCTTCTTGCTGGGTCTAGCGGACAACGAGGCAGCCATTGCTCAGGTCAGTATTTTATGTTTTAAGGCTCTTTGGGGTTAAGGTTAATTTAAAGCCGAGGTTTACTTGAAAATGCTGTATTTGCCAAAAACAGTGTAAAAATAGAGCTGTCAATTTTATCGCATGCTCAATTTGTCCATCTGCATGTTTCAGACAGATGCCCCCTCTGCCCTCCCCCTCTCGTGAACACGCCCCACCCCCTCTGCCCTCCCCCTCTCGTGAGCACGCTCCACCCCCTCTGCCCTCCCCCTCTCGTGAACACGCTCCGCCCCCTCTGCCTTTCCCTTTCGTGAATACGCTCCTCCCCCTCTGCTTTCCCCTTTCGTGAACACGCTCCGCCTCCTCTGCTTTCCCCTCGTGATGAGCTCGCTCCGCCCCCTCTGCTTTCCCCCTCTCATGAACACGCTCCGCCTCCTCTACTTTCTCCTTTCGTGAACACTTTCCAGCCCCTCTGCCCTGCCCTCCCCTCTTGTGAGCAAGCTCCGCCCCCCTCTGCCCTCCCCTCTCGTGAAACATGCTCCGCCCCTCTGCTGCTCTCCCTCTCTCGTGAACATGCTCCCACCCCTCTGCCCTCCCCTCTCGTGAACAGGCTCCGCCCCCTCTGCCCTCCCCTTGCACACTGCATGTTATTTCAAAAACACATTTCTTGATAGTATTTATACCTGCAAATAATAAAGTAAACAATGAGAAAAAGAAAAATGCAAAATGTTATTAAAACCGCCTCCATTGAAAAGTAGTTTGTTTTGGACACTCTTCTGCTTGTTCTGCGAGGGGAGGGTGAGCAGGGAGAGGCATGAGGAGCACTGCAGAGAGCGTCCTGGTTATGTAAGGCTTGTGGGTGGAGCCTGGAACGAAAGGCGTGGTCTTATATACCTAACTGAAAGGAGGGTTCGAATAGAGAGAGATGGCAGGATCACTCAAACATGTTGTACTGTAACACATAGAGCTTATGCCTGTGTTGAGTTCATTGAGTCATTGAGTCTGCAGTACATTAAATACTTGCTGTTCTAAAGATTCCAGTGCTCATGTCGGAGGTGTGTGTCTTCATCTTCGGGCGTTCACTCGGTCCATGGTGCAGGACACACATTTCTTTAAATAGTGCTTTATTTTTTAATTCCTCATTTTTAGTGATTATCATTGACAGCTCTTTCTGTGTGAGTGCGCACCTCTTTTCTTTTGTTCTGATTGGTCGGCTGACTCTAACCCCGCCCCCCGTTATGAGAACGAGCACAACTTCATTCAGAAAATGGTTGACAGAGCGAGTTGTGAACCCCCCCCTTGTTAATGGCGTCACGTCTGGGTCAGTCCAGGTACGAGACTCGTCATGTGGCTGTTTGTCCAGGATGAGCTGACGTAGCACAGGCCTCTGGTCCAGGGCTCAGTTGGAGTAAGCCCGTGTTCTGATGGATGTTTGTGGATCACCGCTGTTGGCTCAGTTCTGTTTCGTTAGTTCATTTGCTCTTGTTATCAAAGAACAAGATGTTGAATTCAATCTCCTAAATGCCCACTAGGTGGCACACTGAAAGTCCACCCTTTTAAATGCTCCTTTCACATAAAAGGAATGTACAGGGCTTACACTAGCACGCCCAAATGCTATTCACCTCTGTGGCATGTCTCATGGCACGACTGCATTCTAAGCATTTCACCCAGAGCACAAATAAAAGGCTCCACACCCTGCAGGGCTCCTGGGCAGACGATCTTTATCAATTACTCCTTTCTTTTGTAATCTGTGTTTGGCATTTTAACTTGGACACAGTCACACCGGTGTCTTTTACAATACACATGCTCGATTTCATGTACTACACGAACTTTTAAGTGTCATGAAAAATGTACTTTTACTTTTTTTTTTTTTTTTTTTTTTTTTTTTTTTTTAAAAAATATTTTGTGACAGTTGCTAATCTTCTTTTTTTCAAAAATGTCAGTGTAACTGATGCACCAGAGCGTTTCACATGGGTTGTTTCTGTAGAATGTGAGGTACTAGGTCACACTGTAGCTCCCTCTGCTCGTTTCCTCCTCTAATCAGTCCCCTGCATCTCCCCTGAGCCTGAGCAGAAGGTGCTGAACCAGTCGAGCTGGTTGTGCCGGGCGTTACCCGGGCGTTGGCAGCAGAGGCTAAATAACATCTGCCCTGTGGGCGGATGATGACGGGGCCATGATCCATCCATCAGGTATTACTACGAGGATTTTTCTCGTAGCATTCCTCTCCCATCTGAACCGACCGCCTATGTCACAAATGGGCCGAACGCTGGACAAAATTATAAAGTTTGATTGTTAAGTATTTGTGTGACTCAGACTGTGATGTTGTGCATCAGTGTGAGCAGCCACATACCAGAGTTTCTTCCTTTTATGTTATGGTCACAATCCTGTAGAGAAGCCTCCCCGAGCCCGGCCCCCCCCCCCCCCCCCCGAGCCCGGCTCACCCCCGAGCCCGGCTCACCCCCGAGCCCGGCTCACCCCCGCCCGGCTCCCCCCCCCCCCCGCCCGGCCCCCCCCCCCCCGAGCCCGGCTCCCCCCCGAGCCCGGCTCACCCCCGAGCCCGGCTCCCCCCCGAGCCCGGCTCCCCCCGAGCCCGGCTCACCCCCGAGCCCGGCTCACCCCCGAGCCCGGCTCACCCCCGAGCCCGGCTCACACCGAGGCTCTGGATCAGACTTGGTTATGTTTAACCTCAGTTGTTGTTCATGACACAGTTCTGTTAAAGTGCTGCATGTTAAATCAAACATTTAGGGCTGATCTGTTTTAAGATTGGCAGTTAAGAAGTTATAATTTGAAATTAAATTCCAAATGAATAAATGTATTTTTTAAATAAAACTGCCTCCTGTTTTAGGCTTCTAATGAGGAGACCAAAGAGCACCTGTACGAGACCTTGTTGGCTGAGTGCAGAGACACCATCCAGGCTGTGAGGGAGGAGCTGAAAGCTGAAGTGGTACGTGTGGGGTCAGATCTATGGAGGGGGGAGAAAGTCCTGATGTTACATTGTTTGATTTAAACAGAAGCAGCGAGAAAGAGGCTCTGAAGAGAGTGGGAAGGTGTCCAACATGCAGTTTTTGCATAGGTAAGTGTTTTTTTTTTTCAGAATATAAACCCCCTAAACTCTCACTAAATGTCTTTACTCTCCATTTCCTCAGTTATCTGACCTACATCAAGCTGTGTACTCTGGTCAAGAGAAACGAGAGCATGGCCCACACGCTGCAGGCCAAACTGAAGGAGCCTCAGACAGACGAGAAGAGAGGCCCTCGCCCCCAGGACCTCATTCGCCTCTATGACATCATCCTCCAGGTCCTAACACTGTTTCCTCCTCAAAAACAGACCATAAAATGAAACGCCTCTTTAACATTAGCACCTAAATATGAGGCAGTCAAGGAAAAGGTCATAGGTCACAGGCTATAACGCTGTTCCCTCCTCAAAAACACACCTGGAGTTGGGTTTTGTTTCATTCACACATGTTTGAGTAACACTTTATTATTAGTTTGTAACATCTCCAAAGCTCAAAATCCTCTGTTCCACCTTGTGATGTCATGAAGTGGTAGTTTTCAAGTTAACATCTACTTTTACCTTTAGTTCAGTAGAAATTGGCAATTCCCAGGCTGAAATGATTCTAGTGAAGGTGGAGTTTAAAAACACAGTGGAGCACTTCCTGTATTACCACATGATGACATCACAAGGTGGAACAGAGTGTTTTCAGTTTGAGAGAAGAACTCAGCCTAAATGTGCAGGTTTGTGTGTTAAACATGTGAATGAAACAAAACACAGCTCCAGGTCTGTGACGAGGAAACAACATTAGAACAGATCAGAGAATAGTGTAATATGGGCCTTTAAAACAGTGTAATATGGGCCTTTAAAACAGTGTAATATGGGCCCTTTAAAACATTGTAATATGGGCCCCCTTAAAACAGTGTAATGTGGGCCCTTTTAAACAGTGTAATGTGGGCCCTTGTAAACAGTGTAATATGGGCCCTTTAAAACGGTGTAATATGGGCCCTTTAAAACGGTGTAATATGGGCCCTTTAAAACGGTGTAATATGGGCCCTTTAAAACGGTGTAATATGGGCCTTTAAAACGGTGTCATTTGGGCCCTTTAAAACAGTGTCATTTGGGCCGCTTTGAAGCCAGTGTGGTTTGTGGTGTTGGATTTGAGCTGTCAGTGCTAAAGGAGTGTACCTCATCTGGTTTGTTGCTCTCCCTCTTTTTGTTTTTCTTGACGTGGTTTTAACCCTAATCCCTTTGTCCCTCCAGAGTTTGGCCGAGCTGTCGACTCTTCAGGGTCTGGAAGACGACCACACCTTTCAGAAGGAGGTGTCCCTGAAGACGCTGGTTTACAAAGCTTACAGGTCTGTTTTCTCCTCAAACGGGTTAGGGTTAGCAGTTGGAGTTAGCGGTTAGCGGTTGATGGTTGAAGTTAGCAGTTGGGAGTTAATTGTTGGGTGTTAGGTTTAGCGGGTTAGTGGTTGGGGGTTCAGGTTAGCAGTTGGAGATAGCGGTTGATGGTTGAAGTTAGCAGTTGGGGGTTGACTGTTGGGTCTTGGGGTTAGCAGTTGGTGGTTAGGGTTAGCGATTGGTGTTTAACAGTTGGGGGTTATGATTAATGGTTGAGGTTAGCAGTTTGGGGTTAGCGGTCAGTGGTTGGGATTATCAGTTGGAGTTGGCTATTGGTGGTTGAGGTTAGCAGTTGGAGTTAGTGGTTAGTGGTTGGTGGTTGAGGTTAGCAGTTGGAGTTAGTGGTTAGTGGTTGATGGTTGAGGTTAGCAGTTGTGAGTTAATTGTTGGATGTTAGTGGTTGGGGTTAGCAGTTGGGGGTTGAGGTTAGCGGTTGATGGTTGAAGTTTGCAGTTTGGGGTTGACTGTTGGGTGTTGGGGTTAGCAGTTGGTGGTTAGGGTTAGCGGCTGGTGTTTAGCAGTTGTGGGTTAGGGTTAATGGTTGAGGTTAGCAGTTTGGGGTTAGCGGCGGGGGTTAGCAGTTGGGGGTTAGGTTTAGCGGATGGGAGTTGGGGTTAACAGTTGGCATTAGCAGTTGTGGGTTAGGATTTAGCAGTTGGGTGTTAGTGGTTGGTGGTTAGCGGTTGGGCATTAGGGTTAGTGGATGGGGGTTAGCAGTTGGCGGTTAGCTGTTAGCGGCTAGTAGGTGGTGGTTAGCGGTTGGGGTTAGCAGTTGGTGGTTAGGTTTAGCGGATGGGGGTTTGGGTTAACGGTTGGCTTTAGCAGTTTGGGGTTAGGGTCAGCGGTGGGGGGTTAGCGGTTAGGGTTGGGCGTTAGCAGTTGGTGGTTAGCTGTTAGCGGATGGGGTTAGCGGTTAGCAGTTGGTGGTTAGGGGTTAGGAGTTGGGAGTTAGGTTTAGCGGATGGGGGTTAGGGTTAACGGTTGGCATTAGCAGTTGCCGTTAGTGGTTGCGGGTTAACGTTGGGCGTTGGGGATAGGGTTTTGCTCTTGAACTCTCCATATATTCATCTTTGAACCTTATGAACCTTTTATGGACCTGTGTTCTTCAGAGCTCAGTCTCATGAAGCTCTTTTGTGTGCTCTTGCAGGTGTTTCTTCAGAGCTCAGTCTCATGAAGCTCTTTTGTGTGCTCTTGCAGGTGTTTCTTCATAGCTCAGTCTCATGAAACTCTTTTTTTGCTCTTGCAGATGTTTCTTCATAGCTCAGTCTTATGTGTTGGTGAAAAAATGGAGCGAGGCCTTGGTTCTGTATGAAAGAGTTCTGAAATATGCGAAGGAGGTGCAGTCCAAGGCTAAAGGCTTCAACAACAGTCTGAAGGTTTGTTCTGATTCAAACTTTGAACGATAATCACAAAGCTTCAGAAATGGCCTGAAATCACTTGAGTTCCTTTGTTTTGAGCAGGATCTGCCTGACGTCCAGGAGCTCATCGCTGAGGTCAGCGCTGAAAAATACTCCCTTCAAGCAGCGGCCATTTTAGGTGCGTTTTACCTTTACAATTCAGTTTCCTTTGTTTGAATCTGCGATTTATTGTATATTGTATATTATTTGTGTTTTAGATTCAGATGAAAATACTGAAATCCCGACTCAGCCCCAGGTGAAGGATGTTACGGTAAGACCACGACGTTTTCATGTCTCTGACACTTAGAGGTGAAGAGCTTATGTGCAGTGGAGGAAAAAAGTACTCCGTTTTGTTAAGTAAAAGTACAGATACTGGAGGAAAAGAAATACTCCAGTAAAAGTATCACATGAAAAAAATCTACTTAAATAAAAGTACTAAATTTCCTGCTTTAAAATGTACTTGGAGTAAAAAGTAAGATATTAAAACAAAATACATTTTTAAAAAGTAAAAGTATTTTGCGCAGATTTTGAGGTCTTCAAATGTAGTAATTTCTAAAGATTTGTCATTTTCCCATCTGTTTTTATTTATATATTTTTGTTTGTTCAAATTCTAAACATGTTAAAAATAAACCTCAGCCTTTTCAGCAGGTCTTAGACAATAATAAAATATACTTTTACTTTTCAGTCCTGCTCAAAAATGTAGAGTAGAAAGTAGTAAATGTACTCAAGTAAAAATAAAAAGCAAAAAAAACATTTACTTTAGTACAAATTTTAGATATCTGTACCTTATTACTTTGTTACGTTCATAGACTGTTCATATCTGGGGCGTCAAACTCAAATTCACTGAGGGCCAAAATGAAAAACTGAGGCCAAACTAAATATTTACTGAAATTTCAACATCATCTGCCTGTTTCTCAGAAGGGGTGGGTTTGAGTGAGGCCACAGGTAACAGATGCTAATGAGAGTCAACAGAAGTGTTAGGGGCCGGCGCCAACACATTTGCAAAGCATTCTGGGATTTATAGTATTAGAGGTGCATGCACTATATTGGCGGGCCAGCTCTAATACCTATTTGATATGATCTCGCAGGCCAAATATACTTGTATCGAGGGCCAAATTTGACCCACGGGCCTGAGTCTGACATGTCTGGTTGATATAAATGGACATGGCTAACCTGCTATTTGTTTGTGTTTAATCTTCGTATTAACCCTCTACATGGTCCTGGGGTTTTTATTTCACTATTGTGTCTGTAAATCAAGATATGAACATTAATAACTGACAAATCAGGCGCCACCTTTCCCTGAGGTCACGCCTAGCGTTAGCAACAGGTTTGATTGACAGTGTTGCTAAGCGCCCGCTCCCTGCTAGACCAGTGTTGCGGGCGGAAAGGGGTGTTGCCTTCAACATCCTCGCTCCGGATTGGCTCTTTGGTTGCTATGATACTCGTGATCAGAACTCCAAATACTGAACTCTGCTCCAGATTAGCCCCTACACCTGCTCCAGCCTTGATGAGCTTCATTTGGAGCTGAAGCTGTGGATGGCGTCCTCTTAGTCACTTCTTTATGCAGTCTGTGGTTACGTCCCCCCACTGCGTCTGTGACTGATTTTTAAAATTGATCTTATTGTTATTTTTGCAGCCCCTGTGTGATCACTTGGACTCGTTCCGCCTCGACTCTACTCTCGTTGGTAAACAGCCCAATCTGGTGCACTTCCCTCCCGACTTCCAGCCAATCCCGTGCAAGCCTCTGTTTTTCGATCTCGCTCTTAATCACGTCACGTTCCCGCCGCTGGACGACAAGGTTGAGCAGAAGGGCAAGGGCGGCCTCACCGGATACTTCAAGAACATGTTTGGCTTCGGCAGCTAAATCCAAAGAGAACGTAACGCACGGCACAGCCATCTCACCACGAGCCTCACACGAGCCTCGCACGAGCCTCGCACGAGCCTCGCACGAGCCTGCTTGGTACAGCTATGACCATGTTTAAAGAGCCCATGTTACACTATTCTCTAATCTGTTCTAATGTTGTTTCCTCGTCACAGACCTGGAGCTGTGTTTTGTTTCATTCACATGTTTAACACACAAACCTGCACATTTAGGCTGAGTTCTTCTCTCAAACTGAAAACACTCTGTCCCACCTTGTGATGTCATCATGTGGTAATACAGGAAGTGCTCCACTGTGTTTTTAAACTCCATACACCTTCACTAGAATCATTTGGGTCATTTCAGTCCTGGAGTTGCAAATCTCTACTGAACTAAAGGCAAAAGTAGATGTTAACTTGAAAACTACCACTTGATGACATCACAAGGTGGAACAGAGCATTTTGAGCTTTGGAGATGTAGACAGACTTATAAAGTGTTACTCAAACGTGTGAATGAAACAAAACACAACTCCAGGTCTGTTTTTGAGGAGGGAACAGCATTATAACCTATGACCTTTTGACCTTTCTTTGGCTGCCTCATCATAGTTGGGTGCTAATGCAGGTCAAAGAAGAGTTTCATTTCATGTATAGAAATGAATATGTGCGTCTCATCTAAGGCAGAACGGCCCATGGCCCAACAAGCGACTTGTACGTCAAGCTCTGCCTCAAACCACGTCTTTTCATCTTTATGTTTCATGTCTCTATGAACTTTATGAACTCTAAAAACATAATTGTTTTCAGCCTTATTTTCAAGCTGCAGAAAATATTTTTGGCTTTTCTTGACTGTGGAGTTTAAATGTACTATGCTTTTTAATTATTGCTGCGAGATACAGTTATGAATGAACCAAGAATTACTTCTAAAATGTAAAATAAATGAAATTTTGTAGGGTCCATCTAAAGTTTGGCAACCTCGTTTTAGATCGCAGATGTACGGTTGGTCCGTTTATGGCTTTATTTCGACCCATGAATCTGTAAATCCCATTTCTTTTAACTCTATCTGTTGTGGCTTATTTTCTTCCTTTCTTTTAAATTTGAGTTGGATCTGGTTTGTAGCTGTGAGCACCCGTACATTTTTGTCCTCATTAAAATAGTTTACCAAGCAACAGTTTTGTGTGTTGATTTAATTAATTTTCCTAAAAAAATGTGTCTGGCGGGGGTGTGTGGACTGCACCTTCAGGGAGGTGTGGAGACGTGCCTCAGGTGGGTGTGAGCGTGTTTAGATTCACTCCATCAAAAGTGAAGTTACAAGAGTGTCTCTGTTTCTCTGGTGTCAGCACCGGATGTGCTCATGGTCCAGTGTTCTGCTTATGTTCTACAGTGACTCATGCTTTACATTTAGGCCCAGTTCTTTGTCACCTGAAAATGTCCACATCAGAACTCGTATAGACAGGTGCCCCCGTGACTCAAACTAACACACTTTGATGATATAAAATATCAAAACTCTGGAAAAGGCTGCTCTAGATAAAGAGAACACTTGCTGAGTGAGGGTGTTAGTGCAGAGCTGTGTGCAGAGTGAGGGGTTGAATGAATGAAGTGAACCACGGTCACTGAGCAGCCAGGCTGCATTCCTCTGTGTTCTGTCACTGATAAGCTCCTGAATGACAACTGTATAACACAAAAGAGTCGTCTTTAGCAAGAGTGAGGTCCCACGGAGAGCGGAGTGTCATGCTCAAACACACAACTATATGCACTGGTCCGAGTTGGGATAACATTCTGTGTCCCTCAGTCACTGTCATTATAGAGTAGAAATACTGCTGTTGCTGCTGCTGCTGCTACTACTGCTGCTACTACCACTACCACTGCCACTACCACCACTACCACCACTACCACTACCACCACTACTAATGTCACTGTCACTGCAGAGTAGAAGTAATTTAATGATGAAGTTTTATATCAGTTTTCATCAATATTTATTTAGGTATTCAATACTACTACTATAGCTACTACTAATACTACTACTACTTTTACTGCTACTACTGTTACTAATAATAATAATCACTGCTCACTCTGTGAAAAAACAGGTTGGTCATCACCATCTGTCAGAGACGCACATGTATACACGACACTGTACATGTGTTTATACATGTGTTTATACATGTTTATACATGTGTTTATACGTGTTTATACATGTGTTTATACATGTGCTTATACATGTTTATACATGTATTTTTACATTTATTTACTCGTGTTTATACATGTGTTTATACATGTATTTATAATGTGTTTATACATGTTTTATACATGTGTGTATAATGTGTTTATACATGTATTTATACATGTGTTTATACATGTATTTATAATGTGTTTATACATGTATTTATACATGTATTTATAATGTGTTTATACATGTATTTATAATGTGTTTATAATGTGTTTATACATGTATTTATACATGTGTTTATAATGTGTTTATACATGTATTTATACATGTGTTTATACATGTGTTTATAATGTATTTATACATGTATTTATACATGTGTTTATACATGTATTTATAATGTGTTTATACATGTATTTATACATGTGTGTATAATGTGTTTATACATGTGTTTATAATGTGTTTATTCATGTGTTTATACATGTATTTATACATGTGTTTATTCATGTGTTTATACATGTATTTATAATGTGTTTATACATGTATTTATACATGTATTTATAACGTGTTTATACATGTATTTATACATGTGTTTATACATGTATTTATACATGTGTTTATACATGTGTTTATACATGTGTTTATACATGTATTTTTACATTTATTTACACACATGTTTATACATGTATTTACATTTATTTATACATGTATTTATACGTGTATTTTTACATGTGTTCCTACGTGTATTTATACATGTGTTTATTCATGTGTTTTACGTGTGTTTATACATGTATTTATACGTGTTTATAGATGTGTTTATACATGTATTTTTTTACGTGTGTTTATACATGTATTTATACGTGTTTATACGTGTGTTTATACGTGTGTTTATACATGTATTTATACATGTATTTATACATGTGTTTATACATGTATTTATAATGTGTTTATACATGTATTTATACATGTATTTATACATGTGTTTATACATGTGTTTATAATGTGTTTATACATGTGTTTATACATGTATTTATACATGTGTTTATACATGTATTTATACATGTGTTTATACATGTATTTATACATGTATTTATACATGTATTTATACATGTGTTTATACATGTGTTTATACATGTATTTATACATGTATTTATACATGTATTTATACATGTGTTTATACATGTATTTAAACATGTGTTTATATATGTTTATACGTGTTTATACATGTGTTTATACATGTGCTTATACATGTTTATACATGTATTTTTACATTTATTTATACATTACGTGTTTATACATGTATTTATACATGTATTTATAATGTGTTTTTATACATGTTTTATACATGTGTTTATAATGTGTTTATACATGTATTTTACATGTGTTTATACATGTATTTATACATGTGTTTATACACGTATTTATAATGTGTTTATACATGTATTTATAATGTGTTTATACATGTTTTATACATGTGTTTATAATGTGTTTATACATGTATTTATACATGTGTGTATAATGTGTTTATACATGTATTTATACATGTGTTTATACATGTATTTATACATGTATTTATAATGTGTTTATACATGTATTTATAATGTGTTTATACATGTATTTATACATGTATTTATACATGTATTTATACATGTATTTATAACGTGTTTATACATTTGTTTATACATGTGTTTATACATGTATTTATACATGTATTTATACATGTGTTTATACATGTGTTTATACATGTATTTTTACATTTATTTGCACACATGTTTATACATGTATTTACATTTATTTATACATGTATTTATACGTGTATTTTTACGTGTGTTCCTACGTGTATTTATACATGTGTTTATTCATGTGTTTTACGTGTGTTTATACATGTATTTATACGTGTTTATACGTGTGTTTATACATGTGTTTATACATGTGTTTATAATGTGTTTATACATGTGTTTATACATGTATTTATACATGTATTTATACATGTGTTTATACATGTATTTATACATGTGTTTATACATGTTTATACATGTGTTTATACATGTGCTTATACATGTTTATACATGTATTTTTACATTTATTTACATCGTGTTTATACATGTGTGTGTTTATATATGTATTTATACATGTGTTTATACATGTATTTATACATGTGTTATACATGTTTATACATGTATTTATACATGTGTTTATACATGTATTTATAATGTATTTATACATGTTTATATACATGTATTTATACATGTATTTATACATGTGTTTATACATGTATTTATACATGTGTTTATACATGTGTTTATACATGTATTTATACATGTGTTTATACATGTATTTATACATGTGTTTATACATGTGTTTATACATGTATTTATACATGTATTTATACATGTGTTTATACATGTATTTATACATGTGTTTATATATGTGTTTATACATGTGTTTATACATGTGTTTATACATGTGCTTATACATGTTTATACATGTATTTTTACATTATTTACTGTGTTATACATGTATTTTTATACATGTATTTATAATGTGTTTTATACATGTTTTTTACATGTGTTTATACATGTATTTACATGTATACATGTGTTATACATGTGTTTATACATGTATTTATATATGTGTTTATACATGTGTTTATAATGTGTTTATACATGTATTTATACATGTGTTTTACATGTTTTATACATGTGTTTATACATGTGTTTATACATGTATTTTTATACATGTGTGTATACATGTGTTTATACATGTATTTATACATGTGTTTATATGTACATGTGTTTATACATGTATTTATACATGTTTATACATGTATTTATATAATGTGTTTTATATGTATTTATACATGTATTTATACATGTGTTTATACATTTGTTTATACATGTGTTTATAACATGTATTTATACATGTGTTTATACATGTGTTTACATGTGTTTATACATGTGTTTATACATGTATTTTTACATTTATTTGCACACATGTTTATACATGTATTTACATTTATTTATACATGTATTTATACGTGTATTTTTACGTGTGTTCCTACGTGTATTTATACATGTGTTTATTCATGTGTTTTACGTGTGTTTATACATGTATTTATACGTGTTTAATATACATGTGTTTATACATGTATTTTTTACGTGTGTTTATACATGTTTATAATTGTTTATACGTGTTTTATACA
Source organism: Periophthalmus modestus (assembly GCA_019594935.1). Lineage (NCBI taxonomy): Eukaryota > Metazoa > Chordata > Actinopteri > Gobiiformes > Gobiidae > Periophthalmus > Periophthalmus modestus. Next base: position 3,193,675 of record JAIEZT010001373.1, read on the forward strand.
TGTGTTTATTTATACATGTGTTTATACATGTGTTTTATACATGTGTTTATACATGTGTTTATACATGTATTTATACATGTATTTATACATGTGTTTATACATGTTTATTTATACATGTGTTTATACATGTGTTTATACATGTGTTTATACATGTGCTTATACATGTTTTTACATGTATTTTTATACATGTATTTACTCGTGTGTTATACATGTGTTTATACATGTATTTATACATGTGTTTATACATGTATTTATAATGTGTTTATACATGTTTTATACATGTATTTATACATGTGTTTATACATGTATTTATACATGTATTTATAATGTGTTTATACATATACATGTATTTATACATTTATACATGTATTTATACATGTATTTATACATGTGTTTATACATGTGTTTATAATGTGTTTATACATGTATTTATACATGTGTTTATACATGTATTTATACATGTGTTTATACATGTGTTTATACATGTGTTTATACATGTATGTATTTACATTTATTTACACACATGTTTATACATGTTTTATACATTATTTATACATGTATTTATACATGTATTTATACATGTATTATACGTGTGTTTACATATTTATATTTTTATACATGTGTTTATTCATGTGTTTATACATGTGTTTATACATGTATTTATACGTGTTTATATACATGTTTTTATACATGTATTTTTTACATGTGTTTATACATGTATTTATACATGTTATACTACATGTGTTTATACATGTGTTTATACATGTATTTATACATGTATTTATACATGTGTTTATACATGTATTTATAATGTGTTTATACATGTATTTATACATGTGTTTATAATGTGTTTATACATGTATTTATACATGTGTGTATAATGTGTTTATACATGTATTTATACATGTGTTTATACATGTATTTATAATGTGTTTATACATGTTTTATACATGTGTTTTTATATATGTATTTATACATGTATTATTATACATGTGTTTATACATGTATTTATAATGTGTTTATACATGTATTTATACATGTATTTATACATGTGTTTATACATGTGTTTATACATGTGTTTATACATGTATTTATACATGTGTTTATACATGTGTTTTATACATGTATTTATACATGTGTTTATACATGTGTTATAATGTTATACATGTGTTTATACATGTGTTTTATACATGTTTATACATGTTTATACATGTGTTTTATACATGTGTTTATACATGTATTTATATGTTTTATACATGTATTTATACATGTGTTATACATGTATTTATAATGTGTTTATACATGTATTTATACATGTATTTATACATGTGTTTATACATGTATTTATACATGTATTTATACATGTATTATACATGTATTTATACATGTGTTATACATGTATTTATACATGTGTTTATACATGTATTTATACATGTATTATGTATTTATATGTGTTTATACATGTATTTATAATGTGTATTTATACATGTATTTATACATGTATTTATAATGTGTTTATACATGTATTATATGTGTTTATACATGTTTATACATGTTTATAATGTGTTTATACATGTGTTTATACATGTATTTATAATGTGTTTATACATGTGTTTATACATGTATTTATACATGTATTTATACATGTGTTTATACATGTATTTATAATGTGTTTATACATGTATTTATACATGTATTTATAATGTGTTTATACATGTATTTATAATGTGTTTATACATGTATTTATACATGTATTTATACATGTATTTATACATGTGTTTATACATGTATTTATAATGTGTTTATACATGTATTTATACATGTATTTATACCTGTTTATACATGTTTTTATACGTGTATTTATACATGTGTTTATACATGTATTTGTACATGTTTATACTTGTGTTTATACATCATCGGGCTCTGATTGGTCTCTCGTCGGGCTCTCATGGGGTTCTCATCGGGCTTTCGTCAGGCTCTGTTAGGGCTCTCTTGGGGCTCCTATCGGGTTCTCATCAGGCTCTGATCGGGCTCTCTTTGGGCTCTCATCAGGCTCTCGTCAGGCTCTGTTGGGGCTCTGGTCGGGCTCTCTTGGGGCTTTTGTTGGGCTCTCTTGGGGCTCTCGTCGGGTTCTCTTGGGGCTCTTGTCGGGTTCTGGTTGGGCTCTCATCGGGTTCTCGTCGGGCTCTGATTGGGCTCTCGATGGTCTCTCGTGGGGCTTTCGTCGGGCTCTCTTGGGGCTCTCGGCGGGCTCTCTTGGGGCTCTAGTTGGGGCTCTCTTCGGGCTCTCTTTGGCTCTCATGGGGCTCTCTTGGGGCTCTCGTTGGGCTCTCTTGGGGCTCTTGTCGGGCTCTCTTGGGGCTCTCGTCGGGTTCTCTTGGGGCTCTTGTCGGGTTCTGGTTGGGCTCATCATCGGGTTCTCATCGGGTTCTCGTCGGGCTCTGATTGGGCTCTCGATGGTCTCTCGTGGGGCTTTCGTCGGGCTCTCTTGGGGCTCTCTTGGGGCTCTCTTGGGGCTCTAGTCGGGCTCTCATTTGGCTCTCTTGGGGCTCTCTTGGGGCTCTCGTTGGGCTCTCTTGGGGCTCTCATTTGGCTCTCTTGGGGCTCTCTCTCTGGGGGCTCTCATTTGGCTCTCATTTGGCTCTCTTGGGGCTCTCTTGGGGCTCTCGTTGGGCTCTCCCTGTATAAATAAATGTGTTTAACTCTGATGCAGAGGAGGTGTGGACTCTGACATCAAACAACACCAAAACTGCTCCCAGACCTTTGCTCACATCTCACCGAAGCACCAAGTCCACGGAGAGTAACAGGGAGAGAGGAACAGGTTCAGCCGGTGCTGCGGGTGTCTGGGCGGTTTCACCCAGTTAACCTGTCTGGGAGGAGCTGCTAACTCTGTCCCTGTGTTAAACCCTGTCCCACACAGAGACGGGGACAGCTCCGACAGACAACAGCAGAGCAGAGGACAGATCTGAGTGGGATCTCTGTGGCCCACCGCAACCACCAGGATGCTTAAGAAAAACAAGGAGAGTACCCTCAAGATGTCGGGGAAGATCAGCAAGTGAGTTTAGTCTGATCCTGTGTGTGTGTGTGTGTGTGTGTGTGTGTGTGTGTGTGTGTGTGTGTGTGTGTGTGTGTGTGTGTGTGTGTGTGTGTGTGTGCGTGTGCGGTGACACTGAATCCCGCTCGTTTCACCTCTTCTTCTTCTTCTCCTGCTGATAACTGTGTCATGTTTCTGGGCCTGAATGAGCGTCCTCTTTCCCTCCCTGCGCCTGAAGGAGCTCGAGTTTGTTTCAGGTTGTGTTAAGTCAAACGAGCGAACAGCAGGTGCAGAAGTGATGTAAAAATACCTTTAAATCCTTTGTGGTGTGGGTGTGTTTGAAAGTTTTGGAAAGTCATTTCAGAGAGTGTGAGATTTACTCTGTAAACATTGGACCAAGGCGCAGGTGAAACAGTATTTCATATCGTTTGGCTCCAGCCGGTTAGGGGTTGGTTACAGCACAATAGTGACACTGGTGTAAGAAATGTGTTGAACGATAATAGTGGAAAATTAAACTGAGTGATATAAACTCTATTTCATGTCAACTTTTTGTTTTCATATCGTGAGAGGACAGAGATCATACAGAATGTGTCCTTTAATGTGGTGAAAGTTACAAGGACTTTATGAAAGAGCATTCCACTGGAGTCCTCCTCCTCCTCCTCTTCTTCCTCCTCCTCCTCCTCCTCTTCTTCCTCCTCCTCCTCCTTGAGCTGCTGGGTGTCGCTGGTGCATGCCACATAGTTGTCATAGCGACAGTCACATAGTTGTCATAGCGACAGTCACATAGTTGTCATAGCGACAGTCACATAGTTGTCATAGTGACAGTGAGTGTGTTGTAGGGTGACCTCGCCCTGGCCCTGCCTCTGCCAGTTTTTCCATCACGTGGGCGTTGGTTGTGACACCTTAATCGTCACGGCTGGACTCTGATGTAACTTTGACCATAGATATTTTAAAATGTGCCTTTCACACAGATGTGTGACGGGCTCGTGAGTGGACAGGTCAGTGTGGTGGCGAGTCTGAAATCATCTTTATATAAACCACAGAAAGTTGAATTAAATCTTTGCAGTTTACATATCTTCACACATACCACAGATGTTTCAGGACGCCCCGAGGTACACAAAGTATGTGACACGCCCGCGCGCTCCCTCTCTCACTTGTGACTCACCTGTGAGGCGCTTCTTCACATTTACAAACAATTACGACTCTCTGTTCATAGTTTATGAGCAATTAGAGTTAATGCCTCTTCACACAATCTGCTCGGGTCTGAGGTGTCGCTTTGGCCCGAGTGAGGAACAGGGAGCAGGAACCAAAACGTGGCATTGTCCCTGTTCAGTGTGACGCTGTTGAGTGTGACACTGTTGAGTGTGACACTGTTGAGTGTGACACTGTTGAGTGTGACACTGTTGAGTGTGACACTGTTGAGTGTGACGCTGTTGAGTGTGACACTGTTGAGTGTGACACTGTTGAGTGTGACGCTGTTGAGTGTGACACTGTTGAGTGTGACGCTGTTGAGTGTGACGCTGTTGAGTGTGACGCTGTTGAGTGTGACGCTGTTCAGTGTGACGCTGTTGAGTGTGTGACGCTGTTCAGTGTGACGCTGTGAGTGTGACGCTGTGACACTGTTCTGTGTTCAGTGTGACGCTGTTCAGTGTGACGCTGTCAGTGTGACGCTGTTCAGTGTGACGCTGTTGAGTGTGACGCTGTTCAGTGTGACGCTGTTCAGTGTGACGCTGTTCAGTGTGACGCTGTTCAGTGTGACGCTGTTCAGTGTGACGCTGTTCAGTGTGACGCTGTTCACTGTGACGCTGTTCAGTGTGACGCTGTTCAGTGTGACGCTGTTCAGTGTGACGCTGTTCAGTGTGACGCTGTTCAGTGTGACGCTGTTCAGTGTGACGCTGTCAGTGTGACGCTGTTCAGTGTGACGCTGTTCAGTGTGTGACGCTGTTCAGTGTGACGCTGTTCAGTGTGAAGCTGTTCTTGTGACGCTGTTCAGTGTGACGCTGTTCAGTGTGACGCTGTTCAGTGTGACGCTGTTCAGTGTGACGCTGTTCAGTGTGAAGCTGTTCTTTGTGACGCTGTTCAGTGTGACGCTGTTCAGTGTGACGCTGTTCTTTGTGACGCTGTTCAGTGTGACGCTGTTCAGTGTGACGCTGTTCAGTGTGACGCTGTTCAGTGTGACGCTGTTCAGTGTGAAGCTGTTCTTTGTGACGCTGTTCAGTGTGACGCTGTTCAGTGTGACGCTGTTCAGTGTGACGCTGTTCAGTGTGACGCTGTTCAGTGTGACGCTGTTCAGTGTGAAGCTGTTCTTGTGACGCTGTTCAGTGTGACGCTGTTCAGTGTGAAGCTGTCAGTGTGACGCTGTTCAGTGTGACACTGTTCAGTGTGACGCTGTTCAGTGTGACGCTGTTGAGTGTGACGCTGTTCAGTGTGACGCTGTTCAGTGTGACGCTGTTCAGTGTGACGCTGTTCAGTGTGACGCTGTTCAGTGTGACGCTGTTCAGTGTGACACTGTTCAGTGTGACGCTGTTCAGTGTGACGCTGTTCAGTGTGACGCTGTTCTTTGTGACGCTGTTCCATGGATCAGTTTTTTTTTCTGCTGTTTTGTCTTTGGACCCGGCCGCGGTGGGATGATGACATGTGCACGTCTCTATCAGCAGCACAGCTCTGAAAACCTCAGTGACCTCGGTGTTAATCGTCTTTGGTCAAGACACTTCATTTGTGTAAAAACATGTTCCACACTGCTCTAACTTTAGTAAAAATACATATTAATTAGCAACTGTAGAAAAAAAAAATACAAAAGTTAAGATATCGTGGGATAACTCTGGGATATAATAAACACACTTTAATTAGTCTTAATAAGGCATGAAAAGGACTTACTTTATAACGAAGAATTTCAATAATTTCAATTGATTCAGGCTCAGTAATTACATAAAAATGCCCTAACTCCTTAAGGAAGTCGTTGATTATGAATTAAGTCTTTGTTCATGCTATACAAAGCTGTCAGTCGTGTAGTTATTATAAAGTTGTACCAAAGTATTTAGGGCTTTTGTTGAGTCTAAAAGTAAAAAAGTTGGTATTTTGAGAAGGAATGTGAGACATGAAAGAAAAGTCTGAGTCTTGGACCTGATGTGGTGAAACCAGCTCAGCAAAACAGACGGGCGTTTTCTGCGTTTACCCTGAAATACTGTGTCCACAAATACCACTGTGTTCAACAAAAACCTGAAACCCCCAAACACTTTTCGCCTCAATCTACTGATACTCGCTGCACAATGTGAGGCTAAAAGTGAAGAAACGTTTTAAAATCAAAATGAAAAATGAATGTGCAGTGGGACGAAGCGGGAGCGTCACATTTAAACTCGTTGATTTCAAAGCACAATCCTCTTCTGTCGGCGAGAGAAACAAACACAAACTTTCAAACTTTTACTTTCCTATTTGCAGTGGGGGAACGTAATGAAGTAGAAGTAGTAAAGTGCTGTACTAAAGTTGATTTTTTTTAAGTATCTGTACTTAAGTACATTTTACAGTGGATACTTTTTACTTTTACTTGAGTACATTGGAGAGCAGTATCTGTACTTTCTACTCCACTACATTTATGAACAGGACTGAAAAGTAAAAGTACTTTTCATATGATTTGAGGGGTTATTTTTACCATGACTAAAGTTTTAAAGTTCAAGCTTCAGCTTTGAGCAAAACAAAAATAAATACAGAAAAAAAGAAATGGGTTTGTATTGTTACTATGACCAAAATATATCCCATTTTTAACCAATATCACTACATTTACACTGAAATACTTTTACTTTTTACTCACAAAGTACTTTTTTTAATGGGTATTTCAATACTTTTACTTAAGTAGATTTTTTCATGTGATACTTACTTTTACTTGAGTAACTTTTACCTGTGTATCTGTACTTTTACTCAAGTACCAAAACGGCGCTGGTATTTGTGCGAGTATCCAGCTCCAGTGCTAGTTTAAATATTGATCAGTATCTGGGTAATGATACTTTTGACAGCTCCAGAGTGAAGGGCGACACACCTAAATCATGCCTGAAATGCCGTCCATTCCTCAGTGAGAGCCTCTGTCACTCCCTCCTTCACTGTGTGCACATTTACAGAGGGAGGCCAAACTGTGTCTGCAGCGACAGTCAAACAGCTACAGCCACACGCTTCAAAACGGTTGGAGCGTTGCTAGTGAGCGGAGACTGTTTATATAAATGGACATAGCTAACCTGCTAGCCGCCGTTCCAAACAGGAAGTGATCATGTGCACACTTCCTGCTCCATCGACTCTGACTCCAATTCACTTTCTATTGAAAAACCGTGTCCCCTCTCTCTTTCCCTGCTGCTGTCAGACTCGTCATGTTGGTCTTAAATGTTCGTATTAACCCTCGACATGATCCTGGGGTTTTTATTTCACTATTGTGTCTGTAAATCACGATATGAACATTAAAAACAGGGGAGTTACCCTCAACAGCCTCGCTCCAGATCGGCTGTTTTGTTGTTATGATTCTCGTGATCGGAATTACAAATGTGGGACTCTGCTCCAAATTGGCCCCTATAACGTCTAACCTGGATGAGCTCGATTTGGAGCTAACGCTGTGGTGACGTCACTCACTTCTTTACACAGACTGTGGGAGTGTCACTAACACAGTGTTTGTAGAGTGACTAACACAAGGTTTAAGTGACAGTGATTCAGGCCCAAAGAGCAAATTTAGGTGTGAAAAAGCCAGAGCCAAAAATGACGACAGCAGGGCTTCAGAATTCTGAAAAATAAAACAAACATAACCAAAACAAGGATTCAAACTCAAACAGTGAACGTGTCAGACACATTAACCAAGAAAAAAAAATATTTCACTGGGAAATAACAGATTTATGGTGTGAATTTACATGAGCAGTCCAAAGTCCGGACACGCCCTCTCATTCAGTGTTTTTTTCTTTATTTTTACCACTTTCTACATTTTATACACACACAGAAGACTTTAGATATACGGAGTGTGATATATGGAAGTATACAGGAAAGAGAAAAAGTGATTTTTTTTTTGACAAAACAAAGACAGGATGCTGTGAGGGTTTGATTGTGCAATATTTATACTACACTTTGCTACACAATTTCAAATATCTGTATGTATATAAAAAGTAGACAGTAGTACAAATGACACTGAATGAGAGGGCGTGTCCAAACCTTTGACTGGTCGTGTACATCACAGCTTCAGTCTCTTGAGATACTTTCAGTCGTCTGCACAGACTTTGAGAGTTTAGTCATTACAGGTGATTTTAACGTACATGTGGATAATGTGTTTGACAGAAACACTGAAGAGCTCAGTGAAAAGATGCACATGTACAACCACAGTTTATGCAGAACGAGGCTGAGGAATTTTTCTGACATTATTGGAAGTTGCAGTAACAACTAACAGATGAACAAACCCTCCAGCTCCGCTGACGTTTGAACTAATTTACACATCTAAGTGCAATGAGTTTGCAGTATTCTTTAATTACAAGGTTCAGAGATTTAAAAACGTATCAATTCCACGACACAAATAACATCCCAGCACCACCGAGACACTTAGAGCTGACTCACTTTGCACCTGTAACTGACAAAACTGTCCCAGAGATCGTCACCTCTGAGTTCATCTACATGCTGCCTCCATGTGTTACCCACTAAATTTATAAAGTCTGTGCTCAACAGTTTGCTGCCACCACTCGTTTGGAAAGTTAATATGTCACTTCAATCTGGAACATTCCCACGAGCTTTGAAAACTGAGGTTATCAAATCTCTCCTAAAGAAGAGCAGTCTTGATGCCACAATATTGAACATTTACCGACCAATCTCAAATGTGCCGTTTTTAGGCAAAGTCCTCGAAAAAGTTGTTTATCAGCAGCTTATTAACTTTCTCTTTCGATATTTTCCAGTCGGGTTTTAGACCCACCACAGACTGCGACTGCTCTTATCAAGGTGACAAATGACATCCGCCTGAACACTGATGCAGCAAAGTCTCAGTGTTGATCCTTGATCCAATCCTTTGACTCTGTGGATCATGGATCCTCTTACAGAGACTAGAGGACTGGGAGGGCATCTGTGGTACTGCACTAAACTGGTCCAAGTCCTATCTTTCAATGTCAATAAGGGCTTTAAGCGAGGACGGCGGCACAGACACTGAAAACAAAACACACCCACAATCTCTCATTCGTTTGTGAGTCGTATCAACTCATAGAGATATTTTTACACCCGAGAGTTTTAGGAAAATACTGTCTGAGCCACAGTGAACTATATGCAGGTCCCTGCACACAAATCTGGAGCCCTACATGGGCCCTTCTGATATAAATGAAAATCAGAGTTGGAAAGTAACCATAGGCTGCATATGTAAATGGACATAGCTAACATGCTAGCCGCCACATTACAAATAGGAAGTGCTCATAGGCTTCAGTTCACTTAACACTGAAAAACTGTGGCCCCTCTCTCTGTAACGGCTGCAGTGAGTCATTTTGCCCTTAAAATGTTTATATTAACCCGTTCTACATCTTTTTTTTTTTAATTTCACATCAATAACAGACAAATCAGGTGCTTTCCAAAATCACAGGCCCATCTCTAAACTTTAATTCTTCAAAATCACAGGGAAGGTTGTCTCGGATCAGAAGTCGTGCTTTGAGGAACACTGTAACACTCATGACACTTTCCAGTCTGGTTTCTGTAAACATCACTTGATGGAAACAGCTTTGTTGAAAGTATCCACTGACAGTATGACGTCGAGTCCTGTTCTAGTCCTGTTTGACCTGTCCTCACCCTCCAGACTGTTGTCACACTCATCGTCATGTCTTGTTAGAAAGGCTGAGGGACTTGGTTGATCTGTCAAGGTCAGTTCTTCAGGGGTTTGCAGTACTTCTCTTCCTTGTCTAATGTCTGACTCAGCTGATTGGTTGTGTGGAGTTCCTCAGGGCTCCGTTTTGGGTCCCGTTTTGTTTTTGCTTTATGTATATTCCCCTTAGGAAAGATCATCCAAGAGTTTAGTGATGTCTCCTACCATCTATTTGCTGACGATATCCAGCTGTTCTGCTATTTTAAGCCCTCTGAGATACAAAAGCTGAACACCTTAGTCAATTGCTTGGAAAAATAAAACAACCGCTAAACAACAGCCTAACAGCTTAATGCAAAGAAAACCCAAAGTTAGGTTTTTGCCCCCGATGTCCTCATTCCAGGGATTAATCAGGACTTGGGTGATCCCAGAAATCTCAGCCAATAAAGCATCACTTTAAACACTTAACAAAGAGCTGTTTCTTTCAGCGGAGGAACATTTTGAAGCTCAGGAAAACTATGTCACAAAAAGATCTGGAGTTTATAAAACATGTCTTTGTGTCCTCGTGTTTAGACTTGAAATAGCTTGTTTAGTTTGTATTCCCAAAGCGCTTCATTGACCCACCAAATACCATTTAAAATGCTGGTGCTGACTTTCAGAGCCAGAGTCAGAGTCCTTCACCAGCCCAGCCCTCTGCCCTCTCTCGCTCTTTGACGTCTCTGGATCAGATGGAGCGACCTCCCAGTCTCCTCACATTCACCACACAAGCCGATTCAAAGCCCATTCAAAACGCTTTTATTTGGTCAAGTGTTTTAAGATGCAGTAGATATTTAGGGGCTCTTATTACTGCCATATTGTTGTATTAACTGTTGGGTAACACTTTATAATAACTATAGCCTATTTAGCCTTAATAAAGCATGAACAAACACTTCATTAATAATGAAAAAACACTGAATAAATAATGAAGCAACAATTAAAGACTAATAACAACTTAATTACAACCTTAATTAACACTGAATTAGCAATTAATTGGCCTGTGTTGTGTGTAATACTCACACTTAGTTACTCCTTAAATATGCATTTACAAATACACACACAAATGGTTAGTTAAGAATTAACTCAAACACTTGTTAATGAAGTGTTAATTAAGTAGTTACTAAGCATAAGTTATTGTTAATTAAGTGTTTGTTCATGCTTTATTAGGCTGTAGTTATTATAAAGTGTTACCAACTGTTGTAATTGTGTGTTATTTTTAATTTTGTGTTTTGTTTTGAAGCTCTTTGTGACTTCCTTGTCTGTGAAAGGTGCATATATGAATAATTTTTGCTTTGGTGGTATTCAGAGTACAATTACTTTCCCAAAATGTAATAGATACTTTTGCAGTATTTTGATCACATGATTTAGGCTTCAAACTGCACCGTATCAGTGAGGAAAATATAAAACTCTGCTCTTGTGGTGAAGCAGGTGAGATTTTTGCTGGTTTGTGATATGGAACACAGAACAACTGTGAACAAACTGTTTTAAATCCTATGTTGGATTCTATAATTTAAATGCAACTCAATCTAACTAAATGCAACGCTCTCTCCCTCTCGTCTCTCTCTCTGTTTCTGTCTGTTTCTCTCGTTCTCTCTGTGCAGGACCCAGGCCGGTGCCTTGGCCTTGTTGATCCAACAAATGCAGAAAAATGCCGACCAGGTGGAGAAGGACGTCCTCCGGGCTGAAGACCTGCTGGCATTGGTACGGCTTCAGAAAACACTGACATTGGCGGTTTTCAGATTATAAAATGTGATGATGTCATTCTGCCAGATGGGGGCGCCAGAGTCAGTTTTTCCTATTGATTACGTTGAACTTACATTGAACTCATTTTCTATTAAAGACTAGACCCAAGTCAAAACTTCTGCATTTAAACAATATTAATTTTAGCTGCCCCCATCTGTGTTAAATATCATTTAGATGTCGTCTGAAACGCAGCATTTGACATTTTCCACAGGACGACAAAAACGACAAACAAGAGCTTCCCCTGCAGCACCAGGAGGAGATCTCAGACCGGCTGGGCGAGGCCGAGGGTCTGCTCAAGGACCTGTTCCTCGACGTGGACAAAGCCAAAAAGCTCCATCATCCCCAGGCCAAAGACATCGAGAGCGAGTGAGATTTTACCCACTGCAAACACGGGGGTGCTTAGAATCCAGAGAAACCGATGGCTGATATTTTTGGGCAAATGAGAAGGATCGATGATGATTATTTCCCCAAATTATAAAAGTAGAATTTAGTAAATGCAAAAATCAAATCTCTCAACTGGACAAAAAGGTCAAAACTCTGAGCCACAAACAAAGTAATGTGGCGACTCCATTCAGTGAAGTGAAGAGCAGTGAGCGTCACACTGGAGAAACTAAACAGTCACTTCATAAGAGACTGTACCAACACCGTCGAGAGAGTAGCTCAGGACCACAGTCTGCTGTTCATCTACATCTCAAAGACATTAACCACTCCTTTGCAGATAGTGAGGCACAGATCTGAGCCAGAGAAAAGAAATGGTTTCAGAAGGGAGTTAAAGAAGCAATTTTCGTTAGGAAAGAGAATCCATCTTTGAACAGGTATGGAGGCCTTAGACATTATTTATCCCCCATCTAAAACTCCATCCTCAGACCAAATCTAAACAAGGAAAACTGACCAGAACTGAAGATGAGCAGCCAAACATCTTCAAGCTAAAACTTTTTGTCCAGTTACATATACAGTTTATATATTTTTTTACTTTGGAACTTTTACTATGAACGATTGAGGGATTACACACACTAAAGATTACACACATAAAAGTAGGATTTGCTCCAAACTCATCGACAGCCCTGTTTTTTTCTACTTGAGAGCTGTGTAGTCACGTTTTGTGCAGTTTCCTCTTCAAATCTCGTGTAATGCAGATTCTTGGCTCAAACAAAACATCGGCTTGAGATTGAAGGCTGATACCTCATACACTAAAAAGGGCAAATATCTGCTAGAAATATTGGCAAAAATATATATCAGTCTGTCGCTAAAGAGATAGAGATATGAGTTGGGGTTTTTTTATGGCCGATACCGACTGTTTAGAATCCAGAGAAAATGTTTAGCTCTATATTTTTGGGCCAATATATAGGGCAGAATTTAATAATTTCCCTCAAATTCATTTACTTTTTGTAGCATATTTTTATTCACTGTTTATAATAATTGTCTTTACTAATAATTTGAAGTAAACGTTTGTTTTTTTGTGTCGTGCAGTGTGATCCTCCTCCACGAGCGCTGGCTGAAGGACTGTACGTTTTACAGAGACATTTATGAGCAGATCGATGATGTGTCTCTTATGCCGAGGATTGACTGGGGACCTGTTTTTGCCCAGAAGCAGGTGAGTGCTCATATATGTAGATATGTGTGTTCTGACGATAGAATAGTGAGTGTGACGTCACGCACAGCATTTGGCTCCAGTCAAATGAAGCTCATTGAGGCTAGTGGTTATAGCGGCTAATCTGGAGCCCAATTCCATATTTGGAATTCTTATAGAAGTACAGTTTTTCAGTAGAAAGTGAATTGGAGCCACAGTTGATGGAGCCGGAAGTGTGCCCATGATCACTTCCTGTTTGGAACGTGATGGCTGTCTGAATGTGGGTGTGTCTGAATGTTAGCATGTCTGAATGTGGGCGTGTCTGATTGTGGGCGTGTCTGAATGTTAGCGTGTCTGTATGTGGGCGTGTCTGAATGTGGGCGTGTCTGAATGTAGGTGTGTCTGAATGTGGGCGTGTCTGAATGTTAGCGTGTCTGAATGTTAGCGTGTCTGATTGTTAGCGTGTCTGAATGTTAGCGTGTCTCATTGTTAGCATGTCTGAATGTTAGCGTGTCTGAATGTTCGCGTCTCATTGTTAGCATGTCTGAATGTTAGCGTGTCCGAATGTTAGCGTGTCCGAATGTTAGTGTGTCTGAATGTTAGCGTGTCTCATTGTTAGCGTGTCTGAATGTTAGCGTGTCTGAATGTTAGCGTGTCTGAATGTTAACGTGTCTCATTGTTAGTGTGTCTCATTGTTAGCATGTCTGAATGTTAGCATGTCTGAATGTTACCGTGTCTCATTGTTAGCGTGTCTGAATGTTAGCGTGTCTGAATGTTAACGTGTCTCATTGTTAGCGTGTCTCATTGTTAGCATGTCTGAATGTTAGCATGTCTGAATGTTACCGTGTCTCATTGTTAGCGTGTCTGAATGTTAGCGTGTCTGAATGTTAGCGTGTCTGAATGTTAACGTGTCTCATTGTTAGCGTGTCTCATTGTTAGTATGTCTGAATGTTAGCATGTCTGAATGATAGCATGTCTGAATGTTACCGTGTCTCATTGTTAGCGTGTCTGAATGTTAAGGTGTCTCATTGTTAGCGTGTCTCATTGTTAGTATGTCTGAATGTTAGCATGTCTGAATGTTAGCATGTCTGAATGTTACCGTGTCTCATTGTTAGCGTGTCTGAATGTTAGCGTGTCTGAATGTTAGCGTGTCTGAATGTTAACGTGTCTCATTGTTAGCGTGTCTCATTGTTAGTATGTCTGAATGTTAGCATGTCTGAATGTTAGCATGTCTGAATGTTACCGTGTCTCATTGTTAGCGTGTCTGAATGTTAACGTGTCTCATTGTTAGCGTGTCTCATTGTTAGTATGTCTGAATGTTAGCATGTCTGAATGTTAGCATGTCTGAATGTTACCGTGTCTCATTGTTAGCGTGTCTGAATGTTAACGTGTCTCATTGTTAGCGTGTCTCATTGTTAGTATGTCTGAATGTTAGCATGTCTGAATGTTAGCATGTCTGAATGTTACCGTGTCTCATTGTTAGCGTGTCTGAATGTTAGCGTGTCTGAATATTAGCGTGTCTGAATGTTAGCGTGTCTGAATGTTAGCGTGTCGCATTGTTAGCGTGTCTCATTGTTAGCATGTCTCATTGTTAGCGTGTCTGAATGTTAGCGTGTCTGAATGTTAGCGTGTCTCATTGTTAGCGTGTCTCATTGTTAGCATGTCTGAATGTTAGCATGTCTGAATGACAGCTCTACCTCTATGAGTCTACTCCAGGTACATGCTTGTTGTCTTTGTGTGTTTCAGAAGCAGCTGGCGGACTCAGATCAGTACGGTCCCACCATGGCCGACCTGGAGAGGCAGATCGCAGCTCACAACATTCTGCACAAAGAAGTGGAGACCTACAACTCCCAGCTCTGTGTCAGCTCCGCCGGCAGCAAGGTGACGGCTCAAGTCTATTACTGTGATCACATAAACACACTTTTAATATGTTTTAACAATATAATGTCCGGGAAGAGCTGACAAATATGAACTCTTGTTTGCAGGAGTCGTACACAGCCTACAAGAAACAATACAACAACATCCTGGTGAGTTATGTTTTTATATTTATTTCTTTTGAGATTTGATTTATTCAAATTAAAATATTATGTAAAAAGTGTATAGCTCTTGATGTACCGTCAATCTGTGTTCCTACTCTCACAGTCCTGGGTCAGTCCTGGGTCAGTCCAGGTTTAGTCCTGGTTTAGTCCTGGTTTTGGTCTTGGTTTAGACCTGGTTTAGACCTGGTTTAGTCCTGGGTTAGTCCTGGTTTAGTCCTGGTTCAGTCCTGGTTTAGTCCTGGTTTAGTCCTGGTTTAGTCCTGTGTTAGTCCTGGTTTAGTCCTGGGTTAGTCCTGGTTTAGTCCTGGGTTAGTCCTGGGTTAGTCCTGGTTTAGTCCTGGGTTAGTCCTGGTTTAGTCCTGGTTTAGTCCTCACCTATGCTCATGAGCTTTGGGTAATGACTTAATGAACAAGATGGTGGATAGTGGTGGATGGTGGTCGAAATAAGTTTTCTCCCTGGGGAGGAGGCCCTGAGAAAGACGCAGGACACGCTGGAGGGACTGTGTCTCTTAGCTGGCCTGAGAGCACCTTGGGGTCCTACTGGAGGAGCTGGAGGTGTGTAGGGTGAGAAGAAGATGGCTGGATAAAAGTTTCTATGTTCAACGTGTCCAGTCTCATGAAATATGGGCCAAGTATAAATGAAAATAAATATCTCCTTTACTGACGTAGTGTGATGTGTGTCACAGGACAACTCAAAGTGGCGCCGGCATTACCTGACCAGCCTGTACGAGTACATGCAGGGCTGCAACAAGGAGCTCACCTTCCTCCAAGAGGAACAGGACAAGATCAAGAAGCAGGACTGGAGCGAGCGCATGGTCGACCCCGCCGACGTGCGGCGCCAGTACGAGGTCAGAGCGCCCTCCACACACGCATCTGAGATTACTGTGTAGTGTACTGCGTAGTGTACATGTTTTATCAGTTGAAGATTATAGTCAGTAAATAAAAGTACAGATAAAGAGGTAAAACGTTACTCAAAAAAAGTATCACATGACAAAATCTACTTAAGTTAAAGTATTAAAGGACCCGTTAAAAATTTACTTAAAGAATAAAAAGTAAAAGTATTTCACAGAAGTGTTGTTAATATAGTTTAAGTGTAAATGCAGTGATATTTATTAAAAATTAGACATATTTTGGTCACAGTAACGGCACAAATTTCTCAAATGTCTTAATTTTTCTTTTGAATTTTGTATATTTATTTTTGTTTTGCTCAAAGCCGAAGCTTGAACTCATTCCTCTTCTTCATCAGAACTTTAAAAACAACAGTCTGCTGTCGCACGAGGCCGAGGTGAACAAGCTTCAAGATGAAGGAGACCGACTGGTTGAGCTGAAGCATCCTGCCAGCGCCACTATCACGGTACAGTCCCCCAACGCCACAGTCCCCCAACGCCACAGTCCCCCAACGCCACAGCCCCCCAACGCCACAACGCCACAGTCCCCCAACGCCACAGTCCCCCACCCAACGCCACAGTCCCCCAACGCCACAGTCAGTCCGCCAACAACACAGTCCGCCAACGCCACAGTCTCCCAACGTCACAGTCCGCCAACGCCACAGTCCCCCAACGCACAGTCCCGCCAACGCCACAGTCCCCCAACGCCACAGTCCCCCAACGCCACAGTCCGCCAACGCCACAGTCCGCCAACGCCACAGTCCCCCAACTCCACAGTACCCCAATGCCACAGTCCCCCAACGCCACAGTCTCTCAACGCCACAGTCCCCCAACACCACAGTCCCCCAACGACACAGTCCGCCAACGCCATACGCATCATCCAACGCCACAGTCTCCCAACGCCACAGTCCTCCAACGCCACAGTCCGCCAACACCACACACGCATCCAACGCCACAATCTCTCAACGCCACAGTCCCCCAACGCCACAGTCTCCCAACGCCACAGTCCGCCAACGCCACAGTCCGCCAACACCACACGCATCCAACGCCACAGTCTCCCAATGCCACAGTTCCCCAACACCACAGTCCCCCAACGACACAGTCCACCAACGCCACACGCACCCAACGCCACAGTCTCCCAACGCCACAGTCCCCCAACGCCACAGTCCCCCAACGCCACAGTCCGTCAACGCCACTGTTCGTCAACGCCACAGTTCGTCAACGCCACAGTTCGTCAACGCCACAGTTCGTCAACGCCACAGTTCGTCAACGCCACAGTCCGTCAACGCCACAGTCCGTCAACGCCACAGTCCGTCAACGCCACAGTCCGTCAACGCCACAGTCTCCCAACACCACAGTCTCCCAACGCCACAGTTTCCCAACGCCACAGTCTCCCAACGCCACAGTCCGTCAACGCCACACGCACCCAACACCACAGTCTCCCAACGCCACAGTCTCCCAACACCACAGTCTCCCAATGCCACAGTCCGCCAACGCCACACGCTCCCAATGTCACAGTCTCCCAACGCCACAGTCCGTCAACGCCACACACCTCCAACGCCACATGCCTCCAGTGCCACACATCCAGTAGAACATCACACATTTACACGAGTGTGTGTGTGAAAATGTGTGTGTTTGCTTTTAGGCGCAGAGAGATGCTGTACGTAACGAGTGGCAGCAGTTCCTCAACCTCTGCATCTGCCAAGAAACACATCTGGACAATGTGGAAGAGTACAAGAAGGTACCTTTTATGATCTAAAGTAGCTGCACAGTCAGTAAATGTTCCCGCCAACCAGTGGGTGCCCAGTTCTTTATACTTCTTTATAAATAGGCCAATCAACAGAAATGTGGGGACCCGAGGCAAGAAGAAGCACATGGGCCCCCTTCTAATATAAATGAATAGAAAGAGAGGCCAATTCTGGACCCCTAAAACTGTGGGGTCCAGGACAACAGACCCCTAATAAGAACATTTAAGACCAAAATGATGAGTCTGACAGCAGCAGTTACAGAGAGAGGGGACACAGTTTTTCATTAGAAAGCGAATTGGAGCCAGAGTCAATGGAGCAGGAAGGACGCGCATGATCACTTCCTGTTTGGAACGTGGCAGCCTTTTCCTCTTGTGTTCAAAAGAGAAATGAAGTCCTCAGAACTTACTTAATCAAATACTCAAGCAAGACTAGTGTGTTGATGGTCCCAAAGACGGCCTGTTTACACATATACAGCAAGTTTTATACACAAACTATAGAGTCTATGCTAGCAGGTTAACTATAGCTATGTCTATTTATATATGCTAGCAGGTTAGCTATGTCCAATTCAATATAGAATCTATGCTAGCAGGTTAGCTATGTCCATTTCTATGTAGAGTCTATGCTAGCAGGTTAGCTATGTCCATTTCTATATAGAGTCTATGCTAGCAGGTTAGCTATGTCCATTTCTATATAGAATCTGTGTGACTGAGAGAAGAATGTCATTTTATGTGTGCTCATAAAATTATAGTATTAAAAAAATCACAAACCAGCCCGAGACTAAACCCAGGAAACGGCTTTAAACGAGAACAAAAAGGGCTTCCCAGAACTGAAACAGGAGTAGCCTCGAGAACAAGCTGATATGATCTGAACAGCTGAAGGCCACGAATCACACAGGAACTGAAGTATATGTTTGTCTATAATAAAATTAAACTAATTATTTGAGGGAAAAAAATGCTTTGTTCAAATCACCTTTTGTTCAGTTGGCAAAATAGAATTTTTATTTGACTTTGGCTCATACTTGGACGTTTGCTGCAATATTCTTGTCTAATTATGTGACTGTGCACTTTCAGTACCACATGGACTGTGACCAGCTCTCAGAAACCCTGACCAAACTCAACAGCAGCTTGGATCCAAAAGCCATCTCCAAAAAAAGCAACTATGAGACTCTGATGCAGCTGGAGGTAAAGACACTCACTTCTGTAAAACTCATTTTAATGTGACGCCGGCTTTTACAGCACACGACCGAACAGCGCGAGTCAGGTTTGTACGTGTGTGCAGGGGCTGACATGAACTCTTTCATTGAGCCTAAATAGTTAAATGAAAATATAACACATATGAAATACACATAAGATCAAAGATGATGTTGCACATGCATTATGGGAAGTAACACACTGAAAAACATATTCAGAATACTCATTTGGAGTAACTGTATCTGCTGTATGTGGTGGCACTCAGATTACATTTACTTTCTAAATTAAAAAGAATAAATGGTGGTACTTTGTTAATGCAGAACAAACAGAGCAACAAAAATAAAGCAGTCTGAAGTTCCATGTAGTACTTTTCTCACAAAAATATACTGTGACTCGATGTAAAAGTATTCCAGGTATTCAGAATATAGTGCTACAGTGACTGTGATTCTTAAGCCCCTCGCTCACCCTGCCTCTGTGTGCTCTGTGTGAAGGGCGAGGAGAAGGACGTGCAGAACAGCGAGCAGCTCCTGGCCGACCTGAGGAGACGCAGCACCAGCATCGCTCCCCTGAAGCTTCGCCGCAGCACATCCTCCCGTCCCGTCACCGTGGAGTCGCTGTGTGACTGGGACTCTGACAACGTAAGGCACCGGACAGTCCCGCATTCTACCAGCCCAAAATCACCTTTATCTTTTACTGCATAGACATTTAGCAGCAAATTTCAACATCATATTCAAACCACAGTCTGTATAAAGAAGCTCATCGAGGCTAGAGCAGTTATAGGGGCGATTTGGAGCAGATGTTTGGAATTAGCACCACGAGTATCATAGCAACCAGAGAGCCAATCCAGAGAGAGGCTGTTGAAGGTAACGCCTCTTCACGCCCAGATTAGAAAGGAGCGGGCACTTAGCTTGTCAGTCAAGCCTGTTGCTAACGCTATTGGGAGTGATTTCTGGGGGAAAAGGCACCTGATTTCTCTGTTATTAATGTTCATATGTTGATTTAGGGACAAAATAGTAAAATAAAAACACCAGTATCATGTAGAGCAGGTTAATACAAACATTTAAGACCAAAATGACGAGTCTGACAGGCACTGAAGGCACACCTGAAACACACTGCACACACATGGCATCTTCATATACTTTCTCTTCAGGGTTCCCTCAACAGAGGTGAGAAGTTCACGCTGAAGTCCATCAACGATGAGAAGTGGAACATTATGTCATCTGGAGGAGCCACACAGACGGTCCCTGGAGTGTGCTTCCAGATCCCACCTCCAGACCCAGAGGCCATTGACAAAGTGGACCTGTACGTACGGCACATTCTCACAGATACAACACAGACATGTGCTGAGTTTATGTTTTTTATAGACTGGGGGCTGAACTAGCAGACATTAAGAAGAAAAGAGCTACAGTG
Organism: Periophthalmus modestus; assembly: GCA_019594935.1. Lineage (NCBI taxonomy): Eukaryota > Metazoa > Chordata > Actinopteri > Gobiiformes > Gobiidae > Periophthalmus > Periophthalmus modestus. Next base: position 3,214,119 of record JAIEZT010001373.1, read on the forward strand.
GAGGCATCGCTCAAGAACCACAAAAAAGATGTTGACAGAGTTCAGCAGTCAGGTCTGTGTTTATGTTCACTCATCTGGATTCACCTTTCAGTTTTTATCATGTTTTATCATGTTGTTTCTGTCACAGCTGCTCCTGTGGCGTCTGCCACCGTCGACCCCAAAGCCCGTGCACTGGCCGATCAGCTTTCTAAACTGGACAATGACTTGGCTAAAGCTGAAGCGGATTTACTGAACCGCCTGCGAACCCCTTTGGACCGGTCTGACCCAGCCGGGGACCTGGCCAACAAGCTGAGAGATCAGGAGGTAAGATATTTAATAAATCTATTTAAAAATAAAGATATTATTTTAAATAAAATACAAATGATTTTAATAACAGACTGTAACCCATGTGGAATCCATAAGAATTCAGTTACTACTTCTGACAGAGTTATTCATCTGTTTGTGTTTTCAGGAAGCGGCTAAGGCGTTGAAAGCTCTGGAGCAGCAGAGGCAGGCGGCTCAGGCCGATCTGCAGCCGCTGCTCTCGAGTGGAGCCTCGGCTTCACTGCCTCAACAACTGTCGTCTTTTAACAACAAGCAGGACAATCTCTCAGGCCTTTCTGACCTCTATGCTAAAAAGTAGGCCTTTGTCGTTGTCTTTTATGTATACCAATAAATAGGATCTTAAATATTACGTATTAGTGAGAAGAATTCTGTTTTTTGCTTATTAGAGCAAACGCGTCCCTAAAACTGGAGCGGCAGATTCAGAAAGTGGATGGCATCGTATCAAACTTAGAGAATAACCTCAGTGCAGATGGTCCCATTAGTGACGATCCAAATGCTATCCAGAGGCGTGCTGAGGACATTCGGGTGAGGACATGATGTTTTCTTCATGATGTTTACTGTAGTTCAGTAAAAGTGTCTTTGAACATAACACATCCACATCATTGTAAACAGAATCAGAAAAGAGCTGTGGCTGCAGCTGATGGAGACATGAAGAAGCTGAGCAAGGATCTGGAGCTCACCGAGCAGCTGTGCAGCTCTCTGGAGCAAAGCTACCAGGAATACTGCCCCGACATCCAACGCCAACGCAACGACGTCAAGAAACTGCAGACCCGCTACACCAATGTGAGCAACCAGCTCAACGAGAGGCAAGTGTCCATGACTTCACTCTTACTGCTCTAGTTATGTTAACAATGAATTTAAAACCCAGAACTGTTCACAGTAGGTTGGCCATCACTATCTGTCAGAAGAGAACAACACTGTATCAAATGTATTTATAAAATGTATTTAAGGGGCTATGACATCAGACTGACTCAATATCTCACCGGTCTGTTGAACTGTAATACAGGAATGTTGAATACAAGATCTCATGCTTATCTACAGCTAAAAACTGGCTACACTAGAACTGTACGGGGAAAAAAAAGTTTTTGGTTATTTTCCTTCCCAAAAATTGAACACATTTGCAGGACATGTAAAACTGGATAGATTGGTGCCACTAATGCACTTTAATAATCTGGGGATAAACATTTATAATCACACCTGCTCCTGTTTTTAATGTTTTGGACCTATGCAATTACTTGGTGTGTTTGTCTGGTGTTCTCATTGGTCTCTCCTTGTTGTTGAAAATAAAGATACATGAAATGAAACTGAATAATACTTTGTAAATTACAGAGAGAACATTTTGCAAGAAGTGGGAGCCAAGAACCAAACATTCCAAAGCACTTCCAAATCACTCAACTCCTTCCTGGACAACCTGCCAACCAACCAGATCAGCCCCTATGATGACCTGTCCCAAATCAGCACGAAGCAGAGCTCTCAGGAGGTAAAAGGACTCTCCATACAGGGCCAGAGTGGTGCACACTGAGTACTTATACCTGTCTTATGATCTGATTCCAGAGAGTTATGGATGACCTGAACAGGAAAAGGGACGATCTGGACCGGCTGTCTGATCTGTCCATGGACCTACAGAATCTGCTCAATGTAATATCATCACATCAATTTGAAGTATTCACAAATAAAACTACTCAAGTTATTCCAGAAGTTGCCGTGGGCACTGCCATTGTCATTCAGGTTGTGTTATTTTGCATGGGGCTGCAGATCTTGACAGCAAATAAGTTCCGTGTGGACTCCAGAGCAGTTTTAAAGCCTCCGGAGAATTGCTGCAGTGCTGACTTGTTGTTGTAGATAAACATTGAACATCTGACACAAATCAACTTTACTTTATATAATATTTTTGCGGCAAAACCTTTCCCAAATTCTCCATTTAAAGGAATGGGATTTCCACATAAACACAAGTGCCACCAAAGCAGTTTAGTCACATTTAAGGAAAATGCAGGCCTGAATACACTCAATAAGAAAATATTCATAATTTTGATACCGGGAGGAGGAAAGACCCAGGACACACTGGAGGGATGAGGTCTCTCAGTTGGACTGGGAACACCTCGGGGTGGAAGTGTCTGGGGTAAGGGAAGTCTGGGAAACCGTGCTCAGACTGCTGCCCCTGTGACCCGGCCCCAGACAAGGGGAAGAAGATGAATGGATAATTTCAATAATGAATGAATCCTTTTTGTTCTGCAGGATTATGAGACCAATGTTGATAAATACAATGGGACTCTGGAGGACTCTGGCATCCCAATCTCTAAGCAAGCATACGTGCCAACTCTTTCTAGTGCCATTGAAAAAGAGGTAAGACTTCATTTCAGCATATGAAATAGAAAAATAAAGAAAACTAGACTAAACTAGAGTAAGCTAAACTAAACTGCTGTATATTCTGTCACAGGAAAAGAGTCTGATCAACCGTTATTCTGAGGCCACTGCTGAGAACGCACAGCGGCAGAAACAGATGGGTCTGGCCAAGAATCTGGTCTTACAGGTAAGAGGAAGGCAGTTTGTCTACTGTGCCATGAAACATGGGCAGACCTAAAACTGTGTTATTCTCCACAGAATGAAGAAAAAGTTCAAATAGTCGCCCAGCAACAGGTCCAGCTGGAAAATCAGCAAAAAAGTGCCTTTGAAGTGAGCAATTTGAAGAAAGAGCTAGATGATGAGAGGGAGAGAAACCAACACGCTGAGACCAACTTAAGAAGCTTCAAAGAGAGGATGTTGTCCCTGCAAAGCCGCAGAGGTGTAGAGCGTGTTGAGGAAAAAGAAGTGCTGCAGTATTACCGCGATCCAAAACTGGAAACTGACCTAATAGATCTCCAAAAGATCCTGCACGAAGAGACCCTCAAACGCACCACAACCCAGAGTGAGATTGAGCTGACTAACAGTAAGATTACTATAGTGGAGGACAACATCAAGAACGCGCCACGCAAACTGGTGACGAAAGAGGTGACAGAATTTGAGAGAGATCCCCAGCTTGATATAGAGGCTGCCAAAATGAGGAATGAGATTTCAAAGATGAGAGATGAAATTCGGGTGAGGGACAGCGAACATGTTCAGGTCAGAACCGAGATATCAATTTTACAGCAAAAGAGGCCCCCCATTAAGGAAAGAGTGGTCAAGAAGGAAGTGGTTAAAGTGGAGCAGGATCCAGAGATGATCAGGACTGTCAAGACCTTCCAGACGGAGCTCTCCGATGAGAGCAACAAGATTACACAGCTCAATGATCAGATCTTTCAGACAAGGAGCATGATCAACAGCCTTGAGAGGCTCATCCCCAACATCCAACCCAAGGTCATCACAAAAGAAGTGAAGAAGGTTGAACAGGACCCAGAACTTATAACTGAATCAGAAAAGATCCGGGTAAACCTGGAAAATGAGAGAGGTGAAAATACCACTTTGTCCAGGGAGGTAACAGAGCTGCAGAGTCGCTACAGAGAAGTTCAGGTCTTTAAACCCAGAATTGAGGTGAAGGAGATAGTAAACGAGATCTACCGCATTGATCCAAGCACCGAGATGGAGATAACGCGTCTCAGGAAAGACATACAGGAGTCTTCCAGGCAGCGTAGCGATCTGGACAGAGAAATCACCCAACTCACTTCGGAGATCAATCACCTCCGCTCCCAGAAGCCCAAAATAGAGCACAAGGAAGTTCTCCAAGAAGTGATCAAGGAGGAACGCAGTCCTGAGAATGAGAGAGAAATACAGAGGCTAAACAGTCAGGTCAACAGCTTGTACAACACATACAGCTCCCTCCAAGACCAAGTGCTGCGGCTCAGGGGCGAGAGGGATGAATTGAAGATTGAAAAGTCTAAGATTGAAACCCAACTGGTGACGAAAGAAGTTGTTAAATATCAGAATGACCCGTTGCTGGAGAAAGAAGCTGATCGTTTGAGAAAGAATGTGCGAGAGGAAGCGCAGATGCGGCGTAACATCGAAGAGATGGTCTACGACTTGAAAAACAAATATATACTGCTTGAGCGTCAGAAGCCAGAAGAGAAGGTGGTAGTGCAAGAGGTCGTGCGTCTACAGAAAGACCCTCGTCAAATGCATGAACATGACCGCCTCAGTAGGAGTCTGGATGAGGAAATCCAGACACGTCGTCAGATAGATCTCGAACTTCAGCAGCTGAGAACAAGGCTAGCAGACAAAGAGAGGATGCTTAGAGACAGCGACGAGCGCCAAAAGAGGATTCAAGCTGAGTCTGAGTTGCGGGACATCAGGCTGCGCATTACACAGCTGGAAAATGCCCCACCTCCCGTTGAAGAGAGCATCATAGTGGAGGAAGTGCTGAAGGTTGAGAGGGACCCCAAACTGGAGAGGATGACAAACGGTTTACGAGCTGACATGGACAAGGAAACCAGTAACATCCTTCGCCTCCAAAGGGAGATCCGTAACCTTACAGTGAAGTTGGAGATTTTACAGAGGGAGAAATCAGGTGAGAAGACGGTGTACAAAGAGGTGGTGCGTGTGGAAAAGGACCAGGTGGTGGAATCAGAGCGAGAACGCCTCCGGGAACAAGTGACACAGCAGAGATTTGCCAGAGAGGATGTGGAAGATGAACTGAGGAGGCTGAATGACAAGATCAACCTACTGATGAGTAACAAGAGCAGCACCTCCCGAGAGGAGACAACGCTAACCCTGAACAAAGACGCCCTGCAGAGAGAGAGAGACGACCTCATCCGTGAGTTGAGGACCCTGGAAACCAAGAGCCAAGATGTCAGCTTTTCTTTCCAGCAGCAAAGCAAACTCATGAGTGAGAGGACACAGATGTCGCGGCAGAAGAGTCTCAAGATGGAATCTGATGTCCAGCGACTGGAGAGAGAAATCCTCAATGAGAAAGACAAGATTCATTCAAAGGACAGTATCATCCGAGAGCTTACACTCAGCATACAAAAGGAAGACCACTCAGAGACCAGAACCAAAGAGACAAATGTTTCCACAAAGATCACCATTTTGGACCCAGAAACAGGTCGGGACATGTCTCCTTACGATGCGTACTTGCAGGGACTCATAGATCGTCAACAGTATACCCATCTACAGCAGCTGGAGTGCGACTGGGAAGAGGTTACGTCAATGGGACCTGATGGTGAGACCACAATGCTGCAAGACTGCAAAAGTGGCAAGCAGTACTCCATAAAAGAAGCCTTGAGAGCAGGCCGATTGACAGACCACGACCTACAGCAGTACAAACAAGGGAAGCTGCCCATTGCAGAATTTGCTTTGCTTGTTGCAGGCGACAATAAACAATCCGCAGTCACTTTCCAGACGTCTTCAACAGTGAAGTCTGCTCCTCCTCCAGGTAAAGGACCGGCCCCGATCGCTGGAGTCATGGATACAACAACCGGCACCTGCTACACAGTACGCAGTGCCACTGCGCATAAAATGATAGACCTCATAACCTCTCAGAGGCTGCTGGAGGCTCAGGCGGCCACAGGGGGCATTATAGATATCACCACTAAAGACAGATGCACAGTTCACAAGGCATGACCAGGGGCCTCATTGATGATAGTCAAACTCAGAGGCTGCTCAATGCACAAAAAGCCTTTTCGGGAGTGGAGGATCCTATGACCAGAGAGGTTTTGTCCATTGGAGAAGCTATCCAGAAAGGCTGGATGCCAAAGGATACGGCCATACGTTACATGGAGGTGCAGCACCTGACGGGAGGCCTGGTCAATCCCAGAAACAGCAGCAGAGTGAGCATAATGGATGCCATTGGAGCCAAAATGATTGACAGCACCATGCTGAGAGAACTGCAGTCAGAATCTGGTTACTCTAAAGATATCACTGACCCACTCACGAAGGAGAAGATTAACTACAAGCAAGCTCTTGAACGCTGCAAGAGAGACCCACAGTCGGGCTTACTCATGCTGCCTGCATCGTCCAAAGAACAGAGCTACTCCTCGACGTACACGTCTAAATACGCACGCTTCTAGACACGTTTACAAAACACTTGTGATTCACTGCTTCTGCTCCTTTTGTCATGTTATCTAAGCCGAATGAAACTGTACATTATAACTCAGGAAACTACTGCTGGGCCCTCGTGTTTACTCAGAATGTTGGGCAGTTTGTTTTAATTTAAAAACTGAAAATGCATGTCAGATGTTATATTGTTCTTCTTGAAGGGTCCTGGGACGTGGTGCAATGGCATTTACAGATTTGATTTGTGTTTGTATTATTCATGGGTTTTATCTTTGACGTTTTAACTGATACTTGATGAAGGAATAACAATAAATCTAAATTATACTGATAATGTCGTTTTGAAATGTCTCCTGGAGTGTGTGTGTGTGTGTGTGTGTGTGTGTGTGTGTGTGTGTGTGTGTGTGTGTGTGTGTGTGTGAGTGTGTGTGAGTGTGTGTGTGTGTGTGTGTGTGTGTGTGTGTCTGTGTGTGTGTGTGTGTCTGTGTGTGTGTGTGAGTGTGTGTGTGTGTGTGTGTGTGTGTGTGTGTGTGTGTGTCTGTGTCTGTGTGTGTGTCTGTGTGTGTGTGAGTGTGTGTGTCTGTGTGTGTGTGTGTCTGTGTCTGTGTGTGAGTGTGTGTGTCTGTGTGTGTGAGTGTGTGTGTCTGTGTGTGTGAGTGTGTGTGTCTGTGTGTGTGTGTCTGTGTGTGAGTGTGTGTGTCTGTGTGTGAGTGTGTGTGTCTGTGTGTGTGTGTCTGTGTGTGAGTGTGTGTGTGTGTGTCTGTGTGTGTGAGTGTGTGTGTCTGTGTGTGTGTGTGTGTGTGTGTGTGTGTCTGTGTGTGTGTGTGTGTCTGTGTGTGAGTGTGTGTGTCTGTGTGTGTGTGTCTGTGTGTGTGTGTGTGTCTGTGTGTGAGTGTGTGTCTGTGTGTGTGTGTGAGTGTGTGTGTGTGTGAGTGTGTGAGTGTGTGTGTCTGTGTGTGTGTGTGTGTCTGCGTGTGTGTGTCTGTGTGTGAGTGTGTGTGTGTGTGAGTGTGTGTGTCTGTGTGTGTGTGTGTCTGCGTGTGTGTGTGAGTGTGTGTGTGTGAGTGTGTGTGTCTGTATGTGTGTGTGTGTGTCTGCGTGTGTGTGTCTGTGTGTGAGTGTGTGTGTGTGTGTGTGTGTGTGTGTGAGTGTGTGTCTGTGTGTGTGAGTGTGTCTGTTTGTGTGTGTCTGTGTGTGTGAGTGTGTGTGTGTGTCTGTGTGTGTGAGTGTGTGTCTGTGTGTGTGTGAGTGTGTGTGTGTGTCTGTGTGTGTGAGTGTGTTTGATATGTGCGTGAGTGTGTGTGTGTGTGTGTCTGTGTGTGAGTGTGTGAGTGTGTGTGTGTGAGTGTGTGTGTCTGTGTGTGAGATATGTGCGTGAGTGTGTGTGTGTGTGTGTGTCTGTGTGTGTGTGTGTGTCTGTGTGTGAGTGTGTGTGTGTGAGTGTGTGTGTCTGTGTGAGTGTGTGTCTGTGTGAGTGTGTGTGTGATATGTGCGTGAGTGTGTGTGTGTGAGATATGTCTGTGTGTGTGTGTGAGTGTGTGTGTGTGTGTGATATGTGCGTGAGTGTGTGAGTGTGTGTGATATGTGCGTGAGTGTGTGTGTGAGTGTCTGTGTGTGTGTGTGTGTGTGTATGTGAGTGTGTGTGTGTCTGTGTGTGAGTGGTGAGTGTGTGTCTGTGTGTGTGTGTCTTTGTTTGTGAGTGTGTGTTTGTGAGTGTGTGTCTGTGTGTGTGAGTGTGTGTCTGTGTGTGTGAGTGTGTGTGTGAGTGTGTGTGTCTGTGTGTGTGTGTGTCTGTGTGTGTGTGAGTGTGTGTGTGTGTGTGTGTGTGTGTGTGTGTGTTTGTGTGTGTATGTGTGTTTGTGTGTGTGTTTGTGTGTATGTTTGTTTGTGTGTGTGGGTGTGTGTGTGTGTGTTTGTTTGTGTATGTGCGTGTGTTTGTGTGTGTATGTGTGTTTGTGTGTGTGTTTGTGTGTGTGTGTGTCTGTGTGTGTATGTGTGTGAGTGTGTTTGTGTGTGTGTGAGTGTGTGTTTGTGTGTGTGTGTGTGTGTGTGTGTGTTTGTGTGTGTATGTGTGTTTGTGTGTGTGTTTGTGTGTATGTATGTTTGTTTGTGTGTGTGTGTGTGTGTGTGTGTGTGTGTGTGTTTGTGTATGTGCGTGTGTTTGTGTGTGTATGTGTGTTTGTGTGTGTGTTTGTGTGTGTGTGTGTTTGTGTGTGTGTGAGAGTGTGTGTTTGGACAGACCTGGAGTTGTGTTTTGTTTTATTCACACACGTTTAAACACACAAACCCCGTAGATCATCTCTCAAGCTGAAAACACTCTGTTCCACCTTGTGATGTCATCAAGTGGTAATACAGGAAGTTGAAGGATGGGTACATCGTTGCTCATAATAACAAAGTTTAGATTAAAGGAGGTTTAGGACTAGGCACGCAACATGGCACAAACACACTCCATTCTTGCTCTATCGCATAAAAGCCTATCGCATAAACAGAATGTACTATGGAAGTAGATTGTGTAGCATGTTCTCTGTGATTAAGCTGTTACAGATAAATGCTGAGGTCACACAAAAGGATGGGTGATGAGCAACAACTCCAAAATTGGTCACACCAGCGAGGCACCTGGAGGGTAGAGGAGTGCCGGCAGGAAGAAGATGTCCACACCCAGCTACTTGCATATTCATGATTTCGCTGGATCCACAACTATCTGACTGTCAGGTCACAGTATGTCCGGCCGGGTGACTGTGTATCTGGGATACTGACGAGCAACACCGGTGCACCACAGGGAACTGTACTATCCCCCTTTCTCTTCACACTCTACACTGCTGACTTTGCCTATACATCTGCAGCTTGTCATCTCCAGAAATACTCGGACGACACGGCTATTGTGGCGTGTGTAAAGGGAAGAGACGAGAGTGAGTACAGGGAGCTCATCACCAGATTCACCTCCTGGAGCAGGGAAAACGGTCTTATTTTGAACACCTTAAAGACCAAGGAGATGATCATTGACTTTGGTAGGAAGCCCACCCACCAACCAGTGATCATTGATGGAGAAAGGATCGAGGTGGTTGACACCTATAAGTATTTGGGTGTGCACCTTGACCACAAACTGGACTGGTCAGAGCAGGCTCGGGCTCTGTATAGGAAAGGACAGAGGAGGCTGTTTTTCCTAGGAAAGCTTAGGTCCTTTGATGTGTGTGCCGACATGTTGTTCCTTTTTTATCAGTCTGTTGTGGCAAGTGCTGTCTTCTTTGGTGTTGGCAGTATGACTATGAGAGATTGCAGTCGTCTGGACAAACTGATAAAGAAATGTGTATCTGTGATCGGGAGGAGGGTGGACTCTGTGGGAACTGTGCTTGAAAAGAGGATGAGAACTTTAATGCAGGGCATCCTGGGCAATCCCAGAATCCCTCACATGACACGATGTGTCACAGAGGAGCACACGGACTAACAGGTTCCTCTCACTGCGCTGCAGGACAGAGCGCTTCAAGAGGTCGTTTGTCCCTTCAGCTCTCAGGCTGTTTAACAGATCTGCCTGATATGAACTGTAACTGTTATATGAACACTTTACACTATTTATAGTAATATTTTGATATTTTAATATTTTTAATATTTTATTATTTCTACTGTTTTTACTGTACTATTATTGTGTGTGTTTGTGCAAGTGTGTGTGTGTTTGCTGCCGGACACCTGAATTTCTCCCTTGGAGATTAATAAAGTTCTTATCTATCTATCTATCTATCTATGATTTATGTATATTGTGTGGCGCGCAGGGCAAGGCACTCAGATCAACACGGGAGCGCCCCTGAGATCTCCGTGCACGTACTAGGGACAGCACCGCGCCGCGCTTGTATTAGAATTGTATGTACAGGGAATAAAACCTCGAGTGATTCTACTCTCCTGGTCTCCAGTGATTCTTCTGATCTGATTAACCAACACGCCTACAAAGTGCTCCACTGTGTTTTTAAACTCCACCTTCACTAGAATCATCTGGATCATTTCAGCTCTGGAGTTGCCACTTATCTCGACTGAACTAAAGGTAAAAGGAGCTGTTTCACTTGAAAACTACCACTTCATGACATCACAAGGTGGAACAGAGCGTTTTGAGCTTTGGAGATATAGACAGACTAATAATAAACTGTTACTCAAACATGTGTGAATGAAACTAAACACAACTCCGGGTCTGAGGGAACAGATGGTTACGGCTTTAATCATTTGTTGGTTTTTATGTGAAGTTTTGAGGTTTATGAAATCTGCCCGTTTCACTAAACTCCTCAGTCACTGATCAACACGAAGCTCCATTTAGTGGAATTATACTCAGTATTTAACAGTGTTAATAAACAGAGCTGAGCGTGACATTTTAAGTAAAACGGCTAAACATCCCAGTGTTTCATGTACAGACAGAGGCAGAGGTCAACACTGACACAGGTTTATGGATGAATAAGGCGACTCCACCTCACATTTACTTTGTGATACTGACATTATGAAAACTACCTGAAAACAAAAGGACCTGGGACACTGGATATAACATCAGACCCAGACTGAAACTGTTCCAGGAGCACAACAGTCTCAAATTCATTCATAAAATGTTGAAGCAGGAGGCAGAGTCTCTCCATTTACAACAATGAATGTGGTGTTTATCCAGGAGGAAAACCAGATCCACACAGTCACTTACATTTTATAATAAAACAAATAAAAACATGTCAAAAGCCCATGACCTGCTGTGTGTCCTGCTGGTGTCAGGCCCCTGAGCGCTCCAGCCTCACACTTCCACGTAGACTCACACATCACAAACACCTTCAATATCACCTCTGCCATATCCTCAGGAAATACAAAATGTTCAGTTTCAACAATTTAGTTTTGTATTCAAATCTAACACATGTTTTCAAAACTATTAATAATGCAGCTCCACCTTCCCTGAAAACATGTATTAAACTTTGTCCTGAACAAACTCGCTCTGCACCTGAACTGCACAGGTCCAAACTCATCCTCAGCCTTTGCTCCGTCGCCTTTTCTTTTCAGACCATCAGAAAATCAGCTCCAGACTCCGAAAGTGTCTGTAGATTAGAATAATCTGACAAGAAATTTGAAAAAGTACATTTATATAATGAAAGGTGTTTTTATATTGGTTTGGACTGTAGGAAACATGCTGTACTGGACATTTTATTGTATTTTACTGCTAATGTTAATGATGAACTGATAGTTTTATAATGTCATTCTAATGAAATGTGTATGTTTAAAGTGTATTCACCTGCCCTGGGCCTGCGCATGGAGCAGCAGGAGCTAAATCTGGTACAAATCATCTTTTCTTTTCTAAGATTAATTAATTTGCACGTGGCCCCTGATAAATAAAGAAAGAAAGAAAAAAGGTGACTGGTCCCAAACGTTACGTCATCTGCAGCCCCGCCTCCTCCGGGTGTGGGTGTCGCGCGCACATAAGTCACATGACTGTGAAGCCCCGCCTCTTCCTGGCTGCGTGCGCACATAAGTCACGTGACTGCGACCCCCGCCTCCTCCGTGCAGGTTCAGGTTGTGTGAGGTGACCGAAATAAAACTCAACCTCTTCCAAAAGTGTTTATTACAACTCCCGCAGTGTTGGACTCACAAAGACATGAATCCGGACATTGTTAAAGAGCGGCAGAATGCTTCTTTTGACGTCCAGAAACTCACTTATATTTTGGATGGTGGGCCCGAAAAGACCAGAAGAAGACGAGAAATCGGTAAGACGATCATTTGTGCACTTGTGCTTCATGTCATACATTCTGTCACCTGTAAATGTCATGTTTTATTATTATAACCAGTGCTAAGAGGCCCCTGTTATCTGCGACGTGAAACTGCTGCTAACCTAGCATAGCATCAGATGATTTTTGTACTGTCCCCGGTCCGGCCCCGTGGCCCTCCGGCCCCGTGGTTCTCTGGCCCTCTGATCCTGTCGCCCTCTGGTCCTGTAGCCCTGCGCGGCTCGGTCCCTGTGGCCCTCTGATGGCCTCGGTCCCTGTGGCCCTCTGGTCCCTGTGGCCCTCTGGTCCCTGTGGCCCTCTGGTCCCGTGTGGTAGCCCTCTGCAGTGTCCCTGTGGCCCTCTGGTCCCTGTCCTGTAGCCCTCTGGTCCTCTGGTCCGTGGTGGCCCTCTGTGGGCCCTGTGGGCCCTGTAGCCCTGCTCTGTCCCTGTGGCCCTCTGGCCCTCTGCCCCTGTGGTCCTTTCTGTTTGGCACTGTGTGGCCCTTGTGGCCCTGGCCCTGGTCCTGTAGCCCTCTGGTCCTCTGGCCCACTGGTCCCTGTGGCCCTCTGTCCCTGTGGCCCTCTGTCCCTGTGGCCCTCTGTCCCTGTGGCCCTCTGTCCCTGTGGCCCTCTGTCCCTGTGGCCCTCTGTCCCTGTGGCCCTGTAGCCCTGCGGCCCTGTAGCCCTGCGCAGCTCTGTCCCTGTGGCCCTCCTGTAGCCCTCTGATCCCGTGGCCCTCTGATCCCGTGGCCCTCTGCTCCTCTGGTCCTGTAGCCCTCTGGCCCTCTGTCCCTGTGGCCCTCTGGCCCTCTGTCCCTGTGGCCCTCTGTCCCTGTGGCCCTCTCTGTCCCTCTGGTCCTGTAGCCCTCTGGCCCTGTGGCCCTGTGGCCCTGTGGCCCTCTGTCCTCTGGTCCTGTGGCCCTCTGGCCCTCTGGTCTGGCCCTCTGTGTGGTCCTCTGGCCCTCTGTCCCTGTGGCCCTTTGGTTTCACTGTGTGTTCTGGGTGTTGTGCTAAGATGACAGTCCTGTCCAGGATGTTTACTGTTTCATAAATACAGAAAAGATAATAAAGAAAAGATATGGAATAATTTACAAAGGAATTACACAATTTACACATCATTGATTAGCAAAAAATAAAATCTTGCAGGGACCCAAAATGAATGTGTCCTACATCACATAAAGTGTACAGCTCAAAGTGCCCACGCTCAGCAACTCTGATACAACCAAATCACTCTGATTTGATACAATATTATCATTAGAAACCCCCCCCCCCCGGTTCCCCCCCCCCCACTCACATAAAAAATGTGGTTATGTAGTTTATACGCGAAGAGGTGGACAAAAAAACAATTGACATTATCTTTTTAACCTGCGTATCTGAACAATGTATTGACTTATTTGTACTTATTTGTATCTGATTCACATTGTGTCTTGTTTTCTCTTTTTCTTTTCTTTTTTTTTTTTTTTTTTTTAGAGTCGCTGGTCTTAAATGATCCAGACTTTGATGAAGAGGACCCAAACTTTCTGTCTCGCAGTGAGCGTTACGATCAGGCCGTAAGAAAGAGTGCTCAAATGATCTTGAAGCTTCGAGAGTATGGCATTTCAGATCCACAGGAGATAAACTTATACAAGAGGTAATAAACAAACTTTAACCTTTGTCCAGGAAAAATGTTTGTCAGTGTTGTTGCCTCTCACTATTGTGTCCCGAGCAAAAACATATTATATATGTATATATATATATTAAGCAGAACACATGGACAGTGTGCGTAAAAGTTTATCGGTTTATTTATTATAGAAAGCCTCATTAGCTTCCACGGTAGTGGTTGCTAACCTTCGTAGAGTCCCACTGAAAAGTTTGAAATATACACATTAATACAGTGTCATCATCATAGATTGTAAAAAGACGTGCACTGGGATTCTGCTCCAGTTTGGCTCCAGTCAAATGAAGCTCATCGAGGCTAGAGCAGTTACAGGGGTGAATTTGGAGCGAGTATCATAGCAACCAAAGAGCCAATCCAGAGCCAGGCTGTGGAAGGTAACGCCTCTTCCCGCTCACACCACTGGTTTAGCATGGAGCAAGTGCGTAGCATCGCTGTCAATCAAAACCTGTTGCTAATACTAGTGGGAGCGACTTGGGAGAAAGAAGGCCCCTGATTTGTATGTTATAATTTCCATATCTTGATTTATGAACAAAATCGTGAAATAGGAATACCAGGATCATGTAGAGCGGGTTAATACAAATATTTTAAGATCAAAATTATGAGGCTCACAGCAGCAGTTACAGAGAGAGGGACGACAGTATTTCAGTGTAAAGTGAATTGGAGCCAGAGTCAATGGAGCCGGAAGTCCAGCCATGCTCACTTCCTATGTGGAACGCAGCGACTACCAGGTTAGCTCTGTCCATTTATATAAACAGTTTATGGTCATCATACTCTTTTATAAATACACTCCGGAGGAAAATTTTAAGACAAGTTGAAAAATTGCAGGAATTCACATTTTGTACTGTTGGATCTTAAGAAGGTTCTAAGTAGTGCTTCAAAATGCAACAAGAAGAAATGGGAATGAAACAAAAAGATGTCGGTAAGCAATTTATTGCAAACAACCATTACATTTTTGATCAGCTGATGAGCAGCTTGTTTCAGTTTAAGACCACATCTAAAAAAAAAAAAAAAATAACCCAAAACCCCCTAAAATAAAAATTTCAAAAAAAGACTCAGTAATGTGTAGCTGCACCATTCTCGTTCATCTCCTCAAAAATGAGTTTCTTGATGCTGGATGCTAGTGTGTCCAGGGGCTCGTGGGAATGTTGCGGAGTGGTTGTGGAGAAGACGGCTCCGCGGAGGACATCCACTGTCTGGAACTGGTGTCCATTTTTGTAAACTTCCCTTGCCATCCAACCTCAAATGTTCTCAACTGGATCAGGGGAACACGCAGGATGGTTCAAAAGAGGGATGTCATTTCTCTGAAGAAGTCCTTTGTCAGGTGCATTGTGAACTGCAGCGTTGTCCTGTTGAAAAACCCAGTTATTACCTCACGATGGTCTTCAGTCTGAGGGACGCCCCTGAAACATCTCCACAGCCAGCTGCCGTTGACTCTGCACAACCTGAAGCTCCATTGTCCCATTGAAGCAAAAAGCCCCAGATCATGATGGAGCCCCTTCACTGTACCGTGTGTAGAAAACATCTCAGGTGGATCTCTCCTTGTGCCAGTATCGTTGGAAGTCATCAGGACCGTCAAGATTATTATTTTTTTTCATCAGAGAATAAAACTTTCTTCCACCTTTTCAATGTCCCATGTTTGTTGCTCTCATGCAAACTCCAAACGGGCAGTTTTGTGCTGCTGAAGGAGACGAGGTCTTTGAAGACGTTTTTTGTTCTTAAAACCCTTTTCTCACAGATGCTTCTGGTGGTTCTGGGACTGCAGCTGCACCAGGGACAAGCTTCATTTGGGCCGAGGATCGTTCCGTGTCTTGACGGACGGCCAGTCAGATCCTCCGGCTCAGAGCTGGTGACATTTTTTTTTGCGTCTACCACTTGACTGTTTTTTCCATAACCCTCAACTTTAAAGATGTTTAAAATGTCTTAATGCGTCCAACCTCAGCAGCAGTGGCACGCTGCGAGAGGCCTGAGCTCAACAATCCGACCACGTTCAAAGAGAGAAAGATTTTTACCTTTGCCACAAGAGATCGTGACAGTGTGGACCTGACAGTCAATGACACTGAATCCACATTTTTGTGAAGATTTGGGCTTTTAAAGGCTGTGGTCTTGGGCTGTTCATCAGCTGATCAAAAGTTTATTTCAGTTTAATGGTTGTTTACAATAAATGGCTTACTCACATTTTTTTGTTTCACTCCCATTTCTTTTCTTGAAGCACTACTTGGAACCTTCATAAGATTCAGCGCAAAATGTGAATTCTTGCGATTTTTCAACTGGTCTTTGAATTTTGATCAGGAGTGTAGTTCATACAGGGCCTTAGTTATCATTTCAGTTGCTAATCTGTGAGTAAAAACTGAAGTTTACCAGTGTTGTCTGGGACAGTTTTTATGCGTAGTCTTTAGGATGTGGGACAGTTTTTATGGGACAGTCTTTAGGACGTAGGACAGTCTTTAGGACGTGGGACAGTCTTTAGGACGTGGGACAGTCTTTAGGACGTGGGACAGCTCGGGGCACAGATGTCAGGCCTGTCACGATAATGACGATATCAACTTTGTTTCAGTTTAAGAAAACAATTTACAGCTGAAACCAGAAGTTTACATTCACTATAGAAAAAGACACTTACGCTTTTTCCCTCACTGTGAAATCAGAATAAACTTCTCCTTTTTTAGGTCAATTACCAAAATTATTTCTATTGGCTAAATGCCAGAATAATGAGAGAAGGATTAAGATGTTTTTTCTTTACATTTACATTCATTTAAGTAGTATTTGGTACCATTGCCTTTAAACTTGGGTCAAATGTTTTGGATTTCCTTCCACAAGCTTCTCACTGTAGTTGGCAGGAATTTTGTCTCATTCCTCCATAACAACTGGTGTAACTGAGCCACTGTTGTGGCCGTCTTGCTCACACAGGCCTTTTCAGGTCTGTCCTTAAACTTTCAGTAGGACTGAGATCAGCTCTTTGTGATGGTCTTGACACAGACTGGCAGTGTGCTTCAGGTCATTGTCCATTTGGAAGACACATTTGAGCTCAAGCTTTAACTTCCTGGCTGATGTCTTGAGACGTTGCTTCTGTATTTCCACATGGCATTTGGTTCCAGCTCAGCTTGTATTTTATGCATTTTTTATGGGACAGTGTTTAGGATGTGGGACAGTGTTTAGGATGTGGGACAGTCTTTATGGGACAGTCTTTATGGGACAGTCTTTATGGGACAGGGGACAGTCTTTAGGACGTGGTACAGTCTTTACGGGACAGTCTTTAGGACGTGGGACAGTCTTTACGGGACAGTCTTTAGGACGTGGGACAGTCTTTACGGGACAGTCTTTAGGACGTGGGACAGTCTTTACGGGACAGTCTTTAGGACGTGGGACAGTCTTTAGGATGTGGGACAGTCTTTAGTCTTTGGGACAGGCGTTGCTTCAGGTGCGCTTCAGACATAACCACAGGTGAGTCTCTGATCAGAAGCTTCCAAAGACATGACCTCATGTGGATTTTCCCAAATAGTTTAAAGTCACAGTGATCCTACTGTGTGTAAACTTCTGACTTTGAAGAAAGTCATGAAAAAATGTCTAAAGTCATTTTCTCATTATTCTGGCATTTAGCAAATTGTAATAGTGTTAATCCTAATTGACCTAAAACAAAAGTTTATTCTGATTTCATGTCCGACAGTGAGAAAAACATGTGTCTTTTTATATAGTGTACGTAAACTTCTGGTTTCTGCTGTATTTGAGGCTCAGTATTTATCATGTGTACAATGTCTTCATAAAAGTGGAGATTTTTGTTGTAATTTGAGCTGTAGAGGGGTGATTACATAACTTCTGTGGCTAATCATTAGTTCACTGCTCGGGTGTTTTAATGAGACTGTTTAAAATCATCGTGCTTTGTGTCAGTGGCATAAATCAGTTTGTCATATTTCAGATGTATATGGTCATATATATCGTGACAGGTTAGATTTTATTACTGCTGCATTGAAAACATGGTGTTATCTTATCTCTATTTGTGGGTCGTTTTAAATCAATATGAACTTGCCCTACAGGTGCACAAAGTGCAGCCGCTGGCCCTGTGCAAAAGCCTCAGTCTCCTGTTCTGTGTTAGCTGAGCTCTTATAGTTGAGATCAATCTGGTAGCTACATGCTTCATTTGCATTTTGCCTCTCTGATTTTCAGCATGTCTTGTTTTTCAGATTCATTCAGGAGCAAAACTGACCTCTTCTTTAGTGGCTCCACTGTTGGCGTGTTCTTTTTTTTTAGCACACGAGAAAACGCTGGATAAATGTGGCCTGTAGTGTTCACAATAGTGTCTACACTTACAGTGATACAATTATGAATACTTGCATATACTACCAAAAAATGTACAACCAAATGTACAAAAGTCTCTCGTTTCCTCTGATCTTTATAGAGTCAATAAAGCGTGCTGTGTGCAAAAGCCACTGGGTCAAATGTAATCTGCCTCTGGATCATGGGGCGACACACGTCATAAAAATACACATACTGCTCTAAATACACCAGAGTGCATTATTGGCACAAAGGTTTAAGTGTGGCGTCTGGAAGAGGATCCTAACCTAAACCGTGTATTCTTCCCTCTGCACAGTGTGGTTAAAGCCAACTTCCATGAGTCTCTGGGTCTGCATTATGTCATGTTCCTCCCAACCCTGTACAGCCAGTGTGACCAAGAGCAGGCCAAGAAGTGGTTACCTCTGGCCACGTCCTTCAAGGTTCTGGGCACCTATGCCCAGACTGAGCTGGGCCATGGTTAGTCCTAGATTCAGCCAGTTTGGTTTGATATTTGAAATAAATACTGTAAATACTGTTGAGGTAAAATGTAGGTTTTTGATTATACACAAAAGCAGTACATTTACTGCATCAGTATGTGTGCAGTACGACCAGAGCTGCACAATGCAGAACTAATGAGTTACATTGAAACTGAAATAGCTTTGACACTGGGGCTGGACGATCACATTTCAATCGATATGAATCCGAGTCAGAGCAGAGACGGCTCGTTTTTCAAATGGAGGACGCCCTCTACGTTTTCATTCTTATTGTTTCATATTTAAGAAATCATAAGCTGTGTTATGTGTGTAGATGTCTAACCAAGAGCATAATGATCCTGTTTAAGGGAGAAAGTCCAGAGTAAACCTGGTTTGTAATAATTCTCGATTTCACGATTTTGCAATGTTTGAATCTCGATTATTAAAAACCGAGATTAATCAGATCAATGTGATTCATTGCCCAGCCCTGGTTGTCACTATTCCTGAAGTTCTGCTTGTTATAGTTTTATCTAAATTGGAGCTGTGTGTGAACATAGGTGTCGTAGCACATTTCCTTCAGTCAGAAGTGTTGAACTCTTCAGGCAGGAGCAGCAGTCGAGGGGCAGCAGTCGAGGGGCAGCAGTCGAGGGGCAGCAGTCGAGGGGCAGCAGTCGAGGGGCAGCAGTCGAGGGGCAGCAGCCGAGGGGCAGCAGCCGCGGGGCAGCAGCCGCGGGGCAGCAGCCGCGGGGCAGCAGCCGCGGGGCAGCAGCCGCGGGGCAGCAGCCGCGGGCAGCAGCCGAGGGGCAGCAGCCGAGGGGCAGCAGCCGAGGGGCAGCAGCCGAGGGGCAGCAGTCGAGCACTCTGTGGAGAGATAAATTGTGTTTGACAGATCGGGTCTTATAAGGTGATAAATACTACAGCTACACTACTACATTGTTCTTATGTCGACTCTGGATTAGACCAAAGGCAGCGGTCTGTCGGCCTGTCACGATAAATATTAATATTGAAACTCATTTATGCCACTGACAAAAAAAACCCTAGAGCAGATTTAAACCACAAAACTATTCTAAATCTACTAAAACAAGGAGCGGCGAGAGATGAACAGCAGAAGTTATTAATTCAACTTTGAACAACTCGAATCTGATCATATCGACACAAAATGACCAACAGTTTCCCAGTTGTGCAAAGAAAAAGTCCCCACGAGAAATACTGACCCTCAAAAATGATCCACCTAAAATACATTGAAGGATGAGTCGATATAGTGATTATCATGACAGGCCTAACAGAACTCTCCCTGGAGCTGTCCACGTTCTAACAAAGACCAGTGTATGAGATAGAACCATATTTAAAACTCACTTTGTCTTTTAAATACAACAGATGCCCTAACGATCCCCTGTCCCCAGACGCCGCTTCGGACCGTCACGTTTCCTCATTGTATTCACCTGATTTGTGCTGGGCCTGTTAATGAACCCAGCGTGACTTTTTTTTTCATGTCCATTACCTACGGCTCCTTTCACCTACGGCTCCTTTCACCTACGGCTCCTTTCACCTACGGCTCCTTTCACCTGCGGCTCGTTTCACCTGCGGCTCGTTTCACCTGGGGCTCGTTTCCACCCGCGGCTCCTTCCCCCTGCGGCTCCTTCCACCCGCGGCTCCTTCCACGCGCTCCTTCCCCCTGCGGCTCGTTCCTCCTGCGGCTCCCTCCACATGCGGCTCGTTCTTCCCATGGCTCCTTCTTCCTGCGGCTCGTTCCTAGTGTTCCATATCTGAACGTTCCTGTTTCAACTTTCCTTTTTTGTGTTTCAGAATCGATAATTACAAATCTGCATGAGAGGTTCATTTGCAGAGTTCAATAATTTTCTTGATTCATTCTGTACTTTTTCATTTGAAATTTGAAATAATTTTTACTGGTAATTGCTGACGACCTTTTTATCCATCTGCCTTTGCCTCTTCTACTTTGTGTGCATCGCGTCTGTGCTTGGGCCGTGTGTGGCTCAGGACTGTGCACCTCGGGAGGTCAGAGCCGTTGGATCTTCATTTGGGGATGTTCCTGCCCACACTGCTCAACCAGGCTACGCCAGAGCAAATGGATCGATTCTTCATGCCCGCTTGGAATCTAGAGATCATCGGCACCTACGCTCAGACTGAGATGGGCCACGGTAAAACTGCAGTAGTAGTAGTAGTAGTGGTGTTAGTGTAGTGGTGTTAGTAGTAGTGGTGTTATTTTAGCTTTGGGCTGAAAGTCACACTGTTTTTTGATTTTTAGGACAAGATCTGTCAAACACAGTTTCCTGCTTTGTGCTTAAATGTAGGGCGTGCACGTTTAGGGACACCTGTTTTTGTACACTTGAATGATGTATAATCAAAGTAATTCAAATCTGTCACTGGACAAAAAGTTTTAGGAGTGAAGACGTTTGACCGACTGAAGAAGCAGCTTGAGCGGCCAGATTACTGCTGGACACTGCCTTATATTTACCTGAAGGGCGGAGCTAACTACACTGAAGCTAACACACCTGTTGGTTTACAGTTAGCGTGGCTCATGAGACCTAACCAACAAACACAAAGAGTGAACTGTGCCTGAGACATACTTGGCATAATCATTCAGGCCCCTAATGGCTGCTCTCACTCCAAAAGCAGTTTGGACGAGCAGCCAAACATCTTCACTCCTGCAACTTTTTGTCCTGTGACAGATTAGAATTTTTCCTTTATTATGGATCAGACCTGGATGATTGAGGGATCACAGACATTTGAGAGATGTGTTGTAATTTTCTTCCAAAGGTACTCACCTGAGGGGCCTTGAAACCACTGCCACGTTTGACCCAACAACACAAGAGTTTGTCTTAAACAGTCCCACTGTGACCTCCATCAAATGGTGGCCCGGAGCTCGTAAGTGCGTCTACATCCTCGCCGGGAATATGGAACGAGTCACTCATCTTTTTTTTTATTTTTTTTTTATCCCTCTGCAGTTGGAAAGACGTCAAACCACGCTGTTGTGTTAGCGCAGCTTTATACTCAGGGAAAGTGCCACGGTCTGCATGCCTTCATAGTACAGCTCCGACACATGGACACGCATGAACCTCTTCCAGGTAACAAACAGGTACCAGCCTCTCACAAGGCCTGTCAATGGAGCTAATGAGATGGTTTTGTGCTGATTTAGGTATTTTGGTTGGTGATATTGGCCCAAAGTTTGGCTTTAGTGAAGTTGACAATGGATTCTTGAAACTGGATCATGTCCGGATTCCACGAGAAAACATGTTGATGAAACATGCACAGGTATTGTGAGTAAAAATGTAGATATGGCAAAGCTTTATCTCATCCATGTCCATTTGTGAACTTTTAAAAATAATTACACAGAAAACACAGTCATATATTTTATCTCAGGTCCTCTAAATATTTCTCTTCACATTGTCCTTGTACGTACAAAAAAAGTGTAACATTGAAAACATGATTTATCCTCGAGGTGGAGCCCGACGGTCGATATGTGAAGCCCGCCAGTGCCAAGCTCACCTACGGCACCATGGTGTTCGTTCGCTCCTTGCTTGTTGGTCTGTCTGCTGTGGTTATGGCAAAGGCCTGTACAATTGCTATTCGCTACAGCGCCGTCCGTCATCAGTCTGAAATTCGTGCTGGGTGAGTCAACGATAATGTCCAAAAAAAAAAAAGATGTCTGTTTCAATATTTTACATTTGTGCAGAGAGCCTGAACCCCAGATCCTCGACTACCAAACACAGCAGTACAAGCTGTTTCCTTTGCTGGCTACAGCCTACGCCTTCTCCTTTGTGGGTCAGTACATGACAGAAATATATTACCGCATCAGCGGAGACATCAGCCAGGGAGACCTCAGTGAATTACCAGAGGTAAGATTTAAGATCAAACTGTGGGGCTCTGCTTATCCCTGTGTGTCCCGGGCTTAGACTGTAAAGAAGTGACTAAGTGAGTGTGACGTCACCCACAGCGTTCAGCTCCAGTCAAATGAGCAGTCACTCCTATTTCTAATGCTAACGGGAGTGACTTTGGGGAAAGAAGGTGCCTCATTTGTCTGTTATTAATGTTCATATGTTGATTTACAGACACAATATTGAAATAAAAAACCCCAGGATCATGTAGAGGGTTAATATGAACATTTAAGACCAAAATGAGTCTGACAGCAGCAGGTAGAGAGAGAGACGCAGTTTTTACATAAAGTGAATGTTATTTGGAACGAGGCAGTTGGAAGGATGGCTATGTCCATTTATATGTACAGTCTATGGTCCTCGATCTGCTAAACAATAACCATTCTGTGCCTCTCTTTCATTAGTACTTTGTACAGAGAGCACATTGTGAAATTGCTGACCTGGCTTGACCTGGCTCTGATCCACAGCTCCATGCCGTCTCTGCTGGACTCAAGGCCTTCACCGCTTGGACGACGAGCGCTGGCATTGAAGTGTGCCGCATGTCCTGTGGTGGGCACGGGTACTCCCGCAGCAGTGCCTTGCCCGACTTGTATTCAGAATTCACTCCCACGTGCACATACGAAGGGGAGAACACTGTTATGATGTTACAGACGGCGAGGTACAGGCTCAGATAACCGCGCTACTGCCTGTGTTATAAGTCATTATATTTGATTCATCTTAAATTTCACGGTCAGATACCTGGTCAAAAGCTACAGGCAGGCCAAAGCCGGTGAGCAGCTGACAGGCGTTATGTCATACCTGAACGACATGGAGCAGCGTCATGTCCGAGCTCATCCAGCCTCTGCCCGGCCGGCTGTAGTGGACATCACTGACCTCACTGACCTTGTGGAGAGCTATAAACTACGAGCTTCAACGTAAAACACTACAAATATTACATCTGAAGAAGTCATTATCTGCACTAAGTGTGTTTGTTTTTAGACTCGTCGAGGCGGCTGCCAAAAGCATCCAGCAGGAGTTACAGAAGACGAGAAGTCACGAAGACGCCTGGAACAACAGCGCCATCGACTTAGTCAAAGCCTCAGACGTAAGCGGAGTTCTGCCTCTTATTTTAAATGTTTACAGCTGACGAGCTTAAATGAACAGGGCTCTGTTCCTGTTCCAGGCCCATTGTCACTATATGATAGTGAAGATCTTCACAGACAAGCTGAGTGAGATCGGGGACACAGACATAAACTTGGTGCTGTCGACTCTGGCTCAGCTGTACGCTCTGCATGGCATCGCTCTAAACTCTGGAGACTTCTTGCAGGTCCTTTGGGTTTTACACATCTGAATATTTAGCTTTTTCAAGAAAACAAAACTAACATAAGACACGGTTGTAGGCTGGACTGCTGACGGTGCCTCAGGTGCAGCAGGTCCCTGTGCGTATTAAAGAGCTGCTGTGTCTGATCAGACCTAATGCTGTCCCGCTGGTGGATGCCTTTGATTTCCCAGACAAAGTGCTCCAATCCATCCTGGGGCGATACGACGGGAATGTTTATGAGAACCTGTTTGAATGGGCTCGGAGGTCACCGCTCAACGCCACAGAGGTGCCTGTCTTTTCTACATTCTAGTGCAGCTTTCTAAGGATATCAGTATTTAACACGGTTTCTTTCCCAGGTCCACGAGTCCTTTCATAAGTACCTGAAGCCTCTGCGGGAGCTCAAGCCCGAGTCCAAGCTCTGAGCGTACGGTGGATTGAGTGACAGCTACACTGAAGAGTTTAACCCCACAACATTCATATAACACCAGTCTGGGTTAGCAGTGATAGACACTGATCACTATCGAGTCTGTAATTATAATTAAATTGTAATGTAATGAAATACTGCAGTGCCGCATGTTGGACTGTGGGCATTAAAAGGTTAAAGAAATATTTTCTAATGAAACGTATTTTATAAACATTTCTACCTAGTTTCAAACTTGGCACTTATGACTGTACTAGACTGTAAACTGAAAATGATCAAATGATGCACAATACTACATTTGATTTATACAAAATAATATAATGTATAGTTAGTGACTATTTTGAGAAATAAAATCATTCCTGTTGTGAATCTTTGCATATTCATGCTAAAATGACTTTACTCTGTCTCACTGTTTTTCAGTAACATTCAGAATAATTTTATAATTAATGTCCTAGGTTTATGACAATCTGCTGCATACACGACTTTGGGACGGTTTGTGTGTTCAGAGCCATGTGCCTGTTGTGTTGTCGGCCAAAGGAAACTCTTTTAGAGTTAGAGACCAATAATTGTCTGTGTAGCCTCCATTTTCTCGTAATAAAACTGCTTCATGTGATCACACGCCACCTGACTCCTACATGTTTGGATTTGCCACGGACTTGAGAGGCAAAGGCTGCTCCTCCATACCACCTGTTTTTTCCTGCAGTTACGTGTTCACTACCATCTGCAAGGTTTTGTTTGTTTTACCAGTAGGTGGCAGATGTGAGGCCCTCCCCCTCCCTCACCTGGTCTTTAGTCTCACCTGTGCTCTCTGGTCTTTAGTCTCACCTGTGCTCTCTGGTCTTCTTTAGTCTCACCTGTGCTCTCTGGTCTTTAGTCTCACCTGTGTTCTCTGGTCTTTAGTCTCACCTGTGCTCTCTGGTCTTTAGTTTAGTCTCACCTGTGTCTCTGGTCTCTGTGCTCTCTGGTCTTTAGTCTCACCTGTGCTCTCTGGTCTTTAGTCTTTAGTCTCACCTGTGCTCTCTGGTCTTTAGTCTCACCTGTGCTCTCTGGTCTTTAGTCTCACCTGTGCTCTCTGGTCTTTAGTCTCACCTGTGCTCTCTGGTCTTCAGTCTCACCTGTGCTCTCTGGTCTTTAGTCTCACCTGTGCTCTCTGGTCTTTAGTCTCACCTGTGCTCTCTGGTCTTCAGTCTCACCTGTGCTCTCTGGTCTTCAGTCTCACCTGTGCTCTCTGGTCTTTAGTCTCACCTGTGCTCTCTGGTCTTCAGTCTCACCTGTGTGCTCTCTGGTCTTCAGTCTCACCTGTGCTCTCTGGTCTTTAGTCTCACCTGTGTTCTCTGGTCTTCTGGTCTTCAGTCTCACCTGTGCTCTCTGGTCTTCAGTCTCACCTGTGCTCTCTGGTCTTTAGTCTCACCTGTGCTCTCTGGTCTTTACAGTCTCACCTGTGCTCTCTGGTCTTTAGTCTCACCTGTGCTCTCTGGTCTTTAGTCTCACCTGTGCTCTCTGGTCTTTACAGTCTCACCTGTGCTCTCTGGTCTTTACAGTCTCACCTGTGCTCTCTGGTCTTTAGTCTCACCTGTGCTCTCTGGTCTTCAGTCTCACCTGTGCTCTCTGGTCTCTGGTCTCACCTGTCTCTCTGGTCTTTAGTCTCACCTGTGCTCTCTGGTCTTTAGTCTCACCTGTGCTCTCTGGTCTTCAGTCTCACCTGTGCTCTCTGGTCTTTAGTCTCACCTGTGCTCTCTGGTCTTTAGTCTCACCTGTGCTCTCTGGTCTTTAGTCTCACCTGTGCTCTCTGGTCTTTAGTCTCACCTGTGCTCTCTGGTCTTCTACAGTCTCACCTGTGCTCTCTGGTCTCTGGTCTTTAGTCTCACCTGTGCTCTCTGGTCTTTACAGTCTGTGCTCCTGTGCTCTCTGTGTCTTGGTCTTTAGTCTCACCTGTGCTCTCTGGTCTTTAGTCTCACCTGTGCTCTCTGGTCTTTAGTCTCACCTGTCTTTAGCTGTGCTCTGGTCTTCAGTCTCACCTGTGCTCTCTGGTCTTTAGTCTCACCTGTGCTCTCTGGTCTTTAGTCTCACCTGTGCTCTCTGGTCTTTAGTCTTTGGTCTCACCTGTGCTCTCTGGTCTTTAGTCTGTGCTCTCTGTGCTCTCACCTGTGCTCTCTGGTCTTTACAGTCTCACCTGTGCTCTCTGGTCTTCAGTCTCACCTGTGCTCTCTGGTCTTTACAGTCTCACCTGTGCTCTCTGGTCTTCAGTCTCACCTGTGCTCTCTGGTCTTTACAGTCTCACCTGTGCTCTCTGGTCTTCAGTCTCACCTGTGCTCTCTGCTCACCTGTGCTCTCTCTGTGCTCTTTCAGTCTCACCTGTGCTCTCTGGTCTTCAGTCTCACCTGTGCTCTCTGGTCTTTACAGTCTCACCTGTGCTCTCTGGTCTCTCACCTGTGCTCTCTGGTCTTTACAGTCTCACCTGTGCTCTCTGGTCTTCAGTCTCACCTGTGCTCTCTGGTCTTCAGTCTCACCTGTGCTCTCTGGTCTTCAGTCTCACCTGTGCCCTCTGGTCTTCAGTCTCACCTGTGCTCTCTGGTCTTCTGTCGGGTCAAAGCACGACACTGGTGATGGGTGAGAATACAGCAGAGACGCCCTTTCTAATTACAAATAGTAGCTCTGACCCAGTGGTGTAGCTTAAAAAAATCATAGCAAAAAAAGTCAAATTTAATTCTGTCATTGGACAAAAGTTTGAAGACGTTTTGCTGCTCGTCCTTGTCTCTTCTTCAGTTCTGGTCAGATTCCTGCTGGACGCTGCCTTATATCTGTCTGAAGGAGGAACACCTGTTTGTTGGCTGAGTCTACTGAACTACACTAGTTTTGTTTCTCAGTCCCAGTGTAACGCTCACCGTCCTCTGTGAACAATATACAAATATGACTGTACAAAATGTTCTGTTTCCCATAAAACACTTGTCATTTCTTGTAATCACAGAAAACTCCGACATAACTTACATTTTGGTCATGGTCACATTTCTCATTTCTTCACACCTTCCTCCTTCATATGGGAGAACGACACATTTGAAAAACACTGGTGTCATCTCAGTTTGTTAGACTCTGCATTTTTGATTCTGCGTTGAATTTTCTGTACTCTGCCTTTAACACGACTGTACAATAAAGATGTACAAAACGACTCCTGAGCCTCTGCGCCTGTTCTTCATACAACACAACTCTCCACTGCACTTTGTTTGTGGCTCAGGCTTTTGTCCTTTGGCTGAACCAGATTGTGTTTTAAAGTTTGGAATGGTTACACCTTTTCTTCTAGGTTCTGATTCTCTGTTGTACTGTCTTTTGGCTCTCATAGATCTACTGAAGGCCTATTTTGGATCTCTACTAGGTCAGTGTGTGTGGGCTTCCTGAAGACTTCTACCTCCTGTTGTTACTGCACAGTCTAAGAAGGACAGTTTGTTCTCTTTGCTCACAGACGTGGATTTCCCTGTAGAAGTTTCCTCTAAACTGGAAATATTGGAAATGTTAGGGCAGTAAGTTGTCCCAGAATAAAGCCACAAACTGTTTGAATACAGCAGATTGTTGTTTATTAAGCCTATTTAGACCTTACATCTCTTAAGAACGCTTAAAGTCATAAAACACTTTTACTAATCTGCTACTCAGAGCAAACAACTGGAAACTTGTGCAGCGTATACTTTACAGATACTTCAGTTACTCCTGCTCTTAACTGAGGTATTAAACATTTTCATACTTTTACATAAGGCCACACAGACCAGATTTGTACAAACATCTCACACCATGATGTCTACAAATGTTTCAACGTGAACAGTTACTCTTTAAAGACAGTTCATTACAGGTTCATGTTTTTTCAGTCCATAGTTTTTAGGGGTTACACATTGATGGAGAGTAGTGTAAGAATTGTTCGTTTCTGGTGCAAGCGTCAAAGAGGACGAAGAGACTCAAGTATAAAGTCAGAAGGGTTTAATGAGTTCCACAAAGGTAAAGTGTGTGTGTGTGTGCGTGCGTGTGCGTGTGTGTAGGCAAAATCAAACAATGTGATTGCTTTAATATCTAACAATGTGTTTGTTTTAGAGTCAAATAATGTCCTTGTTTTTGGCCCTCTCAGGGTGGAGGTCACACAGTCCTTGGTGAATAGGGACGACAGATAAGAAGTTGCAAGACCAGATCATAGGTGTTATCTTCTTGTCCACAGTCCTTGTAGTCTCCAGCTGGTCTCCATAGTATCCTCTGTTGGGCACGAGTTATTTACTCTAGCATTAGTAAATCAAGAAACCAGTTTGGAGTAGTGCTGCACTGCTAGAAAAAACCTTACAGTAAGTTAGTGATTCTTTAGTTCAAGTGAATAACACGGTTTTGGTGAAAGTGCCACAAATCCTGAATCAAATGTGACGCTGGGAACAAAAGAACGTATAAAGCAGTGTTCTAAATGGCTATAAGGAAGGAAAACACTGACCATGTCCTGCACCTCTTCAGGATTTGCCCAAACTTGAATTGTAAAGGGCTATTCTGCAGTACATACAAATGACCACAAGATGGAGCCAGTCTTACATAGAAATCTATGCTCCTTGAAGGAAACTACAGCTATTTTAATGTAAAACCTTTTAAAATCTTTCACTGTATAATTATTAACCCTTTAGAACACTTTAACTGCATTCATCTTTCACTGTTTGACATCTCAGACTTTAATAGACTTTTGCCTCAGTCACACTGACACTGGACACTCGCTTTAGTCTTGAGGCCAACCTGGAGGCTGCAGTACAAACTGGGCCCTCCAGGGGGTCAAACGTGGCCCCTGAGGTGGTTCATAAGGACTGATCAGAGAGAGACTGGTTTGAGGTTTAAATCAAACTGGATTTCAGCACTGAAACCCAAATGAGAGACTCGTGTGACGATTATTCTGTTTTTTGATTCTCGTTTTCAAAAACAAAAACACCACATTCTACCATAAATAAATCAGTGTTAGACTAGAACTGTTATCAGTAAGATTTCATTTAAAACTCAAATCACCTCTGGGTCCACAGAGGTGCTAAATGATCCACTGTGTCGTCATGTATAAAGTTCTGCACCACCGCACTTCACACACGTGACATCACCCAGAGGCTCCGGTCGAATCAAGCCCATCGAGGCTGGAGCAGTTAGGGGCCAGTTTGGAGCAGAGTTCTGTATCTGGAATTCTGACCACAAGTATCACACTGACCAAAGAGGCAAGCTGGAGCGAACGCCTCCTCGCTCCCACACCGCTGGTTTAGCTTAGTAACACTGACAATCAAACGCTACAGGAGCGACGTCGGGGAAAGAAGGACCTGATGTGTCTGTTATTAATGTTCATTTGTTGATTTACAGACACAAAAGTGAAATAAATACCCCAGGATCATGTCGAGGGTTAATACGAACATTTAAGACCAAAATGAGTCTGACAGCGGCAGTTACACGGAGAGGGGACAAGGTTTTACAATAGAAAGTGAATTGGAGCCAGAGTCGAGCCCATGATCACTTCCTGTTTGGAACACGACGGCTAGCAGGTTAGCTATGTCCATTTATATAAACTGTCTAAGGTCTGCGCCCTCATTTGAGGCGTGATAAATAATGACACTAACAGCACAGACTTCGTGCCGTACGGTTCATTTAAACTTGTAGCTTAATAAACAAGATGCCGACATTGTTTTAAATCCAAGCTGCTCTATAACAGTCATGTGATCTGATCTCCGCCTTTCACAGCCGAATTCTTCTCTTCCAGAAATCTTCTCTGGTCATTGATGGCTCTCTGGAGGAGGGCGAGATTAGCTCCATCAACACAGTTCAGCACTCGAGCCCGAAGCACCAGCCCCACACCTGTGAGAACAGAACCACCACGCTGAGCACCAGGCCTCTGCACACACTGTACATGTGAAACACTTTTACCCTCTGTATTCTCCAACTCTCCAAGAACGATGTACTGAGCTCCGGTTACGGCGTCAAACGGCTCAACAAACAGCGTGTGAACGATGACAGGATGGTCCTTTGACGAGTGCTGTGCCGACAGTGTGGCCAAGGACTCCTCCGGGTCGTACCGCGTGAGTCTGAAATAAAAAACATATTCAAACTGTATTTCAGACCAGATCTGCACACACAGGGCTGGAAGTAACTGAACACATGTGCCCAGAATACTGCTCAGAATACACAGAGTACCTGTATCTGGGACAGTTACTCTTTCAGATTACAGTTACTTTACTCATTTAAAAGGAAGACACGATGATGCTTCACTGTGCAGTTTTGTCTTTAAATGACACTGAAAACACAGAAAACACAGAAAACACAGCTCATGTGGCGAGACGTGTGATTTTGTATCTAATGAAAACAGAACAAACATAAAGCTGTTTGTGATGAGCTCAACAGTGACGCTCAGCTTCCAGAAGGACATTTTTAATTCATTTTTCCCACAGACTTTTTGAAAAATTCAAAGGCATCGCACAGGCTAACTAGCTACATGCTAACTAATATCCATAGCGCGGTTGTTTTAAGCCACAGACTGTGTAAAGAAGTGGACTAAGTGAGTGACGTCACCCACAGTGTTCGGCTCCACATGAAGCTCGTCGAGGCTGGAGCAGGTCTAGGGGCCGATCTGGAGCCCAGTGCCTCAGTGGAATTCTGACCACGAGTATCATAGCAACCAGAGAGCCAATCAGGAGTGAGGCTGTTGAAGGTAATGTGCCTTCCCGCCAATACTGCTGGTTTAGCAGGGAGCGGGCACTTAGCAACACTGTCAGTCAAACCTGTTGCTAACGCTAACAGGAGGAGAAAGGAGGAGAAAGAAGGCTGAAGCTGATTTGTCTCTTATTGATGTTCAAATCTTGATTCATGGACACAATAGACTCCAGGATCATGTCGAGGGTTAATACGAACATTTAAGACCAAAATGAGTCTGAGCAGCAGGTACAGAGAGAGACACAGTTTTTACACAGAAAGTGAATTGGAGCCAGAAGCACAGCCCATGCTCACTTCCTGTTTGGAACGCGGCGGCTAGCAGGTTAGCTACGTCCATTTATATAAACAGTCTATGTTTTAAGCCCAAGAAACAAATTTAAAAGGCAAAATTCAACAAAATGCTTGAATAACTTCGCGGTTTATAACGTTTCAGAAACAGATTTGGTTTTGTGGTCATGAATAACCACGTAGCTGATTAGCCCTGAGCTGTCAAACTTTTAATATGATTTTTGGTTGGAAAGTCTGTGGAAAAAATGAATGAGAAATGTAGTTCAGGAACCAGAAACTGTGCAGCTCTTTTCACTCTGTTTTGTAACATATTGTCACACACGCTCCAATATCACAGTTTGATTTGGGTTTTCAGAATTCTGTAAATGCATTTTCAAAGTGTTCTCCCATCACTGCTCCTAAACTGCGCAAACGGGCTCCTAAACTGCGCAAACAGGCTCCTAAACTGCGCAAACGGGCTCCTAAACTGCGCAAACGGGCTATAAACAGCGCAAACTGGCTCATAAACAGCGCAAACGGATCATAAACAGCGCAAACGGGTCATAAACTGCGCAAACGGGCTCCTACACATCGCAAACAGGCTCCTACACATCGCAAATGGGTCATAAACAGCGCAAACTGGCTCATAAACAGCGCATCCAGGCTCATAAACTGCGCAAACGGATCACAAACAGCGCAAACGGGCTCCAAAACAACGCATACGGGTCATAAACAGCGCAAACTGGCTCCTAAACTGCGCAAACAGGCTCATAAAAAGCGCAAACAGGACACCCACCTGCCAAAAGTCCGCACAGAGGCCCCTTCCTGCACTGCTCCACAGCTCAGTTCCCAGGGAAACCGGTAAACTGCCGCGGACGGGAGCATGCTGGGTAATATTTCAAACTGGACTCGTGGATCCGCGGGGTTTGGACATAAATGTTTTCAAACACATTTCCGCTCACACTCACGACTCGGACCCAGGCGGGAGTGAAAAAAAAAAAAAAAAAAAAAAAGGATGTGTCTTCCGCTTGTGTCACGTGACGCCTCGGTTCGTTTTTCGCGTAAACAGCGCCCTCTCGTGTCCGGAGCAGGGAACGTACCAGGGACGTATATACCAACCTCCGCACCCCGAAACTGAGCAGAAAACAGTTTCAGTAAAGTGTAGATGTTAAAAACGCCCTAAAATGACTCATACTCATCATAATTTGACACAGTTCACCTGGAGGTTTGTGGGGCAGTTTTTTTTTTTTTTTTTTTACTTCTGCCTCTTCTCTTTTATTGTTACTTTCATGATGATTATTTTTGTTTGGATTTGTTGTGTTGATTTTTATGTCTTTCTTATTCTGTAAAACTCTTTGAATTGTTCTGTACAGATAAACTGACCTCTGGTCTGAACAGAGCTGCAGTTTTGTACCACGGAACAGAGTAAGCTTCAGTGTTTCACCTCAGTGTTTCAGTGTTTCACTTCAGTGTTTCAGTGTTTCACCTCAGTGCTTCAGTGTTTCACCTCAGTGTTTCAGTGTTTCACTTCAGTGTTTCACTTCAGTGTTTCACACTCAATGCTTCAGTCAGTGTTTCACAGTGCTCAGTGTTTCACCTCAGTGTTTCAGTGTTTCACCTCAGTGCTTCAGTGTTTCACCTCAGTGCTTCAGTGTTTCACCTCAGTGCTTCAGTGTTTCACCTCAGTGCTTCAGTGTTTCACCTCAGTGCTTCAGTCTTTCACCTCAGTGCTTCAGTGTTTCACCTCAGTGCTTCAGTGTTTCACCTCAGTGCTTCACCTCAGTGCTTCAGTGTTTCACCTCAGTGTTGTTTTCACCTCAGTGCTTCAGTGTTTCACCTCAGTGCTTCAGTGTTTCACCTCAGTGCTTCAGTGTTTCACCTCAGTGCTTCAGTGTTTCACCTCAGTGCTTCAGTGTTTCACCTCAGTGCTTCAGTGTTTCACCTCAGTGCTTCAGTGTTTCACTTCAGTGTTTCACCTCAGTGCTTCAGTGTTTCACCTCGGTGTTTCACCTCAGTGCTTCAGTGTTTCACCTCAGTGCTTCAGTGTTTCACCTCAGTGCTTCAGTGTTTTTCACCTCAGTGCTTCAGTGTTTCACCTCAGTGTTTCACCTCAGTGCTTCAGTGTTTCACCTCAGTGTTTCAGTGTTTCACTTCAGTGTTTCAGTGTTTCACCTCAGTGTTTCAGTGTTTCACCTCAGTGTTTCAGTGTTTCACCTCAGTGCTTCAGTGTTTCACCTCAGTGTTTCAGTGTTTCACTTCAGTGTTTCACTTCTGTGTTTTTCACCTCTGTGCTTCAGTGTTTCACCTCTGTGCTTCAGTGTTTCACCTCAGTGTTTCACCTCAGTGTTTCACCTCAGTGTTTCAGTTTCACCTCAGTGTTTCAGTGTTTCACCTCAGTCTTCAGTGTTGTTTCAGTGTTTCACCTCAGTGTTCAGTGTTTCACCTCAGTGCTTCAGTGTTTCACCTCAGTGTTTCAGTGTTTCACTTCAGTGCTTCAGTGTTTCACTTCTGTGTTTCAGTGTTTCACTTCAGTGTTTCAGTGTTTCACTTCTGTGTTTCAGTGTTTCACCTCAGTGCTTCAGTGTTTCACCTCAGTGCTTCAGTGTTTCACCTCAGTGTTTCACCTCATCAGTGCTTCAGTGTTTCACCTCAGTGTTTCAGTGTTTCACTGCTCAGTGTTTCAGTTCACAGTTTCAGTGTTTCACCTCAGTGTTTTCACCTCAGTGTTTCACCTCAGTGTTTCAGTGTTTCACCTCAGTGTTCTTCAGTGTTTTTCACCTCAGTGTTTTCAGTGTTTCAGTGTTTCACCTCAGTGTTCAGTGTTTCACTTCTGTGTTTTTTTCACCTCTGTGCTTCAGTCAGTGTTTCACCTCTGTGCTTCAGTGTTTCACCTCAGTGTTTCAGTGTTTCACTCAGTGCTTCAGTGTGTTTCAGTGTTTCACTTCTGTGTTTCAGTGTTTCACCTGTTTCAGTGTTTCACCTCAGTGTTTCACCTCAGTGCTTCAGTGTTTCACCTCAGTGTTTTCACCTCAGTGTTTCACTGTTTTCACCTCAGTGCTTCAGTGTTTCACTTCAGTGTTTTTCACTTCAGTGTTTCAGTGTTTCACCTCACTTCAGTGTGTTTCAGTGTTTCACTTCAGTGTTTCAGTCACCTCAGTGTGTTTCAGTGTTTCACTTCAGTGTTTCACTTCTGTGTTTTTCACCTCTGTGCTTCAGTGTTTCACCTCTGTGCTTCAGTGTTTCACCTCAGTGTTTCAGTGTTTCACTTCAGTGTTTCAGTGTTTCACTTCTGTGTTTCAATGTTTCACCTCAGTGTTTCAGTGTTTCACCTCAGTGCTTCAGTGTTTCACCTCAGTGTTTCAGTGTTTCACTTCAGTGCTTCAGTGTTTCACTTCTGTGTTTCAGTGTTTCACTTCAGTGTTTCAGTGTTTCACTTCTGTGTTTCAGTGTTTCACCTCAGTGTTTCAGTGTTTCACCTCAGTGTTTCAGTGTTTCACTTCAGTGTTTCAGTGTTTCACTTCTGTGTTTCAGTGTTTCACCTCAGTGTTTCAGTGTTTCACCTCAATGCTTCAGTGTTTCGCCTCAGTGTTTCACCTCAGTGTTTCACCTCAGTGTTTCACCTCAGTGCTTCAGTGTTTCACCTCAGTGCTTCAGTGTTTCACCTCAGTGCTTCAGTGTTTCACCTCAGTGTTTCACCTCAGTGTTTCACCTCAGTGTTCAGTCAGTGCTTCACCTCAGTGCTTCACCTCAGTGTTTCACCTCAGTGCTTCAGTGTGTTTCACCTCGGTGCTTCAGTGTTTTCACCTCAGTGTTCAGTGTTTCACCTCAGTGCTTCAGTGTTTCACCTCAGTCAGTGTTTCACCTCAGCTTCAGTGTTTCACCTCAGCTTCAGTGTTTCACCTCAGTTTCAGTGTTTCACCTCAGTGTTTCAGTGTTCAGTGTGCTCAGTGTTTCACCTCAGTGCTTCAGTGTTTCAACCTCAGTTCAGTGTTTCACCTCAGTGTGCAGTCAGTGTTTCACCTCAGTGTTTCAGTGTTTGTTTCACCTCAGTGCTTCAGTGTTTCACCTCAGTGCTTCAGTGTTTCACCTCAGTGCTTCAGTGTTTCACCTCAGTGCTTCAGTGTTTCACCTCAGTGCTTCAGTGTTTCACTTCAGTGTTTCAGTGTTTCACACTTCAGTGTTTTCAGTGTTTCACCTCAGTGTTTCAGTGTTTCACCTCAGTGCTTCAGTGTTTCACCTCAGTGCAGTGTTTCACCAGTCAGTGTTTCACCTCAGTGTTTCAGTGTTTCACCTCAGTGCTTCAGTGTTTCACCTCAGTGCTTCAGTGTTTCACCTCAGTGTTCAGTGTTTCACCTCAGTGTTTCAGTGTTTCACTTCAGTGTGTGTTTCAGTGTTTCACTCAGGTGTGTGTTTCACCTCAGTGTGTGTTTCACCTCAGTGTTTTCACCTCAGTGTTTCACCTCAGTGTTTCAGTGTTTCAGTGTGTTTCACCTCAGTGTTTCACCACATTGTTTCACCTGTTTTCACCTCAGTGCTTCAGTGTTTCACCTCAGTTTCACCTTGTGTTTCAGTGTGTTTCACCTCAGTGTTTCACCTCATTGTTTCACCTCAGTGTTTCACCTCAGTGTTTCACCTCAGTGTTTCACCTCAGTGCTTCAGTGTTTCACCTCAGTGTTTTCACCTCGTGTTTCACCTCAGTGTTTCACCTCAGTGTTTCACCTCAATGTTTCACCTCAGTGCTTCAGTGTTTCACCTTGGTGTTTCAGTGTTTCACCTCAGTGTTTCACCTCAGTGTTTCACCTCAGTGCTTCAGTGTTTCACCTCAGTGCTTCAGTGTTTCACCTCAGTCTTTCACCTCAGTGCTTCAGTGTTTCACCTCAGTGCTTCAGTGTTTCACCTCAGTGTTTCACCTCAGTGCTTCAGTGTTTTACCTCGGTGTTTCAGTGTTTCACCTCAGGGTTTCACCTCATTAGCGAACCTTGAAACACTGAAGCACTGAGGTGCTTCCTCGGCCCTCACCTGGTCCCTCACCCAAACTCTCCCCTGTTCACCCTTCCCTGCCCTCCCCAGAGCTGTTATCACAGAGCTCGGACACTCCGGGACCTCTGCTGTTCCAGGACTTTCAGTCATGATAAAGATAATATCATGCTGAAGCTGATGGAGCTGTATCTACAGTTACACCTCAGACTGATGAACAGAAGGACAGACTGTCCAATCAGAGACATTTAGTTCTCATTCCCTGTAAGAAGAAAACATCCAGCCCTACTGAAAGTAATCTGAAACTTGCTGTGCTCAATGTCAGATCTTTATGTAAACGTGTGTATTGCCCTGTTAAACGTGTGCATTGCCCTGTTAAACATGTGTATTGCCCTGTTAAACGTGTGCATTGCCCTGTTAAACATGTGTATTGCCCTGTTAAACGTGTGTATTGCCCTGTTAAACATGTGTATTGCCCTGTTAAACGTGTGCATTGCCCTGTTAAACATGTGTATTGCCCTGTTAAACGTGTGTATTGTCCTGTTAAACATGTGTATTGCCCTGTTAAACATGTGTATTGCCCTGTTAAACCTGTGTATTGCCCTGTTAAACGTGTGTATTGTCCTGTTAAACATGTGTATTGCCCTGTTAAACATGTGTATTGCCCTGTTAAATGTGTGTATTGCCCTGTTAAACATGTGTATTGCCCTGTTAAATGTGTGTATTGCCCTGTTAAATGTGTATATTGCCCTGTTAAATGTGTGTATTGCCCTGATAAACATGTGTATTGCCCTGTTAAATGTGTGTATTGCCCTGTTAAATGTGTGTATTGCCCTGTTCTTTCTTTCTTTCTTTATTCGTTATTTGTCAGGGACCATGTACAAATTCATTAATCTTACAAGGAAAAGATGATTTGTACCAGATTTAGCTACTGCTATTTTCCATCTGCAGTCCCTGGGCAGGTGAACACACCTATTGCCCTGTTAAACATGTGTATTGCCCTGTTAAACATGTGTATTACCCTGTTAAACATGTGTATTGCCCTGTTAAACATGTGTATTGCCCTGTTAAACGTGTGTATTGCCCTGTTAAACGTGTGTATTGTCCTGTTAAACGTGTGTATTGTCCTGTTAAACGTGTGTATTGTCCTGTTAAACATGTGTATTGTCCTGTTAAACATGTGTATTGTCCTGTTAAACATGTGTATTGTCCTGTTAAACATGTGTATTGTCCTGTTAAACGTGTGTATTGTCCTGTTAAACATGTGTACCACCCTATTAATTTCATGTATTTCATCAGTTATTACACCTTTGTTTCATTTGGACATTCTCTTTTTAGATGCCTGTTTCTCAAACATATGAAGAATTCGTCTCACCCTCCTCAATCCATCGAACTTGAGAACGAACAAAGGCCCTGAGCTTCTTCTATGACAGATCATGTCATTGGCTTTTAGAGCGTCTCACTGGACTTTTTCTTTGTTAGATAAAACTTTGGAACATACGTTCAAACAAAACCTTTTGTTAAACAAAAGGTTTTGTTAAACAAAAGATTAAATTTCCAAACTAAGGTTGGTGGAGAGAGGCATGTAGCACGTTAGCATGCATGTAGTGAGTTAGCACATAGCTGGTTAGCACATAGCGAGTTAGGACGTAGCTGGTTTGCAAATAGCTAGTTAGCACTTAGCTGGTTTCACACAGCAAGGTACCATGTAGCTGGTTTGCACATAGCAAATTAGCACATAGCTGGTTAGCACGTAGCGAGTTAGCACGTAGCTGGTTTGCACATAGCTAGTTAGCACGTAGCTGGTTTGCACATAGTGAGTTAGCACGTAGCTGGTTTGCACATAGCGAGTTAGGACGTAGCTGGTTTGCACATATCTAGTTAGCACTTAGCTGGTTTCACACATAGCAAGTTACCATGTAGCTGGTTTGCACATAGCAAATTAGCACATAGCTGGTTAGCACGTAGCTAGTTAGCATGTAGCTGGTTTGCACATAGCTAGTTAGCACGTAGCTGGTTTGCACATAGCGAGGTTAGCACGTAGCTGGTTTGCACATAGCGAGTTAGCACGTAGCTGGTTTGCACATAGCTAGTTAGCACGTAGCTGGTTTGCACATGCACGTAGTGGTTAGCATGTAGCGAATTAGCACGAAGCGGGTTAGTGTGTAGAGAGTTAGCATGTAACTGGTTAGCACGTAACTGTTTAGCACATAGCGGGTTAGCATGTAGCTGGTTAGCACATAGTGAGTAGGTACACAGCTGGTTAGCACGTAGCTGATTAGCACATAGCTAGTTAGCATGGAGGGAGTTAACAGGTAGAGAGTTAGCTCGTAGCGGGTTAGCACACAGCTGGTTAGCATGTAGAGGGTTAGCACATAGCAAGTAGCACATAGCTGGTTAGCACATAACTGTTAGCACATATCAAGTTAGCATGTAACTGGCTAGCACAGCTGTTTAGCACAGTGGTTTAGCACATAGCTGGTTTGCACATAGCGGGTTAGTATGCAGCTATTTTCCATGTAGCTGGTTAGCACATAATTGGTTACCACTTACGAGTCAGTACATAGCTGGTTAGCACATAGCGAGTTAGTATGTAGCTGGTTAGCATGTAGCGAGTTAGCATGTAGCTGATTAGCACATATTTGGTCGGCACATAGCTGGTCAGCACGTAGCGAGTTAGTATGTAGCTGGTTAGCACGTAGCCAGTTAGCATGT
This sequence comes from Periophthalmus modestus, assembly GCA_019594935.1. Taxonomy (NCBI): domain Eukaryota; kingdom Metazoa; phylum Chordata; class Actinopteri; order Gobiiformes; family Gobiidae; genus Periophthalmus; species Periophthalmus modestus. Next base: position 3,252,770 of record JAIEZT010001373.1, read on the forward strand.
AGCTGATTAGCACATAGCTGGTTAGCATGTAGCAAGTTAGCACGTAGCTGATTAGCACGTAGCTGATTAGCACGTAGCTGTTTAGACTCCACGATGCCTTTAAACTCTTATTATTTGAATTTTTCCAAAAGCTCCACATGGCAACTAGCGTTGCTAAGGAAGTCGTGAGAATATATACAAACACACACACATATATCTGTATATATGTACCTATACACATATACACATACATGTATGTATTTTTATATAAATGTATGTCATGATCCTAATCCTGATCCTATCAAAATATCATAATCTTTGCTATAACTTTTCTAGCCAGAAATCCAAATTGTTGTTGTATTTCAGTCTCTTTTATCCTCTCTATCCTTCTCTATCCTATTGTACAAATTTAAAAGCCTTGAAAACAAAAGCTCTATGTACAGAATTTGAAATATAAAATATACTATTGTATTTATTTTTCTACATACACAATGAAAATATTGCACATGCCCTGTGAATGTGAATGTACATGCTTATGCCTCTTGTTCTCGTTCATACCATTGTATATTTGAATACAAGAAAAATAAATTAATATTTTACAACATAATATAATATAATAAATATCATATCATATAATTCATATAATGTAATTAATATAGAATAAAATAAAACAGTCCTTATCCACGCAATGCACGTAGCCCCCCCCCGTGCGGCGCTTGCACGTAGCCCCGCCCCCGTGCTGCGCTCGCACGTAGCCCCGCCCCCGTGCTGCGCCGCACGTAGCCCCGCCCCCGTGCTGCGCTCGCACGTAGCCCCGCCCCGGTGCGTCCAGAGGAGGATGGCTGTTGGAGAGGGAAGTGTCTGCGGCGGAGCGGCCGTGCGGTCACAGTGTGGACTCTCCTGATCTGCTGATGACCGCGGCGCGTGTTTCTTCTGTCGGGTGAGTTTTACTCACATCTGTTTTATTCTTGTGGTACAGACCGGGTCAGAGGTCCGTTTACTTCTGGTTCAAAAAGTGAAGTTTCCACCGCGGGGACGTGTCGCTTTGGACAATGTGAAAACAAACACCGCGTTTAGTCTCAGGAGGAGGTCCACGCGGCTCCGCGAGGAGGTCCACGCGGGGTCCGGACCGTGTCCCGGACCGTGTCCCGGACCGTGTCCCGGACCGTGTCCCGGACCGTGTCCCGGACCCAGCAGGCCCTTTGTTGGTGCCCGCCCGGGATCGGCTCTTTGGCCCGGCTCTTTGAATCGGCTCTTTGGCTCGGCTCTCTGGCTCGGCTCTTTGGCTCTGGTCTTTGAATCGGCTCTTTGGCACCGCTCTTTGGCTCGGCTCTTTGGCTCGGCTCTCTGGCTCGGCTCTCTGGCTCGGCTCTCTGGCTCGGCTCTCTGGATCGGCTCTTTGGATCGGCTCTTTAGATCGGCTCTCTGGCTGCGCGCGTGACATGTCCCCGGCTCAAATGGCCCTTATTTACTGCCCGTGATGGAGGAACACTGTAAAAAAGTATTTAGTTACAGAATGCTGAAGACCCGGATGGAAATGCATGTGTGTAAGGTGTTTTCTGAATACTTGTAGTACTTTTATACTGTGTGCCATTATATGACAGTGTAAAAACGTGAGGTACAAGTACAAACCTCTTTATTTTGGCTGCTCTGGTTCTTTTTTCATGCACATGCTCAGTCTGTCAGAGCTGTGGTTACTGTTTTTCTCACTAATTCTGTGCAGTTCAAAGACATAACTGTGTAATGAAGTACCACCAGGTATTTCTCTCAATGTGGAAAGTAACTGTACTCTGAAAACCACCAGGTGTGAGAGTAACTGTACTGGAATACTTACTCAAAATTAGTTTTCAGAATGAGTATTTTTGGTATATTTCTCCAGTTTCTTCCCGACTCCTCCCGTCCCGTCTGTGCCTGTTTTTCTTGGGTGGTTGGCCTGGGCTTGTCTTTAAACAGAGGAGTATATTTAACCCTAACCCTTTATTTAAATTTTAATGTTTAGACTTCAGGAATCATTAGGTTATTTTAAAAGTAGGACAATCGTGTTTTGAACTCGCGTCTGTGCTGGTCTGTCATGATTCTCAAGGCCAAATTATATCACGATAACTATAATTTTGCGGACCCGGGGCAAGAAGTCGCACATGGGCCCCCCTCTAATACAGACTAATAGGAAGAGAGTCCAGTTCTGGGCCCCTAAACCCCGGGACAACAGACCCCTTTGTCCCCCGTTGACTCCCCTGTGGATAAGTCGTATTTTTCTTCTCTTTCTGGAGATGTAACGTTGATTTTCTTTGTTGGGGATTATATAAAATGTCCCATGAACAATTATTCTCACGATAAACTATATTATTGTTTTCTGTCCCAACCAAACAGGACAGGGGCGACGGTGTTGACATTTGAACCAGAGATATGTGGACTTTTTAGCGTATCGGCTATCGACCTGAAGCCTCCAGCACAGACCGATATTTTGTTTTCGTCTATTTTCTGCCTAAAAATCCGCACAAAGCTTCACATAAACACTGTGAGTTTGTATCAAATTAAAATAAAGCAAAATAATCTAAATCGGCCATGGAGAAACGCATATCGGTCGCTGTTTAGTTTGAACAACACTGCGTTTTCAGGGGCGTCTTTATTGATACTTTGCAGCTAATGTGGAAGTTTGACGCTAACTGGAGGCACTGCTCTGTCTGAGGCTTTGTTAGACTTTAATCTGAGCTTTGACCAGAAAGAACTGATTTATGTGAACTACAACAGGTGAGCTGATTTGTGCTGTTAAACAACTCCCTCTCACATAACATTACAGTCACACGCTAGCTAGCATTAGCATTAGTATTTGTATTAGCATTAGCAGTTTTTCAGTTAGTCACTGTCGCTTTTTTGTTGAAACAGGCTCCTGAAAATGTGCTCTTTGAATCCGCTTTGTTTGTTTTTTCTCTTGAGTTTTCAGACAATCCTAAAACTTATCGAGCTGTTTGCCAATGTGTGCACTGTCACTGTGGTAACTGCTGAACATTCCGCTCTAGACATACATGTAGAACACCCCCAGCGTGACGTCGGTGCAAAGTATCAGGTGAAATCACAAAAGTCAGGTGGACGATCAGGAGATGAACAGACTAAAGTTCTTAAATTCTTGACATATTTTCCCTCCAGATTCAGATTTTTTTCAGCGTGTTTGAACTTGCCAGACAAACGGTTTCTTCTTGCCAGGCGCCTCCAGCACGTTGACTCAATCGATTCTTAAGAGTTACACTTAACAAAATCATAAATAGTAGTACTATAATAGTACTCTACTCGAGTAACCATTTTGGATATCTGTACTTTACTTTAGTGTGTACTTTAAGACCTCAAAATCTGTGCAAAATACTCACTTTTTCACATTCTCACACTCAAGTAGCTCAAGTAGATTAGTTTTACTTGAGTATTTTTTCTCTCCAGTATCGGTACTTTGACTTAAGTAACAAAATGGAGTAGTTCTTCCACCTCTGCCTCGGGGAGTGGATTAACTCACTGCATGAGGTTTGTGGTGGAGCCATAGACTGTTTAAATAAATGCACATAGCTAACCTGCTAGCCGCCACGTTCCAAATATGAAGTGATCATGGGCACACTTCTGGCTCCAATTCACTTTCTATGTAAAAACTGTGTCCCCTCTCTCTGTAACTGCTGCTGTCAGACTCGTCATTTTGGTCGTGTATTGTTAAATCAGATTTATTCTTTCTCTATGTTCTAGTCATTTTTTTTCTGTTGAGTCTCTGAATTTGTATTTGGAGTGTTTCATGTTGGAGTAATCTTGTGACGTACACGCCCACTGTGACACGCCCACTGTGACACGCCCACTGTGACACGCCCACTGTGACACGCCCACTGTGACACCTCCCCTGTGACACGCCCACTGGGACACGCCCACTGTGACGTCTGCACTTCCTTCTCCAGTTTTATTTTCTTAATCGTTGATACTCGTAGGATTCGGCAGCGTTGCGTCGTCATACAAATGTAAAAAATGTGCTGCTCTAGTGTGATGTGCTCTGTCCATAGGGGGCGCTACAGCATGCGGCGCTTTGTGGTGATGACGTTTACGGCGACGTCAGCTCCTATTGGATGTCAGTTTTCTAACACGGAATTGAGCGGATTTGTTGCTTTCATTAAGTAGTTTTAGATGAATATTGTGATTTAAAATGTGTAAATTATAACAGAATGATCCACAGGGTCAGAGATGAGAACCATAGAGACACAAGCACAATAGGACTGATTTACATATTTGTAGTGAAGCTGAAATTGCGTTGAGTGAAGAAGAGTACAGTTTTGGCTGGACTGTCAGAGCTCACACTCCTACGCTCCTTGTACCAGCCTTTGTGACTGTTCAGGCTCACACTGCACAATAGTGTGCCAGAACACACACATGTACACATATACACACATGTACACACATATACACACATATACACATACATACATACACATACATACAGACACATATACAGACATATATACACATACACACACATATATACACACACAAATATATACACGTACACACACACACTTACACACACATATATACACACACACACATATACACACACATATACATACACACACACGCACACACACACATACATACACACACGCATACATACACACACACATACATACACACACGCATACATACACACACACATACATACACACACGCATACATACACACACACATACACGCACACATACACGCACACACACACACACACACACACACACACACACACACACACTTCACTTCAGGCTCCATCGACTCTTGACTTCACTTCACTTTACAATGAAAACTGTCTCTCTCTCTGTCCCTGCTTCTGTCAGACTCATTTTGGTCTTAAATGTTCGTATTAACCCTCGACATGATCCTGGGGTTTTTATTTCACGTCTGTGTCTGTAAATCAACATATGAACATTAATAACAGACACATTAGGTCCTTCTTTCCCCGAGATCACTCCCGCTAATGTTAGCAACATGTTTGATTGACACTGTTTCCAAGAGCCCCGTCCCTGTTAAACCAGCGATGTGGGTGGGGCGGTTTCCTTCAACAGCCTCACTCCTGATTGGCTCTTTGGTTGCTATGATACGCGTGGTCAGAATTCCAAATATGGAACTGGGGTTCAAATTAGCCGCTATACCTGCTCCAACCTCGATGAGCTTCATTTGGAGCCGAACACTGTGGGTGACGTCACTCACTTAGTCCACTTCTTTACAGTCTGTGATTCTCGTGGGAGTTTTATCTCGTCCCGTACAATTGCACACATTAAAACACAATCAAGAACAAATATCACAACACTCTGTGGGTCCTCTTTATCTGAGAGAGTACTTGTAGCCCCACACTCCACCCTGAGGTCAGAGGTCAGCTGACCAGCTCCTGCTGCTGAGCCCAAAGCCAGGCTCAAAACCCGAGGTGACAGAGCCTTTTCTGTGGCAACGCCCAGACTATGGAACAGCGCCCTCTGCCTGTCAGATCCTCTCAGCCTTTAACACAGTTTAAGACGAGACTGAAAACCCACCTCTTCTCCCTGGTGTTTAACACTAGCCCCGCCTCTTCTCCCTGGTATTTAACACTAGCCCCGCCTCTTCTCCCTGGTATTTAACACTAGCCCCGCCTCTTCTCCCTGGTATTTAACACTAGCCCCGCCTCTTCTCCCTGGTATTTAACACTAGCCCCGCCTCTTCTCCCTGGTATTTAACACTAGCCCCGCCTCTTCTCCTTGGTATTTAACACTAGCCCCGCCTCTTCTCCCTGGTATTTAACACTTGAACCTCACACCAGACACCAGATCATCCCGGAGTTCTGGAAAGTGAAAGTACAACGCAGGACTCCTCTCCAAAAGTATCGAGGCGCTATCTCTGTGATCAGGGTCAAAGGGCACGCACTATAAAACTATTAAAGCCACAGTTTGCACCTTTTTAGACTTAAAATAGACTCAACTAAAACTGTTTCTCACACTGATAGAACTCGTGACCTTACTGCGAGCGGGCTTGCATCTCCACAAACCTGACCTCATGCTCGTTTCCATGGAAAAATGTTGTTTCTTTGACTCTAATCTTCCACAGTGTGGCATAAAACTCACCTGTCTCTTGCAGAAAACGAGACTCTTTACTACTTCCTACGTTTTTATATACACATTAAGACATCAAACATATGAATTCAGATCTATGGATTTATGTGTCTGCTCTAAAAATGGCGTGACCCCTGAGTAGCGCCCCCTGTAGGAGACAGTGTGGACGTTTGTGTTCTCAGATCTTCTTCTTTTGACCTCAAAGTGTCGTTGCTTTTGCCGGACACACAGCGTGGACCTGGGAGATGACACAACGCTGCAGTTTCCTCATTTTGGTTTCGAAACAGTTGAACGTGAATGGTAACACTCCAGATTCAGTTGGTTTGTCTAGTTCTACATCTTCTCATCGTCGTGTATGTGCAGGCCGACGCTCGGGCCGTGTTTAAAATAAAATAAAACGAAACAAGTCCAGATAAAACATTAAAAACAGGAGCAATACTTATCGAGTTTTTGTTATTTTAGTTGTGACTAGGCCTGGGACGATATTGAAATTTAGTATTCTGCGATTAACGATTATATCACGATAATTATTAAAGTTAGTGACAGTTTAAAATGTTCTGGATGTATAAAATGTCCCACGAATGATTATTGTCGACTCTTTTTATCAGGATAAACGAAATTATTGTTTATTGTCCCCCCCTAGGGTTGAATAAATCCCTTCTATGGCTCTTTCTTGTTTCGTTCTGCTGTTTGTCTGTTGCAGCTCAGACCTTTTTAATGAAACTGTATTTAAAACTGGTTCAATCGTAGCGATATTTCATGCTTCAGAATGTGTTAACGTGACGGGTCTAGTTAGAGTAAATCAAAGTAAAGACGCAACATGAGATTAAAAACGGCTTTGAGAACAGAGCTGCACCTGTCACGAGAGCGTCCTCTGAAGCTCGATGTATCGCTACAGAGAAATATCGCCATAAACGATGATATTGAAACTACTTTGTCACTGATTAAGATGAAAATAAAACAAGATAATCCCACTGAGCCAGTTTTAAACACAATTTCATTAAAAAGTCCTGAGCTGCAGCAGAATGTACCAATAATTAGCCATAAGAGAGACATACTCACCCCTCCACAGATCAGATCTTATCGTTTTACAACAGAAATACCCAAACTCTCCACACTTTTGGCGCTTAAAAAGTACTTATGATAAATACTGAGGTCCAAAATATATATACTGTTCCAGGTTCATAGACCGAAGTATCAGTGCGTAGTAATTATCCTGACGGAGCGCTGTTTTGCATTTTCTCACTGATTTTGTGCAGTTCACAGCCAACATCACATGACCAAATACTGTAACGTAGTAAGTAACTGTAATCTGAATACCTCCAAATGAGTAAGTGCACCAGAATACAGTTACTCAAAATACACTCACATTGTCAAGTGTGACATATGGCTGAAGTAAATATAGACGATAAAAGATAATATTGAAACTAGAGGGGGGACAATAAACAATAGTATCGTTCATTGTGATGAAAAGAGTGGACAATAATCATTCGTGGGACATTTTATATAATCGTGATGAATGCCAAATATAAATGTCATTGTGTCTCCAGAATGAGCAGAAAAAACCCTTCTTATCCACAGGGGAGTGGACGGGGGGACAAAGGGGTCTGTTGTCCCGGGGTTTAGGGCCCAAAATTGGACTGTCTTCCTATTAATCTGTATTAGAGGGGGCCCGTGTGAGACTTCGTGCCCCGGGTCCCCATAATTCAGCTGCCGGCCCTGCTCATCCAGAATATTCTCCACTAGATCGAAGTCATTTCACTGATGACAAAGTACAAGATAAAACAGTTCTTTAAACATGGAACTTGTAAAATTAAAACTGGAAGAACATTTTACGTTTTAAACTATCAACTCAGCAACTTAATTATAGTGATATAATCGCAAGTATTTAGGCCATGATAATGTTGACACTAAATTTCAATATGGTCCCACGCCTAAGTGAACCCAAAAACACTGGTTCCATTTAGAATAAGCTGAGCGGTGAGTGGATGTGGTGACGATCGTGACGGGCGTATGTCGCAGAGCGCAGGGTCGTGCTGCTGTAGTGTCCTTAGTAACACAGCAGTGGGCTTTGTGAAGTGTTGTATGTGACATTCCCCAGACTCTGATGTGAGAAGAGACTGAAGCAGGCTCTGTTTGTTTCTTATTAAATGTGTGCGTTTCCCAAGACAATGGAGCGATTCTTCTGTCTCTCACAGGGCTCAACCATTTTGGATACAATATCATAGGCTGTGTATATAAATGCACATGGCTGACCTTTACACTGGACTGTACATCCTCTCTGTCTGTACCTGCTGCTGTCAGACTCGTCATTTTGGTCTTAAATGTTTGTATTAGCCCTCTACATGATCCTGGGGTTCATTTTTTTCTTTTCTTTTTTATGTTATTTTTATTTTTTAATTAGTTATTTTGAGGTTTGTTTTTTTTTTTTTTTTTAAGTTTGTTTTTGTTTGTTTTTTTAGTTATTTTGAATTTATTTTGAGGGTTTTTTAATTCATTTAACTATTTATTTTTATTTTGAATTTATTTTTTGTTTTTTGAAAAACTTCTTCACTGTACCTGCTGCTGTCAGTCTCATTTTGGTCTTAAATGTTTCTATTAGCCCTCTACATGATCCTTTTTTTCAGTTATTTTTAGTCTGTTCTTTTTTTTTGTTGTGTTATTTAGTTTTTTTATTTTTATTTTTTAATTAGTTATTTTGAGGTTTGTTTTTTTTATTATTATTTTAAGTTGTTGTTTTTTTTTTTTAGTTATTTTGAAATTATTTTGAGTTTTTTTAATTTATTTATCTTTTTATTTTTATTTTGAATTTATTTTTTGTTTTTGAAAAACTTCTTCTCTGTCCCTGCTGCTGTCAGACTCATTTTGGTCTTAAATGTTCGTATTAACCCTCTACATGATCCTGGGGTTTTTATTTCACTTTTGTGTCTGTAAATCAACATATGAACATTAATAACAGACACATCAGCTGCTTTTTTCTGCATTTATTTCACTTCTCTGTGCCTCTACACCACGTTTTAATATTATTTCTTAAAAAGCCGTGGTGGAAGTTTGAGTCGTGTGGGGAAAGTTGCTGCTTCTTCTTTATTTGTGACATGAGTTTGCAGATTCTCAGTACGGCTCATGTACAGATGCTGCGTCTACATTCCAAGAGTCAGAATGTCCCAGTGAGAGCCAGGATACGGGCTTATCCAGGATACTGACATCAGGATACTGCGTTCACACGGACACAGGGCCCTCAGAAAACCTGATCATACCCGGGATACTCGAGCGCACGTAAACGCACTCACTGGGACTTTATGAGCCGAGTACGGACTGTAAACCGACTCATTACATATTAGTTCAGTCGGTTTAAATGTCCTGGTTGGACATTTAAACCGACTGAACTAATATTCGGAAGCAGACTTAAAAAAAAAAAAAAAAGGCGTTCAGTTTGTTTCACTGTGAGACGTGGCTAACGCTAAAGCTAACGTAAACACAAAGATACTTCTGGTTTATCGTGAGAGAAATGCGGGCCTCACTCGGGGCGCGGGCCTCACTCGGGACACGGGCCTCACTCGGGACGCGGGCCTCACTCGGGACGCGGGCCTCAGTCGGACGCTGGCCTCACTCGGGGGGCGCGGGCCTCACTCGGGGCGCGGCCTCACTCGGGACGCGGGCCTCACTCGGACGGCGCTGGCCTCACTCGGGGCGCTGGCCTCACTCGGACGCTGGCCTCACTCGGGGCGCGGGCCTCACTCGGGGCGCGGGCCTCACTCGGGACGCGGGCCTCACTCGGGACGCGGGCCTCACTCGGGACGCTGGCCTCACTCGCGGCGCTGGCCTCACTCGGGCGCGGGCCTCACTCGGGACGCGGGCCTCACTCGGGCGCGGGCCTCACTCGGGGCGCGGGCCTCACTCGGGACGCGGGCCTCACTCGGGACGCTGGCCTCACTCGCGGCGCTGGCCTCACTCGGGGCGCGGGCCTCACTCGGGCGCGGGCCCTCACTCGCGGGCGCTGGCCTCACTCGCGGCGCTGGCCTCACTCGGGACGCGGGGGGCGCTGGCCTCACTCGGGACGCTGGCCTCAGTCAGGGGACGGGGAAGAGCCATGGAGACGCTGTTTGTCCCGCAGGAGCGGGGGCTGACACTCCAGGTTAAATGTAGGCAGAGAGAGAGTGAACGTTACTGATGCTTTGCAGCTGACATCAGCTAACTGAACGCACTGCTCTGTCTGAAGCTCTGTTACCAACGTTAGACTTTAATCTGAACTTTATTTCAACACAATCTGACCATGAAGAACTGACTTGTTTGGAACTACAACAGATTAGTGCTGTGAAACAAGTCCCTCTCAAATAACATTACAGACTCAAGCTAGCATTAGCATTAGCATTAGCATTAGCCAACAGTTTTTCAGTGAGTCTCTCTCACCTTTTTGTGTAAAATCAAACTCCTGAACAGAACCATGAACTTTCATGTTTAAATCCATTTTATATTTTTTCAGACTATCTTAAAACTTTTTTTGGCAGCGATTGCTAATGTGTCCACTGTGTCACCATGGAAACAGCTGAACATTCCACCCTCGACATACATGTAGAACACCCGGCGTCATGATGCTGTACAGTATGAACAGTGGCAGCCCTGGAGCGGCTGAGTGATGTGGCGTCATGTGACCACGTCAGTTATGGCTGATGCTTCTAGATGAATCACACGATGTAATGAACACACCGTTAAATGTTCATTTTATTTATTAATCAAACAAACACAAATGGCGTCAGTAAACGGTGCTTTTAGTCATTTATCCCTCGGAGGCTGAACTCTGTTAAAAAGAGCTGATATTTCACATGTGTGGATGGCATCGCACTAGAGCAGCACATTTTTTTTCATTTGTACCAAAATGACGCTGCGACGCTGCCGAGTATCACCGATTAAGAGAATATGTCTCGTGTGTCTCTAAAGCGACACAAAGTCCTGTTTGTGGCTGAGTTTCTGCTGCAGCTCTTTGGCCCGGTGTCAAAACACAGTGTCCTCCTCATCAACACGGCCCATTAGCAAATTCCTTCTTTATCAAAGTGGGTGGGTCTCTCTCTCTCTCTCTTGCTTTCTCTGTCTCTGTTTCTCTCTCTCTTCCTCTGTCTCTCTCTGTTTCTTTGTCTCTCTCTCTCTGTGTTTCTTTGTCTCTCTCTCTCTGTTTCTTTGTCTCTCTCTCTGTTTCTTTGTCTCTCTCTCTCTTTTTCTTTGTCTCTCTCTCTGTTTCTTTGTCTCTCTCTGTTTCTTTGTCTCTCTCTGTTTCTTTGTCTCTCTCTCTCTGTTTCTTTGTCTCTCTCTCTCTGTCTCTCTGTCTCTCTCTCTGTTCTTTCTCTCTCTCTCTCTCTCTCTCTCTTTCTTTCTCCTCTCTCTTCTCTCTCTCTCTTTCTTTTGTCTCTCTCTCCTTTCTTCTCTCTTTCTCTCTCTTCTCTCTCTCTCTTTTCTCTTCTCTCTTCTCCTGTCTCTTCTCTTCTCTCTCCTCTTGGTCTCTCTCTTCGTTCTGTTTTTCTCTCTCTCTCCCTCTCTCTTCTGTGTTGTTCTAATCTTCATTGTCTCTCCGTTCTGTGGGCCGTGGTCGTTCTGAAGTGGTCAGAGTGTTTCGGGGGATGGGCCTCTCCACTTCTCTGGGCTGGTTCCTGTTTCACTCTCACTCCCGTCTCTCTGCTCCTCTGTTTCTCTGTTTCACTTCTCTTTCACTCTGTTTCACTCTGTTCATCTGTTTCTCCTGTTTTCACTCCTTTTTCACTCCAGTTTCACTCCTTTTTCTCTCTGTTTCCTCTCTTTCACTCCTTTTTCTCTCCTTTCACTGTTTTCACTCCTTTCTCTCCCTCTCGCTCCATTTTGTGTGTTCTAATCTTCATTGTGCTGATTGAAAGTCGTTCTGTGGGCCGTGGTCGTTCTGAAGTGGTCAGAGTGTTTCGGGGGATGGGCCTCTCCACTTCGGGCTGGGCTGGTGTCCTGTTTCACTCCTGTCTCACTCCCGTCTCGCTGCTGTCTCGTTTCTGTTTCACTTCTGTTTCACTTCTGTTTCACTCCTATTTCCTGTTTCATCCCTGTTTCACTCCTGTTTCACTCCTTTTTCACCCCAGTTTCACTCCTTTTTCACCCGTGTCACTGTTTCACCCGTTTCTCTCCTGTTTCACTCCTTTTTCACCCGTTTCACTCTGTTTCACTCTGTTTCACTGCTGTTTCACTCTTGTTTGTTTCCTGTTTGTTTCCTGTTTCCCTCCTTTCTCTCCTGTTTCTCTCCTGTTTCACTCCTGATTCTCTCCTGATTCTCTCCTGTTTCTCTCCTGTTTCTCTCCTGTTTCACTCTTGTTTCACTCTTGTTTCACTCCTGTTTCTCTCCTGTTTCTCTCCTGTTTCACTCCTGTTTCACTCTTGTTTCACTCTTGCTTCACTCCTGTTTCACTCCTGTTTCACTCTTGTTTCACTCTTGTTTCACTCTTGTTTCACTCCTGTTTCTCTCCTGATTCTCTCCTGTTTCTCTCCTGTTTCTCTCCTGTTTCTCTCCTGTTTCAGTCTTGTTTCACTCTTGTTTCACTCCTGTTTCTCTCCTGTTTCTCTCCTGTTTCACTCCTGTTTCACTCCTGTTTCACTCCTGTTTCACTCTTGTTTCACTCCTGTTTCTCTCCTGTTTCTCTCCTGTTTCTCTCCTGTTTCTCTCCTGTTTTCACTCCTGTTTCACTCTCCTGTTTCACTCCTGTTTCACTTTCACTCTTGTTTCACTCTTGTTTCACTCCTGTTTCACTCCTGTTTCTCTCCTGTTTTCTCTCTGTTTCTCTCCTGTTTCTCTCCTGTTTCAGTCTTGTTTCACTCTTGTTTCACTCCTGTTTCTCTCCTGTTTCTCTCCTCCTGTTTCTCTCCTCCTGTTCACTCCTGTGTTTCACTCTTGTTTCACTCTGTTTCTTCTCCTGTTTCTCCTGTTTCTCTCCTGTTTCTCTCCTGTTTCTCTCCTGTTTCTCTCCTGTTTCTCTCTCTGTTTCACTCTTGTTTCACTCTGTTTTCACTCCTGTTTTCACTCCTGTTTCTCTCCTGTTTTCTCTCCTCCTGTTTCACTCCTGTTTCACTCTTGTTTCACTCCTGTTTCACTCTTGTTTCACTCTTGTTTCACTCCTGTTTCTCTCCTGTTCTCTCCTGTTTCTCTCCTGTTTCTCTCCTGTTTCACTCCTGTTTCACTCTTGTTTCACTCCTGTTTCTCTCCTGTTTCTCTCCTGTTTCACTCCTGTTTCACTCTCTCACTCCTTCTCACTCTGTTTCACTCCTTGTTTCACTCTTGTTTCACTCTTTTCTCTCCTGTTTCTCTCCTGTCTCTCTCCTGTTTCTCTCCTGTTTCACTCTCTCCTGTTTCACTCTTGTTTCACTCCTGTTTCTCCTGTTGTTTCTCTCCTGTTTCTCTCCTGTTTCACTCCCCTGTTTTCACTCCCGTTTTCACTCTTGTTTCACTCCTGTTTCTCTCTCTGTTTCTCTCCTTTTTCAATCTGTTTCACTCCCGTTCTCTCCCTGTTTCACTCCTGTTTCTCTCCTGTTTCACTCCTGTTTCTCTCCTGTTTCACTCCTGTTTCTCTCCTGATTCTTTCCTGTTTCTCTCCTGTTTCACTCCTGTTTCTCTCCTGTCTCACTCCTGTTTCTCTCCCGTTTCACTCCTGTTCCACTCCTGTTTCACTCCTGTTTCACTCCTGTTTCTCTCCTGTTTCTCTCCTGTCTCACTCCCGTTTCTCTCCTGTTTCACTCCTGTTCCACTCCTGTTTCACTCTTGTTTCACTCCTGTTTCTCTCCTGTTTCTCTCCTGTCTCACTCCCGTTTCTCTCCTGTTTCACTCCTGTTCCACTCCTGTTTCACTCTTGTTTTTCACTCCTGTTTCTCTCTGTTTTTTCTCTCCTGTTTCTCTCACTCCTGATTCTCTCCTGATTCTCTCCTGTTTCTCTCCTGTTTCACTCTTGTTTCACTCATGTTTCACTGCTCTTTCACTCCTGTTTCTCTCCTGTTTCACTCCTGTTTCTCTCCTGTTTCTCTCCTTTTTCAATCTTGTTTCACTCCCGTTTCTCTCCTGTTTCACTCCTGTTTCACTCCTGTTTCTCTCCTGTTTCTCTCCTGTTTCACTCTTGTTTCACTCCCGTTTCTCTCCTGTTTCGCTCTTGTTTCACTCATGTTTCACTGCTCTTTCACTCCTGTTTCACTCTTGTTTCACTCCCGTTTCTCTCCTGTTTCACTCCTGTTTCTCTCCTGTTTCTCTCCTTTTTCAATCTTGTTTCACTCCCGTTTCTCTCCTGTTTCACTCCTGTTTCTCTCCTGTTTCACTCTTGTTTCACTCCCGTTTCTCTCCTGTTTCACTCCTGTTTCTCTCCTGTTTCTCTCCTGTCTCACTTCCGTTTCTCTCCCGTTTCACTCCTGTTCCACTCCTGTTTCACTCTTGTTTCACTCCTGTTTCTCTCCTGTCTCACTCCCGTTTCTCTCCCGTTTCACTCCTGTTCCACTCCTGTTTCACTCTTGTTTCACTCCTGTTTCTCTCTTTTTTCTCTCCTGTTTCTCTCCTGTTTCACTCTTGTTTCACTCCTGTTCCACTCCTGTTTCACTCATGTTTCACTCCTGTTTCTCTCCTGTTTCACTCCTGTTTCTCTCCTGTTTCTCTCCTGTTTCTCTCCTTTTTCAATCTTGTTTCACTCCCGTTTCTCTCCTGTTTCACTCCTGTTTCTCTCCTGTTTCACTCTTGTTTCACTCCCGTTTCTCTCCTGTTTCACTCCTGTTTCTGTCCTGTTTCTCTCCTTTCTCACTCCCGTTTCTCTCCCGTTTCACTCCTGTTCCACTCTTGTTTCACTCCTGTTTTTCTCTTTTTTTCTCTCCTGTTTCTCTCCTATCTCACTCCCGTTTCTCTCCCGTTTCACTCCTGTTTCTCACAAACCCAACATTTCACATAGATTTTTTGTTAACTGTAACTCTCTGGCGACTTGACTCTTTGAGAAAACCGAGGTGGACAGTTGCTCGTCCCGTTTCTCTGTCCTGTGTTTCTGCTGTTCTGAAGCTCCGGGAACAGACGGGGCTGTGACGTTGTTGGTAATGGCCTGGACACACCGATAAGTAAATGAATTTGAAATGTCATTTATGTTCGTACGCACATCGTGAAATGAGATTATGAAACTGGATGGATGGATCCGCAGGATGTAGTGAAGCTCAGCAGTTCTGGGGGGAAATTTCCTCTTTGAACTGCACAGTTTTAGTAAGAAAAATTTGATATGAAATTAGTACATGCTTTACTGCCACCTGTTGGAGCAGTTTTTTTGTTTTTTTTTACTCTTCTAAAATCCACCAAAATGCAGGAAATGACACCTATTATGTACAATAATAGGTGTCATTTCCCTGCTTCTCTGAAGCTCGTTGTCATGGAGCTACCTTCTTATGTACAATAATAGGGTGGTCATTTCCCTGCTTGGGGTCTGTGAACAATATAGCTCGTTGTCATGGAGACCCACTGACTTTGATCAGATGGACTCAGGTGGGTCCACAGTGTTTGGACATGTGAAAATGATGCAGGGGGCGCTCCACAGACCCACTGACATGGAAAAGCCACCAGGGGGCACTCCACAGACCCACTGACATGTGTAAAATCCACCAGGGGGCGCTCCACAGACCCACTGACATGTGTAAAAGCCACCAGGGGGCGCTCCACAGACCCACTGACGTGTGAAACCACCAGGGGGCGCTCCACAGACCCACTGACATGTGAAACCACCAGGGGGCGCTCCACAGACCCACTGACGTGTGAAACCACCAGGGGGCGCTCCACAGACCCACTGACGTGTGAAACCACCAGGGGGCGCTCCACAGACCCACTGACGTGTGAAACCACCAGGGGGCGCTCCACAGACCCCACTGACGTGAAACCACCAGGGGGCGCTCCAAAGAACTGACGTGTGAAACCACCAGGGGGCGCTCCACAGACCCACTGACGTGTGAAACCACCAGGGGGCGCTCCACAGACCCACTGACGTGTGAAACCACCAGGGGCGCGCTCCACAGACCCACAGACCCACTGACGTGTGAAACCACCAGGGGGCGCTCCACAGACCCACTGACGTGTGAAACCACCAGGGGGCGCTCCACAGACCCACTGACGTGTGAAACCACCAGGGGGCGCTCCACAGACCACACGTGTGAAACCCCACTGACGTGTGAAACCACCAGGGGGCGCTCCACAGACCCACTGACGTGTGTGAACCACCACGCTCCACAGACCCACTGACGTGCCACCAGGGGGCGCTCCACAGACCCACTGACGTGTGAAACCACCAGGGGGCGCTCCACTGACGTGTGAAACCCACCACAGATCCGTGTGAAACCACCAGGGGGCGCTCCACAGACCCACTGACGTGTGAAACCACCTCACACACCTGTTTGTTTACAGTTTGTGGCTCGGTCTGTTGCTCTAAGTGTGAACCACATGAGTCATGTCTAACTAGGGCTGGGTATCACCAAGAAGCTGCCGATACGATACGTACCTCGATACACAGTCCACGACACGATACGTATCTCGATACAGTGCCATTTCGATACGATTTGATACGATATATTTCAAATCGATATGATACGATTCAGAAAAAAATAAAGGCCTTCTACCTTACTTAAATGGTCAACCCAATTTTCACAAAAAAAAAAAAAAAAAAAAAAATGGTGCATTTATCTTCCATTTATTGAAGATTAAAAAAACACAATAAAGTGCTTTTTGATTAATGCATGTTTCTAACTAGAGGGAGGAAGGAGGTTGAAACATTTTTTCTGACATTTTCGTTTCTCTTGCTTCTCGCTTCTCTTCACCCGTAAAGAGTAACGTCTGGGGGGAATATCGATATCGATACTAGGAAACAAAGAATCGATACCATATCGATTTTAATAATATCGATACATATCGGTGTATCGATATTTTAGCACACCCCTATGTCTAACTCTACATATTTTTGTCCTTTCTTTTTGTGAGCCCACCATTTAATTAAATGTATTGATTTATTTGATTGTTAATGAACAGACATGATTTAACATGAACATAAACTCCCCGGAGCCAAAGGCTAATTTCCAGCCCTTGTCTTAAGGGACCATCACTGTTTGATTCAGCCTCTGCAGAGGCAGCTCTGAAAACCAGGCAGGTCCCACCGTCAGAGGCAGAAGGGCCCTGCCCCCACTCGAGGCAGGCGCTGGCAAACAGCCAGTGCAATCTTAATTATCTAAGAGCGGTTTGTTTCAGCAGATACAGACTTCCGGTTTATGTGTTTTTGTTTTTTTCTCATAGGAAACTTAAAGTTAAACTGTCTTTTGTGTCATTTGAAATGGAAGAGACAAATGTATTGAGAGCTCACACAGCATTTAAGTAATTTTCAACCCATTTTCTTTACAGGTGAATGGCGTCGCAGGAAGGGGAGGAGCCTCCTCCAAACAGGGGCCAATCAGATAGTCGCCTCAAAAGCAAAAAACCCCCAAGCCTCGTAATAGCCATTCCCCCAACTGCGGAAAACATGGATCCAGACCCTGCCAAACAGGTAAATGCGACAGAGAGGAGCCGTTTGTGTCAGAGAAGAGCTCCATGTGGTTTTGTTCAGTGATTTAAACAATAAAATAAAGAGAGATTTTCCTGGAGAAGCAGCAGATCTGCCTCCTGTCCTCTCACTGCTGCCAACATTTCCAACTTATTTATAATCTGTTATGTAACCAAACTATACTGCAGTGTCTTTGTTCAGCCTGGAGTTAGCTGCGTGACTTTTCCCGGGTGACTTTTCCCGGGTGACTTTTCCCGGGTGACTTTTCCCGGGTGACTTTTCCCGGGTGACTTTTCCTGGGTGAGTGCTTGTGTGATACAGATGTATGTGATGAGTGTTTGCAGGAGCACGCTCTGCTGGTGTGTGGAGCATGAAGTCCTTCGGGACAGCTGTCCCCGTCACTGGCTCAGGCCTGTTCCACTGAGGGCCTCAGGCTGATGCAGGGGCAGTAAACTTCAGCAGAGCACGCTCCTGCAACTCTTTAGTTCTCCAACTATGACCTTTAAGTGTAGCTCCGACAACGTGGCCCCCTGCCACAACAACAGCTTCATGGGCTTTGAATCCTGTCTGAAAATAGCAGCTGAATAAAGGATCTTATCTCAAAATGTTTTTTATTTTACAAAATTCATAACATTTGGATTTGGAAACAAGGTCTGCTCGTCACAGACCCAAAATAAACATGTTTGTTAACACCCTGAGCCTCTGCCACAGACTCGGCTGGTGTTTTGTTTTGGGGAAGTAACAGAGTTTATGTTCTGCTCAGGGCTGAGCAGTGTGTCAAAAACATTTATATCTCAAAGCTTCTGAACAATTAGAACATCGAGAATATCGTCTTTGACTTCAAGACTTCCCTGTGACGTTTTTGTATGACCTGTTTTCAGACTTAGTCGGCCCTGTTGATGCTGAAGACGTCACAGTTTGTGGAAAGGTGTCATTGTTTTTAGTCCCCAGCACTGGAACAGTCCAAATCTAAAGATCCGTCCCGCTCTAATCCAATTATCATGTTTTGAAAAAAATATATATATCTAACCCTTTAAATGTCGGCTTTAGATTAGATTTTATTTGTACAGCAAGTAAAACAAAAACCTCGGAAAGATGGAAAACGTATAAATGTTCTGTGCAGCAGAGAGTGAGACCACAGCGGCCTTATAAGGCCACCTCCCCAAATAGTTTGAAAACTTAAATTTCACTTGTAGAATAAAAATATCTTCCAGAAAAATGAAGCCAGGTTATAACTGTGTCTGAGGAAACCTCAGTTTATTTAAAGTTTGTGTCATTTTTAGTATTTGTGTTGCATGAGTTTAACATCAGTTCTGAAACGTCCTTCTCATTGGTCACACAGTAAAAATACACTGAGCTGAAGCCTCTAGGGGGCGCACAGTGATTTTTCTGCCCTTTTGTGGCTGCTGTTTTTCTTAATAAAGACCTGGCTCGTTTCAGCCGTTCCTGCCTCACTGTTGAACTTTTGTATAGTGAGATGTGGATGTGGATATGAGCCTCTCTTGACTCTGGTGATGTTCTTCCCCAGCTTCAGTTTACTGTAGGAGCCTTGTCTTTGTCTCCATAGCCTCTGCGACCTGCACTGAAGAAAAGTGCGAGCGGTCAGGCCGCCAGCTCAGTGTCCGAGAGCTTCGGCGCCGCAGATGGAAACTTGACCAGAGACAGACGGTCAAAGTTCGGCCGACAGACCTCACTCTCACAAAGCATCCGGAGGTAAAACACATCCCACAGACCACAATGTACCACTCAGGACGCTCAAAGGGCCTGTTCCCTCATCAAAGCTCAACTCAAGTCCTGTTTTTGTTTTATATTCAAAAATAAACTGATCAAAAAATAAAAATGAAATGTCCTGGAAATGTCCCAGAAATGTCCTGGAAAATAATTTCATGCAAAGTCTGAGACCCCTGATACACGTTTCAACCAAGGCTGTATAAAGAAGTGGATTAAGTGAGTGTGACGTCACCCGTAGCGTCCAGTCACAGCGGCCGATTTGGAGCCACGTTCCATATTTTGCAATTACGACCGAGTATCATAGCAACCAAAGAGCCAATCTGGAGCGAGGCTGCTGAGGGTAACTCCCCTTCCCGCCTGCACCGCTGGTTTAACAGGGAGCGAACGCTTGGCAACGGCGTCAATCAAACTGTTGCTAACGCTAGGTGGAG
Source organism: Periophthalmus modestus (assembly GCA_019594935.1). Taxonomy (NCBI): domain Eukaryota; kingdom Metazoa; phylum Chordata; class Actinopteri; order Gobiiformes; family Gobiidae; genus Periophthalmus; species Periophthalmus modestus. The sequence continues at coordinate 3,272,534 of JAIEZT010001373.1, forward strand.
CGATCTAGGGAAAGAAGACGCCTGATTTGTCTGTTATTAATGTCCATATCTTGATTTACGGACAAAACGGTGAATAAAAATCCCAGGATCATGTAGATATGAACATTTAACACTAAGATGACAAGTCTGACAGCAGCAGTTACAGAGAGAGGAGACAGAGAGGGAGTTTTTCAATAGAAAGTGAATTGGAGCCAGAGTCGATGGAGCCGGAAGTGCGCACATGATCACTTCCTGTTTGGAGCGTGGCAGCTAGCAGGTCAGCTACATCCGTTTATATATACAGTCTATGGTTTCAGCTTAGAAAATATAATACCAGTGTGAAGGTGTCATAAAGCCTGAATAGTGAGTCACATGATTGCGTTAGCGTTAGCGTTAGCAATGCGTTGTTGTGTGCTTGTTGTAGAAACACGGCTCAGTGGTTTGGAGTGGGAGAAAACTGCGAGAGCAAACAGCAGGCCTGGCACCGGAAAAGCATGCGCCACTGCAGCCAGCGCTACGGCAAACTGAAGCCCGAGTACCGCGAGTCTGAAGCCTGCACCAGCGTCGAGCAGGGTCCAGAGTCTCCCACCACACACAAGATGAAGAAGGTACACCCCAACCTCCATTTTGTACAACACGCAGATGACGGCACGTACACAGTGTGAAGGAGATGGAAGTGTGTGCGAGACGTGTGTGTGGGACCATCTGTGCCAGTCTCCAACAGAAAAATGTGATGTAGACCAGGACTAAAAATGCAGGTTCATAACGACACGACCGGTCAGACGTTTGGACACGCCCCCTCGCATTCAGTGAGGTTTTTTTCCTTTATTTTTACTACTTTCTACATTTTAAATACACACAGAAGACATCAGATATATGAAGTGAGATATATGGAGTTAATTCCATATATCGTGCTTCATATATTAGATGTCTTCTGTGTGTATTTAAAAGATAAAAACTAGTAAAAATAAAGGGGGGGAAAGGGGCGTGTCCAAACTTTTGACTGGTAATGTAATATCGCTGTGTTTCAGATGACATCACTACGTTCTACCTGCCAATCATATTTAACACAGATGACATCATCACATTCTACAGACCAATCATATTTAACACAGATGACATCATCACATTCTACAGACCAATCATATTTAACACAGATGACATCATCACATTCTACAGACATCAGGTGACATCATCACATTCTACAGACCAATCATATTTAACACAGGTGACATCATCACATTCTACAGACCAATCATATTTAACACAGATGACATCATCACATTCTACAGACCAATCATATTTAACACAGATGACATCATCACATTCTACAGACCAATCATGACATTCACATTCTACAGACCACATATTGACATCATCACATTCTACAGACCAATCATATTTAACACAGATGACATTCTACAGACCAATCATTTTAACAGACCAATCACATTCTACAGACTTAAATAGAAACACAGATGACTTCACACATTTTATAGACAATCATATTTAACTTAAATGAAGTCTTGCCATTTTGGATTGCCTTTTGGATATTTGCTGAAAAAGTCCAATGTCATCAATGGGAGAAACTGGCTCTTGCGCCCCCATGTGGCAGCATGACATCATCACAGTCTAGAGTGTGAAAAGCTCCCATAGTTCACAGCGGCCTAGAACGTTGCGTACATTTGCAAACTGTATTTTAAGGGCTGTGCTGGTGTTTTGTGTAATTCCAGATCGTGGACCCACTTGCCCGAGGACGGGCCTTCCGTGGGACAGATGAGGTGGACACTCCTAAGACCGGGCCCGTCACCCCGGGGGTCACCTCCCTCTCCTCCTTCACCAGCCAGCGCTCCGGGTACAGCCGCTTCCCCAAACGCAAGAGGGAATCTGTGGCCCGCATGAGCATCCGAGCTGCCTCCAACCTGCTCAGGGTGAGTCCGGTTTAATGCAGCCGTTATGAGACTCTGTGTCCTCCCTGGTGTGTCCTCAGTGGTGTGTCCTCAGTGGTGTGTCCTCCCTGGTGTGTCCTCCCTGGTGTGTCCTCGGTGGTGTGTCCTCAGTGTTTTGTCCTCAGTGTTTTGTCCTCAGTGTGTCCTCACTGGTGTGTCCTCGGTGGTGTGTCCTCACTGGTGTGTCCTCACTGGTGTGTCCTCGGTGGTGTGTCCTCGGTGTTGTGTCCTCGGTGTTGTGTCCTCGGTGTTGTGTCCTCGGTGTTGTGTCCTCGGTGTTTTGTCCTCGGTGTTTTGTCCTCGGTGTTGTGTCCTCGGTGTGTGTCCTCGGTGTGTTGTGTCCTCGGTGTTTGTCCTCACTGGTGTGTTGTTGTGTCCTCAGTGTTGTGTCCTCACTCCTGTGTGTGTCCTCACTGGTGTGTCCTCACTGGTGTGTCCTCGGTGGTGTGTCCTCAGTGGTGTGTCCTCAGTGTTGTGTCCTCACTGGTGTGTCCTCACTGGTGTGTCCTCACTGGTGTGTCCTCGGTGGTGTGTCCTCGGTGGTGTGTCCTCAGTGTTGTGTCCTCAGTGTTGTGTCCTCAGTGTGTGTCCTCCTCACTGGTGTGTCCTCGCTGGTGTGTCCTCACTGGTGTGTCCTCGGTGGTGTGTCCTCACTGGTGTGTCCTCACTGGTGTGTCCTCAGTGTTGTGTCCTCACTGGTGTGTCCTCCCTGGTGTGTCCTCACTGGTGTGTCCTTGTCCAGGGTCATGGCGGTGTGGTGGGCTCACAGTCTCGTCGTAGTTTTCCCAAAAGGAGCTTCTTGCGTCCGAGTTGGATGGACGAGGACGCTGTGGACTCTGCCGACACCTCTCGGTCTCTCTTCTTTGGGAAGGTCAGTCACAACTATGGCAGATATTCTTGACCTTTACTGTAAAATGTATTTGGTTCAAATACAACAGTACGGATGAACCATCTGAAAAAACGTTTAAGTTACTAAATGATATAGTTTTTGTTCACAAGGGGGATGCCCGAGATGAGTTTTACTCCATGGCTGACGATGTGTTTGAGTCTCCTCCCATATCTGCCTCTTTTGGTCTCGGAGACACACCAGACTACAGCCAGTGAGTAATACCACCACAGGGGGGCAGTAGACTTACTGTGGATGGCCTGTTGACTTGTATTAGTTATTCTGCTTAAACATTTTAATCTTGTTTTCCCCAAAAACTGAAGCACAGAGATCTCTCGAACTCCCAAAACGCCCGGAGCCGGACTAGAGCCGCGCCCCCGCCGTGGTCAGCGCATCGCGTCACAAGTGAAGCATTTCGCCTTTGACCGACAGCAGCGTCAGTACGGCATGGGCGTCGTGGGGAAATGGCTGAACAGACACTATCGCCGCAGCCTCAGCAGCAACGTCCAGAAACAACTGGACCATTTCCACAGCCACAGGTCAGACTCCTGTTTGCCTTCAGTTACCAGGAAGTGGACAGTGCAGCCTGTGAGGAGGCTCTTCTGTCCTGAGTGTGTGAGGAGGCTCTTCTGTCCTGAGTGTGTGAGGAGGCTTCTGTCTGAGTGTGTGAGGGAGGCTGAGTGTGTGAGGAGGCTCTTCTGTTCTGAGTGTGTGAGGAGGCTCTTCTGTCCTGAGTGTGTGAGGAGGCTCTTCTGTCCTGGCTCTTCTGTCCTGAGGTGTGTCTTTGAGGGAGGCTCTTCTGTCCTGAGTGTGTGAGGAGGCCTGAGGTGAGTGTGTGAGGAGGCTCTTCTGTCCTGAGTGTGTGAGGAGGCTGTCCTGAGTGTGTGAGGAGGCTCTTCTGTCCTGAGTCTCTTGACAGTGTGGGTGTGTGAGGAGGCTCTTCTGTCCTGAGTGTGTGAGGAGGCTCTTCTGTCCTGAGTGTGTGAGGAGGCTCTTCTGTCCTGAGTGTGTGAGGAGGCTCTTCTGGCCTGGGTGTGTGAGGAGGCTCTTCTGTCCTGAGTGTGTGAGGAGGCTCTTCTGTCCTGAGTGTGTGAGGAGGCTCTTCTGTCCTGAGTGTGTGAGGAGGCTCTTCTGTCCTGAGTGTGTGAGGAGGCTCTTCTGGCCTGTGTGAGGAGGCTCTTCTGGCCTGTGTGAGGAGGCTCTTCTGGCCTGTGTGAGGGAGGCACTTCTGGCCTGAGTGTGTGAGGAGGCCTGGGTGTGTGAGGAGGCTCTTCTGTCCTGAGTGTGTGAGGAGGCTCTTCTGGCCTGGGTGTGTGAGGAGGCTCTTCTGGCCTGGGTGTGTGAGGAGGCTCTTCTGGCCTGAGTGTGTGAGGAGGCTCTTATGCCCAACGTGCTGGAGCGGTCTAAAATAACGTGCTCCACATGTTCCTCTGTGTTTGCAGGCCGTACTTTACCTACTGGATAACATTTGTCCATGTTGTGATCACACTGCTGGCCTGTTGTACTTATGGTTTTGCCCCTGTGGGGTTTGCACAGCACTCACAAACTCAGCTGGTGAGCTTTACACACAGTATAAACATATTTCATGGTATTTTATTGTAATTGTGTCACATTTTGTGCCCCGTAGGTGCTTAAGAACAAAGGGATTTATGAGAGTGTCAAATACACACAACAGGAGAACTTCTGGATTGGTCCCAGTTCTGTGAGTCAGGTTTTTTGGACAAACATCAGTGTTTATTTTAGAATTATGTAAATTTAAAACACCTCCTTGCACGGGTCTTGGGGACACATATTTGTACTACTAACACAAAAACACACAGAGTTTGTAGAGGCTTAGTTATTTATTTGTTTTCCTTAGGACGACCTGATCCATCTCGGGGCAAAATTCTCTCCATGCATCCGACAGGACGAGCAGATCGTCAGCCTCATTCAGAAAGCCAAAGACCTGGAAAGGGAATCCGGGTGCTGTGTGCAAAATGACAACTCTGGGTGTGTGCAAACCCACCCCTCAGACTGCTCTGTACGTAAAACAAACACCCCTCAGACTGTCCTGTGTGTAAAACAAACACCCCTCAGACTGTCCTGTACGTAAAACAAACACCCCTCAGACTGTCCTGTACATAAAACAAACACCCCTCAGACTGTCCTGTACATAAAACAAACACCCCTCAGACTGTTCTGTACATAAAACAAACACCCCTCAGACTGTCCTGTACATAAAACAAAACACCCCTCAGACTGTCCTGTAAACAAACACCCCTCAGACTGTCCTGTGTGTGTACAACAAACACCCCTCAGACTGTCCTGTACATAAAACAAACACCCCTCAGACTGTCCTGTACATAAAACAAACACCCCTCAGACTGCTCTGTACGTAAAACAAACACCCCTCAGACTGCTCTGTACGTAAAACAAACACCCCTCAGACTGTCCTGTACATAAAACAAACACCCCTCAGACTGTTCTGTACATAAAACAAACACCCCTCAGACTGTCCTGTACATAAAACAAACACCCCCTCAGACTGTCCTGTACATAAAACAACACCCCCTCAGACTGTTCTGTACATAAAACAAACACCCCTCAGACTGTCCTGTACATAAAACAAACACCCCTCAGACTGTCCTGTACATAAAACAAACACACCCCTCAGACTGTCTGTACATAAAACAAACACCCCTCAGACTGTCCTGTACATAAAACAAAACACCCCTCAGACTGTCCTGTACATAAAACAAACACCCCTCAGACTGTCCTGTACATAAAACAAACACCCCTCAGACTGTCCTGTACATAAAACAAACACCCCTCAGACTGTCCTGTACATAAAACAAACACCCCTCAGACTGTCCTGTACATAAAAAACAAAACACCCCTCAGACTGCTCTGTACATAAACAAACACCCCTCATCAGACTGTCCTGTACATAAAACAAACACCCCTCAGACTGTCCTGTACATAAAACAAACACCCCTCAGACTGTCCTGTACATAAAACAAACACCCCTCAGACTGTCCTGTACATAAAACAAACACCCCTCAGACTGTTCTGTACATAAAACAAACACCCCTCAGACTGCTCTGTACATAAAACAAACACCCCTCAGACTGTCCTGTACATAAAACAAACACCCCTCAGACTGTCCTGTACATAAAACAAACACCCCTCAGACTGTCCTGTACATAAAACAAACACCCCTCAGACTGTCCTGTGTGTAAAACAAACACCCCTCAGACTGTCCTGTACATAAAACAAACACCCCTCAGACTGTCCTGTACATAAAACAACACCCCTCAGACTGCTCTGTACAGAAAACAAACACCCCTCAGACTGTCCTGTACATAAAACAAACACCCCTCAGACTGTCCTGTACATAAAACAAACACCCCTCAGACTGTCCTGTACATAAAACAAACCCCCTCAGACTGTCCTGTGTGTAAAACAAACACCCCTCAGACTTCTGTACATAAAACAAACACCCAGAAACTGCTCTGTACAGAAAACAAACACCCCTCAGACTGTCCTGTACATAAAACAAACACCCCTCAGACTGTCCTGTACATAAAAAAACAAACACCCCTCAGACTGTCCTGTACATAAAACAAACACCCCTCAGACTGTCCTGTACATAAAACAAACACCCCTCAGACTGTCCTGTGTAAAAAAACAAACACCCCTCAGACTGTCCTGTACATAAAACAAAAACCCCTCAGACTGTCCTGTACATAAAACAAAAACACCCCCCCTCAGACTGTCCTGTACATACATACAAACAAACACATACCCCTCAGACTGTTCTGTACATAAAACAAACACCCCTCAGACTGTCCTGTACATAAAAAAAAACACCCCTCAGACTGTCCTGTACATAAAACAAACACCCCTCAGACTGCTCTGTACATAAAACAAACACCCCTCAGACTGTCCTGTACATAAAACAAACACCCCTCAGACTGTCCTGTACACAAAACAAACACCCCTCAGACTGTCCTGTGTGTAAAACAAACACCCCCTCGGACTGTCCTGTACATAAAACAAACAACCCCTCGGACTGTCCTGTACATAAAACAAACACCCCTCGGACTGTCCTGTGTGTAAAACAAACACCCCTCGGACTGTCCTGTACATAAAACAAACACCCCTCAGACTGTCCTGTACATAAAACAAACACCCCCTCAGACTGTCCTGTACATAAAACAAACACCCCTCAGACTGTCCTGTACATAAAACAAACACCCTCTCAGACTGCTCTGTACATAAAACAAACACCCCCTCAGACTGTCCTGTACATAAAACAAACACCCCTCAGACTGTCCTGTACACAAAACAAACACCCCTCAGACTGTCCTGTGTGTAAAACAAACACCCCTCGGACTGTCCTGTACATAAAACAAACACCCCTCGGACTGTCCTGTACATAAAACAAACACCCCTCGGACTGTCCTGTGTGTAAAACAAACACCCCTCAGACTGTCCTGTGTGTAAAACAAACACCCCTCAGACTGTTCTGTACGTAAAACAAACACCCCTCAGACTGCTCTGTACGTAAAACAAACACCCCTCAGACTGTCCTGTACATAAAACAAACACCCCTCAGACTGTCCTGTACATAAAACAAACACCCCTCAGACTGTCCTGTACATAAAAACAAACACCCCTCAGACTGTCCTGTGTGTAAAACAAACACCCCTCAGACTGTCCTGTGTGTAAAACAAACACCCCTCAGACTGTTCTGTACATAAAACAAACACCCCTCAGACTGTCCTGTACATAAAACAAACACCCCTCAGACTGTCCTGTACATAAAACAACACCCCTCAGACTGTCCTGTACATAAAACAAACACCCCTCAGACTGTCCTGTACATAAACAAACAATAAAACAAACACCCCTCAGACTGTCCTGTACATAAAAACAAACACCCCTCAGACTGTCCTGTACATAAACAAACACCCCTCAGACTGTCCTGTACATAAAACAAACACCCCCTCAGACTGTTCTGTACATAAAACAAACACCCCTCAGACTGTCCTGTACATAAAACAAACACCCCTCAGACTGTCCTGTACACTCCTGTACGTAAAACAAACACCCCTCAGACTGTCCTGTACATAAAACAAACACCCCTCGGACTGTCCTGTGTGTAAAACAAACACCCCTCTGGACTGTCCTGTACATAAACAAACACCCCTCAGACTGTCCTGTACGTAAAACAAACACCCCTCAGACTGTCCTGTACGTAAAACAAACACCCCTCAGACTGTCCTGTACGTAAAACAAACACCCCTCAGACTGTTCTGTACATAAAACAAAACACCCCTCAGTGTCCTGTACATAAACAAAACACCCCTCGGACTGTCCTGTACGTAAAACAAACACACCCTCGACTGTCCTGTACGTAAAACAAACACCCCTCAGACTGTCCTGTACATAAAACAAACACCCCTCAGACTGTCCTGTACGTAAAACAACACACCCCTCAGACTGTCCTGTACGTAAACCAAAAACACCCCTCAGACTGTCCTGTACGTAAAACAAACACCCCTCAGACTGTTCTGTACATAAAACAAACACCCCTCAGACTGTCCTGTACATAAAACAAACACCCCTCGGACTGTCCTGTACATAAAACAAACACCCCTCGGACTGTCCTGTACGTAAAACAAACACCCCTCAGACTGTCCTGTACATAAAACAAACACCCCTCAGACTGTCCTGTACATAAAACAAACACCCCTCAGACTGTCGTGTACATACATGTTCTGTTTGTGTGTTTGTGTGGGGTTTTTTTTTTTTCGTGATTGTGTTTGATTTAGTTTCATAATCAGCAGATGTAATACACGGCTAATATTAAGGCTCAGTTAACAATACTTTTAGTTCTTTAGATTTTAGTTTGGTCTTAAAATCACAGCTCAGTTTTGACCCTGATCCTCGGCCCAGCCTTAACCTTTTTTTGTCGATATATCTCTTCACGATGTGCAGCGTAGTGTCTGTTGTGTGGTGTATCTGTGTCTGGGGTAAAGTGGAGCCTCTGACGCATCGATGGAAAAAATCTGGATGTGTTTTTGTTATAATTTTTTGTCTAAATTCACTTTGTCTTGTCAAAAAGTCATTTAGCTGCACAGAATAGAAGAACACTGTTTAAAAGTGGGTTGCCATGGTTACAAAGGGTTTTCTGAATGAATGAATAGTTGACGTACCCAAGAAACGTGGAAACTCGGCGTGTGTGTGCGTGTGTATTTGTTTGTGGAGGATTTTTACATTTAATGAAGAATTTTGAATAATCGTGCTGTTATTGTTACAGGAGACGTTGGCCACTTTCATCAAATGGGAAAATGAAGACGTGGGCATCATGAGGTCATCGGGTGCAGTCTGTCATCAGGACCCGAGGTCATTTTAATTTAAAGTTTTTAAATTATTTTTGTGCCACTTCTTCATCAGATCAGTAAATCAGACGTATTCGACGAGCGTCAGAGCTTTTCATCATGTTCTAATCTCTGAAGTTGTTTTTGGAGTGATTCATGTTTGAGTTTAATCTTTAATCCACTATTTTAAAGACGCCATTTTGTCCATCTGCCCCCGTTTAACCTCCACTGTGACACGCCCACTGAACACGCCCCTGTGACACGCCCCCTGTGACACGCCCCCTGTGACACGCCCCCTGTGACACGCCCACTGTGACACGGCCACTGTGACACGCCCTCTCTCATCTCCTCTCTCTGGTCTCCTCTCTGGTCTCCTCTCTGGTCTCCTCTCTCCTCTCCTCTCTCTCCTCTCTGGTCTCTCGTCTCCTCTTTCCTCTCTCGTCTCCTCTCTCGTTTCCTCTCTCCTCTCCTCTCGTTTCCTCTCTCCTCTCCTCTCGTTTCCTCTCTCCTCTCCTCTCGTCTCCTCTCTCGTCTCCTCTCTCGTATCCTCTCTCATGTCCTCTCTCATGTCCTCTCTCGCCTCCTCTCTCGTCTCCTCTCTCGTCTCCTCTCTCGTCTCCTCTCTCGTCTCCTCTCTCGTCTCCTCTCTCGGTCTCCTCTCTCTCGTCTCCTCTCTGGTCTCCTCTCTCTCTCCTCTCTGGTCTCCTCTCTCGTCTCCTCTCTCGTCTCCTCTCTCGTCTCTCTCTCTCGTGTCCTCTCTCGTCTCTCTCTCTCGTCTCCTCTCTCGTCTCCTCTCTCGTCTCCTCTCTCGTCTCCTCTCTCGTCTCCTCTCTCGTCTCTCTCTCTCGTGTCCTCTCTCCTCGTCTCCTCTCTCTCGTCTCCTCTCTCGTCTCCTCTCTCGTCTCCTCTCTCATCTCCTCTCTCTGGTCTCCTCTCTGGTCTCCTCTCTGGTCTCCTCTCTCGTCTCCTCTCTCTCGTCTCCTCTTTCCTCTCTCGTCTCCTCTCTCGTTTCCTCTCTCCTCTCCTCTCGTCTCCTCTCTCATCTCCTCTCTCTGGTCTCCTCTCTGGTCTCCTCTCTGGTCTCCTCTCTAGTCTCCTCTCTCTCCTCTCTCGTCTCCTCTCTAGTCTCCTCTCTCGTCTCCTCTCTAGTCTCCTCTCTAGTCTCCTCTCTCGTCTCCTCTCTCTCTCCTCTCTCGTCTCCTCTCTCTCTCTCCTCTCCTCTCTCTCTCCTCTCGCTCCTCTCTCGTCTCCTCTCTCCTCTTCCTCTCCTCTCTCTCCTCTCATCTTGTTTCCTCTCTCCTCTCCTCTCGTTTCCTCTCTCTCTCCTCTCGTCTTCCTCTCTCGTCTCTCTCTCGTCTCCTCTCTCGTCTCCTCTTTCTCTCTCTCCCTCTCTCGTTTCCTCTCTCTCTCCTCTCGTTTCCTCTCTCTCCTCTCCTCTCGTCTCCTCTCTCGTCTCCTTTCTCCTCTCCTCTCTCGTCTCCTTTCTCCTCTCCTCTCTCGTCTCCTCTCTCCTCTCTCGTCTCCTCTCTCGTCTCCTCTCTCGTCTCCTCTCCAGTTTTATGTTCTTAATCGTTGACACTCGTAGGGTTCGGCAGCGTCGCATCGTCATTTTGGCACAAATGTAAAATAATGTGCTGCTCTAGTTTGATGTGCAGCTGTCCACAGGGGGCGCTAGAGCATGCGGCGCTTTGTTGTGACGACGTTTATGGCGGCGTCAGCTCCACTGGACACAGCAGTTTTCTAACAGCGGATTTGTTTGTTTTATTAAGTGGTTTTGGATGAATAATGTGATTTAAAATGTGTAAATGATGTTATAAATGGCAGAGACACGAGCTGAATAGGACTGTTTGTTTTTAGAGTGTGTGAAGAACCTGCCTCTACTGAACCTCACGTGTGGCCGGACGATATCACGCGTTGGCCTGTAAGTCACACTCAAACTGATCATGTTTATAAATGACCCAAAGCCGTATTTAAACGTGTTCTTTCTCTTTACAGATGTGCACACTTCCAAAGGGATGGAACCACACGGGCTACAGCCACATGGACTGCAAACTCAAGGGCCGGCCCTGCTGCATAGGAACCAAGGGCAGGTACAAACTGACCAAATGAACACTGAGTACTTTTATGTTGGATTATTATCGTTATTAGTAAAGTCAAGGGTTGTTCTGATACTGCACGATTTTCCAGATATCATTTCAGCAAATACTCACTGATACCACTCTGTATTATCACAAATGAGATGTGATCACTGCCGCTGCTGACGTCCGAGGCTAATGCTAACGCTAGCACTCAGAGCAGGTTAACAGACTGTGGAGGCTCTGCAGACACTTAAAACATGCTAATAATGACAGAAAAGACATTTGTGTTAGCTCTGGGAGAGTACAGCCCGACGGCGGCGCTAACACGGCGGCGCTAACACGGCGACAGCGGCGCTAACACCACAGCAGCTCTACCTCAGACTCTGTTCTCTCTGCGTAATGATCCATTTGCTCTGAGGATGAGGTCATTTTACAGACCTCACTGATGTTTTTATCCTTGCTCTATGGTTGAAAGTGAAAGTGAAAGTGCTTAAATCAACACAACTCCTCACCAGGACCACTACACATTTCACTCTGACACATTCGCCTCAAAATCTGGTTTATTCTGTCGATGTTCTTTAGAGACACACTTACTACAGTTATGTTTTGCTGCTGTGCTGTAACAGAGTTGAGCAGTTGGTCGACTTTTTTACACTTTGCGGTATCTGCATCGGCATCGGCAAGTACACCGAGGCCAAGTATCGATATCGGGTTGGACTCAAATAAAATTGTATCAGAACAATACGATACGATTGTGTTCACACGTGTTCAGCTAATTTGAGTTTCAGCAGAAAATACTTGTGGTCATTTACAAAACAAAATATAATGTGTTTGTCCATTTGAGATGTTTTTTTCACTTTAAACATTGTAAAAAGCCTTGTAGGTTCATCGTCTCTTGTCACTTGTTTTGTTTCGTGCAGATGTGAGATCACGACCCGAGAGTACTGCACGTTCATGAAGGGGTACTTTCACGAGGACGCCACTCTCTGCTCCCAGGTAAAAAGCTCCATTAGCCACATCAGTCTCCAGGAGCGGGGACAAAGGGGTCTGTTGTCCCGAGGTTTAGGGGCCCAAAATTTGACTGTTTTCCTATTAATTTGTATTGGAGGGGGGCCCATGTGAGACTTCTTCCCCTGGGCCCCCTTATTTCAGCTGACGGCCCTGCTCATCCAGAATATTCTCCACTAGATCGAAGTAATTTTCACTGATGACAAAGTACAAGACTACAGCAGTTCTTTTAACAAGGAACTTATGAGAATTAAAATGATAATTATTCATATCCAGAACATTTTAAACTGTTGACATCGTTAAACCAGCAGTGCGGGCGGGAAGTGGCGTTGCCTTCATCAGCCTGGCTCCCGATTGGCTCTTTGGTTGCTATGATACTAGCCTCGACGAGCTTCATTTGTCTGCAGCCGAACACTCACGTAGTTGCTTCTTTATACAGTCTATGGTGCAAATCTTTAACTGGTAGTGTATATTGATAGCTTCAGACAGAGCAGTGCCTCTAGTTAGTTGAAAGGTGTGTGTCAAGTCGGGCGTTAATCTGAGCATTTTGTATTTTCAATCTAAAACCTTATGAGTCTGTGTTTGCAAACATGTTCTTCTATTTTGACAGGTGTGTGACAGGTGTGTGACAGGTGTGTGACAGGTGTGTGACAGGTGTGTGACAGGTGTGTGACACGTGTGTGACACGTGTGTGACAGGTGTGTGACAGGTGTTTGACAGGTGTGTGACAGGTGTGTGACAGGTGTGTGACAGGTGTGTGACAGTGTGACAGGTGACAGGTGTGTGACAGGTGTGTGACAGGTGTGTGACAGGTGTGTGACAGGTGTGTGACAGGTGTGTGACAGGTGTGTGACAGGTGTGTGACAGGTGTGTGACAGGTGTGTGTGACAGTGTGTGTGTGACAGGTGTGTGACAGGTGTGTGACAGGCGTGTGACAGGTGTGTGACACGTGTGACAGGTGTGTGACAGGTGTGTGACAGGTGTGTGACAGGTGTGACAGGTGTGTCACAGGTGTGTGACAGGTGTGTGACAGGTGTGTGACAGGTGTGTGACAGGTGTGTGACAGGTGTGTGACAGGTGTGTGACAGGTGTTTCACAGGTGTGTGACAGGTGTGTGACAGGTGTGTGACAGGTGTTTCACAGGTGTGTGACAGGTGTTTGACAGGTGTTTGACAGGTGTGTGACAGGTGTGTGACAGGTGTTTGACAGGTGTTTCACAGGTGTGTGACAGGTGTTTCACAGGTGTGTGACAGGTGTGTTGACAGGTGTTTGACAGGTGTTTCACAGGTGTGTGACAGGCGTGTGTGACAGGTGTGTGACAGGCGTTGCAGTGTGACAGTGGTGTGTGACAGGTGTGACAGGTGTTTGACAGGTTTTGACAGGTGTTGCACTGTTTGACAGACGACAGTGTGTGGGTGTGCAGGTGTTTCCTCACACCACAGGTGACAGGTGTTTGATCAGTTTTACAGGCTGTGGCAGGTGTCTCAGGTGTTCCATAGGTGTGTGACAGGGTATGTATGTGACAGGTGTGTCTATATATATATTTTTCATGGGTGTCAGGCTGTGGCAGAGGTTGTTCTCCATGCAGGTAGTGTCAGGGTCAGATGGTGGACAGGGAGCTGCAGGTGGATGACGCTGACAACATGTTAAACTCTACACAAATAAAATTAATACTTCACCAGAGACACTTTACAAAAGACATGTATTTATGTTTCAGTGCTAATCCTAATGCTAATTACTCTGACCAGTCCCTTGCTCTCACTGACACATTTACATGTGTCTGACCAGTCCCTCGTTCTTCTCACACCTTTACATGTATCTGACCGGTCCCTCGTTCTTCTCACCTTTACATGTGTCCCTGACGTGTTCACACCTCGTTCATTGTCTCGTTCTTCTCACACCTTTACATGTGTCTGACCAGTCCCTCGTTCTTCTCACACCTTTACATATATCTGACCAGTCCCTCGTTCTTCTCACACCTTTACATGTGTCTGACGGGTCCAGACAGTGTCCACCCGTCCCATTTTTGTGACAACGTTCTGCTTTTAACTGCTCGTCATGTTTCGTGTTGCCAGTAGGGGGCGCATTTTGTGATTCAGGTCCAGGTCTACAGAGGTGCAAAACGGTGCCTCTGTTAAAAATGTTCCCACCTCATTTCAAGAGCCTAAATCCTGTAATCCTCTTAATGTTTGCGTGTTATGGTTGCTCCTCTTCTAAACGAACGGACGAACAGACAAAGTATTGCATAGACAAACTCGTGGGTGACCCGTTTTGCTCTGTGTCGCAGGCTGCTGCATTGTGTGGTGTCTGTGGTTTTCCAGATGACCATTCTGAGAGACCTGGAGAAGCTGGCAGGGTGGCATCGCATCTCCATCATCTACATCTTAAGCGGCATCACCGGAAACCTGGCCTCCGCCCTGTTTCTGCCGTACAGAGCCGAGGTGAGTCCAACCGAGGTTTTACATCCGAGGGACGACTTTTCTACTGGATAAATCTGCGTTTTATTCTGAAATAACTCACATGTACAGATGTAAGTTAGCTGGTGCGTGTTGGCGGTGCGTGTTGGCGGTGCGTGTTGGCGGTGCCTGTTGGCGGTGCCTGTTGGCGGTGCGTGTTGGCGGTGCGTGTTGGCGGTGCGTGTTGGCGGTGCCTGTTGGCGGTGCCTGTTGGCGGTGCGTGTTGGCGGTGCGTGTTGGCGGTGCGTGTTGGCGGTGCGTGTTGGCGGTGCGTGTTGGCGGTGCGTGTTGGCGGTGCGTGTTGGCGGTGCCTGTTGGCGGTGCCTGTTGGCGGTGCCTGTTGGCGGTGCCTGTTGGCGGTGCGTGTGGCGGTGCGTGTTGGCGGTGCCTGTTGGCGGTGCGTGTTGGCGGTGCCTGTTGGCGGTGCGTGTTGGCGGTGCGTGTTGGCGGTGCCTGTTGGCGGTGCCTGTTGGCGGTGCGTGTTGGCGGTGCGTGTTGGCGGTGTGCTGTTTGGCGGTGCCTGTTGGCGGTGCGTGTTGGCGGTGCCTGTTGGCGGTGCCTGTTGGCGGTGCCTGTTGGCGGTGCCTGTTGGCGGTGCCTGTTTGCGGTGCCTGTTGGCGGTGCCTGTTGGCGGTGCCTGTTGGCGGTGCCTGTTGCGGTGCCTGTTGGCGGTGCCTGTTGGCGGTGCCTGTTGGCGGTGCGTGTTGGCGGTGCCTGTTGGCGGTGCCTGTTGCGGTGCGTGTTGGCGGTGCCTGTTGGCGGTGCCTGTTGGCGGTGCCTGTTGGCGGTGCCTGTTGGCGGTGCCTGTTGGCGGTGCCTGTTGGCGGTGCGTGTTGGCGGTGCGTGTTGGCGGTGCGTGTTGGCGGTGGCTGTTGCGGTGCTGTTGGCGGTGCGTGTTGGCGGTGCGTGTTGGCGGTGCCTGTTGGCGGTGCCTGTTGGCGGTGCGTGTTGGCGGTGCGTGTTGGCGGTGCCTGTTGGCGGTGCGTGTTGGCGGTGCCTGTTGGTGCGTGTGGCGGTGTTGTTGGGGTGCCTGTTGGCGGTGCCTGTTGGCGGTGCCTGTTTGCGGTGCCTGTTGGCGGTGCCTGTTGGCGGTGCCTGTTGGCGGTGCCTGTTGGCGGTGCCTGTTGGCGGTGCCTGTTGGCGGTGCCTGTTTGCGGTGCCTGTTTGCGGTGCGTGTTGGCGGTGCCTGTTGGCGGTGCCTGTTGGCGGTGCCTGTTGGCGGTGCCTGTTGGCGGTGCCTGTTGGCGGTGCCTGTTGGCGGTGCGTGTTGGCGGTGCCTGTTGGCGGTGCGTGTTGGCGGTGCGTGTTGGCGGTGCCTGTTGGCGGTGCCTGTTGGCGGTGCCTGTTGGCGGTGCTGTGTTGGCGGTGCCTGTTGGCGGTGCCTGTTGGCGGTGCCTGTTGGCGGTGCCTGTTGGCGGTGCGTGTTGGCGGTGCCTGTTGGCGGTGCCTGTTGGCGGTGCCTGTTGGCGGTGCCTGTTGGCGGTGCCTGTTGGCGGTGCCTGTTGGCGGTTGCCTGTTGGCGGTGCCTGTTTGCGGTGCCTGTTGGCGGTGCCTGTTGGCGGTGCCTGTTTGCGGTGCCTTTGTTGGCGGTTGCCTGTTGGCGGTGCCTGTTGGCGGTGCGTGTTGGCGGTGCGTGTTGGCGGTGCCTGTTGGCGGTGCCTGTTGGCGGTGCCTGTTGGCGGTGCCTGTTTGCGGTGCGTGTTGGCGGTGCGGTTGGCGGTGCGTGTTGGCGGTGCGTGTTGGCGGTGTTGGGTGCCTGTTGGCGGTGCCTGTTGGCGGTGCCTGTTGGCGGTGCGTGTTGGCGGTGCCTGTTGGCGGTGCCCTGTTGGCGGTGCGTGTTGGCGGTGCCTGTTGGCGGTGCGTGTTGGCGGTGCGTGTTGGCGGTGCGTGTTGGCGGTGCCTGTTGGCGGGGCCTGTTGGCAGTGCGCCCAAAGCCCAATTTTTGAAGGATCAGTTTAATACCTCTGTGAGTATAACCAGCGCCTGGTGAAGTGGATTACCCGATTTAAACAAAGACGACTGTTGTTTGAAAGTTGTCCACTAACACACCTGTAAAGAGCAATAATACTAAAACTCAGGGTTCCCACGCATCCTGGAAATTATGGAAAACCTGGGACAAAATTGGCCTGTTGTCCATTTCAGACATGAAAAACGCATAGAAAATGAGGAAAAAACGGCAAATGTCCTGAAAAATATATATGTTGTCCTTGAAAATGTCTCCACGCTTTATTCATTTGATCTAATAAACTGCAAAACAGACTTTTACTGCCACCTGTTGGTTTTTAAAATAGAAATTGCACCTATTTTGCACAGTTTCCTGGAGGAGGACCCCCAGACCCCCCCGCATTGAGTCATTTACATAACAAAATATAGTGTTTCTTTCATTTAGGCTTATCCCACATCTTTAATATGAATCTCTATAAAAAGGTGGATCTGCAAACTGTGGGAACTCTAGTGTTTTGGATACTTCATGCGAGCGTCTGTTCCCTCTGAGCCGTGTATCCGTGTTGGCTCCCGGACCCTGAGCCACAAACGCCGCCGGACCCGGATCACAAACGCCGCCGGACACTCCCCCCGAAGCATCCGCAGACCTGAGCAGAGGAAACTCATTCAGGGCACAACACTGGACACGGAGGCGGTCAAGAACATTAAAGAGGATTAACGTTTAAGTCAGAGAGCCACAGAAATGACTCATGTGTGAACGGAAACTTTCTCTGAGTAAAGCAGAGTTTGGGTCTGGGAAAAACGGCTCTGAAATACACTTTTGTTTCAGTTTTGGTGTTGATTTTTTTGAATGCAGGACTTTAAAAGCTTTTGTACAAACGGATGAGTCCAGTTTTGGGGCTTTGCAGAATAAGAAACACTAAACCCACAGAACATGGACTTTAAAAGAGGAGACAGAGCAGAAACCTGTCAGTCATGTGCAGATAAACAGAACCGTTTTGTCCTTTTTCATCCTGTATTAAAAGTTCTTCTCCATCTCTTCTCTCCTTTTCTCTCTCCTCTTCTCCTCTCCCCTCCTCCCTACCTCCCTCTCCCTCCGTCTCCCTTTCTCTTCCTCTCCGTTCTCTCTCCTCCCTCCCTACCACTACCTCTCTCCTCCTCTCTTCTTTTCCTCTCTCCTCCCCTCCCTCTCACTCTCCTCTTCTCTCCTCCCTCCCTTTCCCTCTCTCCTCCTCTCCTTTCTTTCTCCTCCTCCCTCCCTACCACTACCTTTCGCCTCCTCACCTCTCCTTCTCCACCCCCCCCCCGCGCACTCTCCTCCTCCTCCCCCCCCCCCCCCTCCCTCCCTCTTTTCTCTTCCTTTCTCTCTCCTCCTCCCTCTCTCTGGCTCCCTCTTTTCTCCTCTCCTTTCTCTCTCCTTCTCCCTCCCTCTCACTCTGCTCTTCTCTCCTCCTCCCACTCTCTCCCTCTCTCCTCCTCTCCTTTCTCTCTCCTCTTCACTCCCTACCACTACCTTTTTCCTCCTCACTTCTCCTTCTCTCTTCCTGTCTCCTTTTCCTCTCTCCTCCCCTCCCTCTTACTTTCTTCTTCTCTCCTCCTCCCTCCCTGTCTCTTCCTCTCTGTTCTCTCTCCTCCTCCCTCAGTCGCTCCCTCTTTTCTCCTCTCCTTTCTCTCTCCTCCTACCTCCCTCTCCCTCTTTGTTCCTCTCCTCCTTCCTCCTCTCCTCTCTCCTCCCCTCCCTCTCCCTCTCCTCTCTTCTCTCCTCTCTCCCTCTCTCCCTCTCTCTCTCTCTCTCCCTCTCCTCCTCCCCTCCTCCCTCCTCCTCTCTCTCGCTCTCACTCCCTCTCTCTCCTCCTCTCCTTTCTCTCTCCTCCTCCCTCCCTACCTTTCTCCTCCTCACCTCTCCTCCTCTCTATTCTCTCTCCTCCTCCCACTCTCTCCCTCTCTCCTCCTCTCCTTTCTCTCTCCTCCGTCCCTACCACTACCTTTCTCCTCCTCACCGCTCCTTCTCTCTTCCTCTCTCCTTTCCCTCTCCTCCCCTCCCCTCTCCTCTCTCTCTCTCCTCTCTCCTCTCCCTCCCTCTCTCTTCCTCTCTGTTCTCTCTCTCTTCTCCCCTCAGTTGCTCCCTCTCTTTTCCTCTCTCCTTCTCTCCTCTCCCTCCCTCTCTCTCCCCTCCCTCTTTTCTCTCCCTTTCTCTCCTCCTCCCTCCCTCTCTCTCTCCTCTCCTCTCTCGCTCCCTCTCCTCCTCCTCCTTTTCCCTCCCTCTTTTCTCCTCTCCTTCTCTCTCCTCCCCCTCTCTTCTCCTCTTTTCTCCTCTCCTTTCTCTCTCCTCCTCCCTCCCTCTAGCTCCGTCTTTTCTCCTCCTCTCCCCTCCCCTTTTCTCCCTCTCCTCCCTCCCTCTCGCTCCCTCTTTTCTCCTCTTTTTCCTCCTCCCCCCTCCCTCTAGCTCCGTCTTTCTCTCCTCCTCTTTCTCTCTCCTCCCCTCCCTCCCTCTCGCTCCCTCTTTTTTCTCTCTCTTCTCTGTTCTCTCCCTCTCTCCCTCCTCTCTCTCCTCCCTCTCGCTGCCTCTTTTCCTCCTCTCTCTCCTTTCTCTCTCTCCTCCTTCCTCCCTCTCACTCCTCCTCTCTCGCTCCCTCCTTTTCTCTCTCTCTCTCTCTCTCTCCTCCCCCTCTCACTCCCTCTCTCTCTCCTCTCTGTTCTCTCTCTCCTCCTCCCTCCCCGTCACCCCCTCTCTCTCTCTCCTCCTCTCTCCTTCTCTCTCTCTCCTTCCTCTCCCTCCCTCACTCCCTCTCTCTCTCCTCACCTCTCCTTCTCTCCTCTCTCCCTTCCCTCCTCCTTTTTCTCCTCTCCTCCTCTCCTCCTCCTCCTCCTCCTTTTTCTCTCTCTCCTCCTCCCTCTCGCTCCCTCTTTTCTCCTCTCTCTCTCTCCTCCTCCCCCTCGCTCCTTGTTCTTCTGACCGATGGCGATGGGGAGCCTCCTTTCCCATCGTTAATCATGTTAATGTTAATAATGTTAATAATGTTATCAGTGTTATTCATGTTGTTAATGTTAATAACGTTAATACCGTCTGTGTCCTGTAGGTGGGGCCGGCGGGCTCTCAGTTCGGGCTCCTCGCCTGCCTGTTCGTGGAGCTGTTTCAGGGGTGGCAGATGTTGGCGCGGCCGTGGAAGGCGTTCCTCAAACTCGTGTGCATCGTGTTCTTCCTGTTCTTGTGCGGTCTGCTGCCGTGGATCGACAACATCGCCCACATCTTCGGATTCCTCAGCGGCCTGTTGCTGTCCTTCGCCTTCCTGCCCTACATTACGTTCGGGACGTTCGATAAGTACCGTAAGCGCGTGCTCATCGTGGTGTCCTTAGTGGCCTTTGTCGGGCTGTTTTCTTCGCTGATTGTTTGGTTTTATATTTATCCTATTAACTGGCACTGGCTGGAGCACCTCACCTGCCTTCCGTTCACGAACAAGTTTTGTGAGAACTATGACATCGACCACGACATCGATCACGTCGTGCACTAGTCCGAAGACTGACCGGCCGATGATGAGGTCACAGCGCAGTCGTGCCGTTTTATTTGTGTGAACAGCCGTAAAGTCCATATAAAGACTGGATACTCAGGAAATAAAAAACACACAGCATTAAAATACAAAAACATGTCACTATTCCAAATACATCGTTTCCTACAAAAATTATAGATGATCATGCGCTCGTTTTTAAAGTGAAAACGGCACGAATCAACCCAAAATCGAAAACTTTACACATAGACTGTATAAAGAAGAGATAAGGGACTGTTCGGCTCCAGTTAGCAGTTACAGCGGCCAGTTTGAAGACGAGTTCAGAGTAACCAAAGAGCCAATCAGGAGTGAGGTCGTTGAAGGTAACGCCCCTTTTCGCCCGCACCGCTGGTGTAGCAGGGAGCGGGCGCTTAGCAACGCTGTCAATCAAACCTGCTGCTAACGCTAGCGGGACTGATTTTGGGGAAAGAAGGCGCCTGATTCGTCTGTTATTAATGTTCATATGTTGATTTACAAAAGTGAAATAAAAACCCCAGGATCATGTGGAGCAGTGGTCCCCAACCTTTTTTTCCAGGTTTTTTTTACACAGAGCACATAGGAGCTTTCAAAATAAGATTCAGATACGCCACAAATACATTTATAAAGTGTTATTTTCATGAACATTTCAAACATTTCAGAATATGGAGTCAATGTCAAGAAACCTTAATATTTCACACAGAGCTGTTTTTCCTTTAGATTCTGCTGTTTGTGCTAAGACTCACAGGCTCCTCCCCCTCGACCTCTGCCCTGACGCTCTGACTGTTGTGCGGCGGACACGCATCTAGCGCAGATATAATAAACTCGTCGTTATATCAAATGGATTTATGTGGCGATTTCCTATCAGGATTTTCATTATATATCTACGGACGAGCTTGTTAGCGTGTCATGAGGAGCAAAAGTCACATCGGAGAAAATGCGTCACTGATAAATTATTTACTTTTTTTGTGCGGCCCGGTAGCTAATGTGTCACGGTGGTTGGGGACCACTGATGTAGAGGGTTAATACGAACATTTAAGACCAAAATGAGTCTGACAGCAGAAGCTACAGAGAGAGACACAGTTTTTACATAGAAACTGAATTGGAGCCAGAAGTGCAGCCCATGATCATTTCTTATTTGGAGCGTGCCGGCTAGCAGGTTAGCTATGTCCATTTATATAAACAGTCTACAACTTTACATCTAGGAATCACCCATTCATACACACAATCACACAAATGTCCACAGACACTGGGGGCAAAGTGGCTTAAGTGCCTTGCCCAATGACACAACGACTGCATTCATCTGTGGGAGCTGGAATCGCACCACCAACCTGTGGGTCAGTGGATCTGACCGCTCAACCATATTTATGTCGAGAGCAAATCGCCAGCCTTCGGATCAGTGGACAAACGCTCTACCAGCTGAGCGACTATCTCCCAAAACGTCAGAAAACTTCAGGAACTGCGCAGTTTGGATTTACAGAGAAACAGAAACGCCAACGCCCGGACCGCCCGCCGCCTTCAAACCTCTTCAGGGCTTTCTGAGGGTTTTCATGTTAAACTCTGCACTTCCTCCATGTTGATTATGCTCATGTGAAATTTGGTCAGTACATCAGAAAATGACACTTTTTATATTTGTGTGTGGACCCTCAGTCGCCCAGGTCTGATCCACAGTAAAAGAAAAATGCAAATCTATCAACTGGACCAAAAGTTGTAGGAGTGAAGACGTTTGGCTGGTCATCCAAGTCAAGGGAGGCGCTACGCTGAAGCTAACACACTCCTGGACATGAGGCAGTGTCACAGTCTGTGTAAAGAAGTGACTGAGTGAGTGAGACGTCACCACAGCTTCAGCCCCAAATGAAGCTCATCGAGGCTGGAGCAGGTTTAGGGGCCAATCTGGAGCAAAGTTCAGACCACGACAATCATAGCAACCAAAGAGCCAGTCCAGAGAGCTGTCAATCAAACCTGTTGCTAACGCTACAGGAGCGACCTCGGGGAAAGAAGGACCTGATGTGTCTGTTATTAATGTTCATATGTTGATTTACAGACACAGACGTGAAATAAAAACCCCAGGATCATGTCGAGGGTTAATACGAACATTTAAGACCAAAATGAGTCTGACAGCAGCAGGGACAGAGAGAGACACAGTTTTTACATAGAAAGTGAATTGGAGCCAGAGTCAATGGAGCCGGAAGCGCGCTCATGATCACTTCCTGTTTGGAACACGACAGCAGCTAGCACCTCAGCTGTGTCCATTCACGTATCGAGTCTCCCGGCAGTGTCCAGCAGTAATCTGAGCAGAACTGAAGAGACGTGTCTGACGAGCAGAGAAACGTCGTCACTCCTACAACTTTTTGACCAACTTTTGTTCTTTTACTACTTTTTTTAAATGCCTCCAAAGCCACTCGCGCTCGCTCCCTTTGTCACTGGTCGAGTCTCTGAACACTGTTGTGCCTAACGAATGCATTATGTTACTGTCATGATGGTCCCTGACAATGTGAGATTACGGTATTAAGCGGCCTTTCCTTATTTATCTCAAAAAAGTTAAATATTCTACACTTTTTTTTTTTTTACCTTTGTCAGTGTCCCAGACTGTTGGAAGCCGTTTAATACTTCTGTTTTGTTGTTGCTTCAGACTGTGAGGAGGTGCCAAGTCAGTGATGGGATTACGTGTGAGTCGGCCACAGGGTTCAGGGAGGTGTTTTGGAGACGTTTGGGTTGTTTTTGTGCCAGTTGAAACTTGTGTAAGAGGCGTGTAAACTTCCTCTCTGTATTTATTTGAAGAAGGGCTTTTTTTAAAGACGTGAATGTTGTGGGGATACGCAAATGGGACCATTAAAGTGACTTAAAATACGAAACGATTTGCCTTTTTATTTCAAGTCAGTCATGTCTAAATAAACTGAAACTTGTCCACAATTTTGTATTTTTTGAATCCTTTGAAAGATCTACACAACCAGGCAAAAGTTTGGACACACCAAACATTCAATGTTTTGTTTTGTTTTGTTTTGTTTTGTTTATTTTATTTTATTTGATTTTATTTTTTATTGTTTTTTATTTTATTGTATTTCATTTTATTGGGTTTTTTTTATTTCATTTAATTGTTTTTTATTTATTTTATTAGGCCCGAGCCCCTACAGGGCGTAGGGCCTATTGCTTCCGCAATGATGAGTGCCTGGGCGAAGCCCAGGCACTCATCGTTGCTAACTGTCTTGCCGAACTTGTGCGCGCAGCGCACAAGTTCGGCTGAGGTCGCGACCTTGCCCTGACTCCAGTATCCTAGCAACCCATGCCGCAGGCATGGGATGTGCATATTGTTCTGCTAGCATGTCATCGTCAACATTGAGTCAATGGGCGAAGCCCATTGACTCAATGTTGACAAAGGCAGCGCGAAGCGCTCATGTCGCCCAAACACACCTCCTGGCATCGAGCCCTATCCAAGCACCCATGCCACAGGCATGGGCCATCTTTATTACTGCTAAAATGAATGGAAGTCAATGGGAGGTCAATGGCGGGCCCCGACGTCATGGCGAATGACGGGCGCGTCAGCGCCCGTCATTTGCCAATGACCCCACGGTGACGTGGGGAAAGTCCAGAGCTTTCAAAAAATGTATAATATGTCATTCTAATGTTATTGGATATATTGTTTTTGCTAAAAATATTATTATTTTTTTTTTTTTTAGGCCCGAGCCCCTACAGGGCGTAGGGCCTATTGCTTCCGCAACGATGAGTGCCTGGGCGAAGCCCAGGCACTCATCGTTGCTAACTGTCTTGCCGAACTTGTGCGCGCAGCGCACAAGTTCGGCTGAGGTCGTGACCTTGCCCTGATTCCACTATCCCAGCAACCCATGCCGTAGGCATGGGCCATCTTTATTACTGCTAAAATGAATGGAAGTCAATGGGAGGTCAATGGCGGGCCCCGATGTCATGGCGAATGACGGGCGCGTCAGCGCCCGTCATTCGCCATAGACCCCACGGTGACGTGGGGAAAGTCAAGAGCTTTCAAAAAAAACGTATAATATGTCATTCTAATGTTTTCGGATATATTGTTTTTGCTAAAAATATTATTATTATTATTTTTTAGGCCCGAGCCCCTACAGGGCGTAGGGCCTATTGCTTCCGCAACGATGAGTGCCTGGGCGAAGCCCAGGCACTCATCGTTGCTAACTGTCTTGCCGAACTTGTGCGCGCAGCGCACAAGTTCGGCTGAGGTCGTGACCTTGCCCTGATTCCACTATCCCAGCAAACCCCCTGCCGTAGGCATGGGCCATCTTTATTACTGCTAAAATGAATGGAAGTCAATGGGAGGTCAGTGGCGGGCCCCGACGTCATGGCGAATGACGGGCGCGTCAGCGCCCGTCATTCGCCATTGACCCCACGGTGACGTGGGGAAAGTCAAGAGCTTTCAAAAAACGTATAATTTGTCATTCTAATGTTTTCGGATATATTGTTTTTGCTAAAAATATTATTATTTTTTTTTTTTTTATTTTTATTTCTTCCTCATCTGCTCTTTGAGCAGGAATTTGACCCCCTGAACATATTTGAAAACTCACCAAATTTTGCCCAAAATTCAGGTCTGCCGAAAAATTTATTTTTTTATATGGTGCATCATTGGGCATAAAAAAATGGCGCGACAGCGCCACCTACAAAAGTCAAAATACATTGCGTCAATGGGAGGCGCCCCGACGTCAACTTTGTCGTAGAGCCACCAAATTCGGTACACACATTCATCAAAGTGATGCCAAACAAAAAATATTATTATGGCCACGCCCCCTGACAAACCGGAAGTCGGCCATCTTGGATTGAAAATCCGAAATGCCGACTCAGCATTTTCGTTGACGTCGCATTTTCGTCAACTCCTCTGAAGGCGCTTCACCTGCAGGGCTTAAAATCACTGGACATCATCTAGACAAGTGGGGCATCAAAAGTTATCCAATTTACATTGATACATATAACGGTTTCCGTGCGGCGAAGCCGCAAAATTCCATCGGAATTTTTGCAATTTTCAAATTTCAAAATTTGCTCCCATTTGTGCATACTATGTCCGATTTCACTCAAATTCGAATCAGTTGTAAAACTTTCTGGCCTAGACCTACTCATTGTGAAAGAAACAAAATTGGTGCAATAGCGCCCCCTACAGAATAACAAATTAATTTGTATGGAGGTCCGAAAATTTACTTTTCCCAAATGTTACAAAATTTCACACAAAATTCCAGTGGGTCATCCCGAATCAATAAAGTCAATGAGACCCATGTCGTTTTTTTGTACCGTGTTGCCATGACGATGCGCCAAAGTGCCCATGTTATCCTAATGGGAACGGTCTGAAAATTTCCCATTCATGAGAAAAACATTAGTTTCATGGAATTAAGTGAAATTTGGCAGAATGACTCATCATGTCATCCCGATCAAAAAAGTCAATCACACCCATGCCATATTTTTCACTCTGTTGCCATGGCGATGCGTGAAATACCCCATGTTATCCTAATGGGAAAATTTACAAATTTTGGGACATTTCAAAGTGTTATAACGGCTTCAAACCTTCAATGAAGAATGTGAGATTTGGCACGTTGATTCTTTACATCGTCCCCATCAAAAAAGTCCAAGGTGCCAAGTTTGTATTTTGCACGGTGTTGCCATGGCGATGCCTGGAAAAACCCATGTTGGTGCATTTTGTGTATCAGTGCTCCCAATGTCTTTTGACTTTGTTTGGTGACAAGTGCAGCCCAAAGCCACAAAAAAACAGAGGCAAGTGGCGGATCAGCGCCACCTACAGGGAGTGCCCGGTCGGCCGAGTGCGAAGCGCGGCCCGCGAGGGCCGTTCGATGCCGCTTGCGGCTTTAATTTTTTTTTTATTTCTTCTTCTGCTCTTTGAGCAGGAATTTGACCCCCTGAACATATTCGAAAACTCACCAAAATTTGCCCAAAATTCAGAAGTGGCGAAAAATTTATTTTTTTATATGGTGCATTATTGGGCATAAAAAAATGGCGCGACAGCGCCACCTACAAAAGTCAAAATACATTGCGTCAATGGGAGACGCCTCGACGTCAACTTTGTCGTAGAACCACCAAATTCGGTACACACATTCTTCAAGTGATGCCAAACAAAAAATATTATTATGGCCACGCCCTCTGACAAACCGGAAGTCGGCCATCTTGGATTGAAAATTCCGAAATGCCGAGTCAGCATTTTCGTTGACGTCGCATTTTCGTCAACTCCTCTGAAGGCGCTTCACCTGCAGGGCTGAAAATCACTGGACATCATCAAGACAAGTGGGGCATCAAAAGTTATCCAATTTACATTCATACGTATAATGGTTTCCGTGCGGCGAAGCCGCAAAATTCCATCGGAATTTTAGCAATTTTTAAATGTCAAAATTTGCTCCCGTTTGCGCATAAAAAGTCCGATTGAGCTCAAATTCGAATCAGTTGTAAAACTTTCTGGCCTAGACCTGCTAATTATGAAACAAAACAATTTGGTGCAATAGCGCCCCCTACAGAACAACAAATACATTTGCATGGAGAGCCCAAAATTTTGTTTTCCCAAATGTTACGAAATTTCACACAAAATTACATTCCGTCATCCCGATCAATAAAGTCAATCACACCCATGTCGTTTTTTGTACCGTGTTGCCATGACGATGCGCCAAAGTGCCCATGTTATCCTAATGGGAATGCTGCGAAAATTCCCCATTCATGAGAAAAACATTAGTTCCATGGAATTAAGTGAAATTTGGCACAAAGACTCATCATATCATCCTGAGCAAAAAAGTCAATCACACCCATGTCATATTTTTCACTCTGTTGCCATGGCGATGCGCGAAAAACCCCATGTAATCCTAATGGGAAAATTTACACATTTTCGGACATTTCGAAGTCTTCTAACGACTTATTACCTTTAAGGAAGACCGTGAAATTTGCCACAGTGATTCTTTACATCATCCCCATCAAAAAAGTCCAAGGTGCCAAGTTTGTATTTTGCACGGTGTTGCCATGGCGATGCCTGGAAAAACCCATGTTGGTGCATTTTGTGCATCAGAGCTCCCAGTGTCTTTTGACTTTATTTGGTGACACATGCAGCTTAAAGCCACAATAAAACAGAGGCAACTAATGGGTCAGCGCCACCTACAGGGAGTGCCCGGTCGGCCGAGTGCGAAGCGCGGCCCGCGAGGGCCGTTCGATGCCGCTTGCGGCTTTAATTTTTTTTTATTTCTTCTTCTGCTCTTTGAGCAGGAATTTGACCCCCTGAACATATTCGAAAACTCACCGAAATTTGCCCAAAATTCAGGTCTGCTGAAAAATTTATTTTTTTATATGGTGCATCATTGGGCATCAAAAAATGGCGCGACAGCGCCACCTACAAAAGTGAAAATACATTGCGTCAATGGGAGACGCTTCAACATCAACTTTGTCGTAGACCCACCAAATTCGGTACACACGTTCATCAAGTGATGCCAAACAAAAAATATTATTATGGCCACGCCCTCTGACAAACCGGAAGTCTGCCATCTTGGATTGAAAATTCCGAAATGCCAAGTCAGCTTTTTTGTTGACGTCGCATTTTCGTCAACTCCTCTGAAGATGCTTCACCTGCAGGGCTGAAAATCACTGGACATCATCTAGACAAGTGGGGCATCAAAAGTTATCCAATTTACGACGATACGTATAACGGTTTCCGTGCGGCGAAGCCGCAAAATTCCATCGGAATTTTTGCAATTTTCTAATTTTAAAATTTGCTCCCGTTTGCGCATAAAAAGTCTGATTGAGCTCAAATTCGAATCAGTTGTAAAACTTTCTGGCCTAGACCTACTAATTGTGAAAGAAAACAATTTGGTGCAATAGCGCCCCCTACAGAATAACAAATAAATTTGCATGGAGGGCCCAAAATGTAGTTTTCCCAAATGTTACGAAATTTCACACAAAATTCCATTTCGTCATCCCAATCAATAAAGTCAATCAGACCCATGTCGTTTTTTGCACCGTGTTGCTATGGCGATGCGCCAAAGTGCCCATGTTATCCTAATGGGAACGCTCCGAAAATTTCCCATTCATGAGAAAGACATTAGTTTCATGGAATTAAGTGAAATTTGGCAGAATAACTCTTCATCTCATCCCGAGCCAAAAAGTCAATCACACCTATGTCATATTTTTCACTGGGTTGCCATGGCGATGCGCGAAATACCCCATGTTATCCTAATGGGAAATTTTCAACATTTTCGTACATTTCAAACTCTTATAACGACTTATTACCTTTAAGGAAGACCGTGAAATTTGGCACAGTGATTCTTTACATCGTCCCCATCAAAAAAGTCCAAGGTGCCAAGTTTGTATTTTGCACGGTGTTGCCATGGCGATGCCTGGAAAAACCCATGTTGGTGCATTTTGTGCATCAGAGCTCCCAATATCTTTTGACTTTATTTGGTGACAAGTGCAGCCCAAGCCACAAT
>JAIEZT010001373.1:3306157-3403657 GCA_019594935.1 Periophthalmus modestus
AAATAAATACATATAAAAAAATAAATATATATGGAGTTGTTAAATTGATAAGTCGACTACAACAGAACATTTGGTCTAAACGAGAAGCCTCTCGCCCTCATGCAGGCGCTCACCTCGTTTAGCCGCTCTCGGTCCCACAGTGACCCGATGATGAAGGCGACCAGCCGACCTTCCTCAAACCAGCCAAGAGACAACTCTGGACAGAGGCGAAGGAAGTGCCGCACCCCGTCCAGGTGAAGAGGACACTCCCCTGACACCGAGATGAAGGCTGAGAGAAAGAGTCAGTGTCAGTGCAGAACTCACAGCTCAACGCCCAGCGTCACAGAAGTGACTCTCATGAGCATTAAACTGTTCTAACGCTGCTTCGTCCTCAAAAACACCTGGACTTGTGTTTGTTTCATTCACATGTTTGAGTAACACTTTATAATTAGTCTGTAACATCTCCAAAGCTCAAAATGCTTATCTAAATGATTCTAGTGAAGGTGGAGTTTAAAAACACAGTGGAGTGTTTTCAGTGTGAGAGAAGAACTAAATGTGCAGGTTTGTGTGTTAAACATGTGAGAATGAAACAAAACACAGCTCCAGGTCTGTGACGAGGAAACAGCTCAGAGAGGAGAGTCATATGGGCCCTTTAAACAGTGTAATATGGGCCTTTAAACAGTGTAATATGGGCCCTTTAAACAGTGTAATATGGGCCTTTAAACAGTGTAATATGGGCCTTTAAACAGTGTAATATGGGCCCTTTAAACAGTGTAATATGGGCCCTTTAAACAGTGTAATATGGGCCCTTTAAACAGTGTAATATGGGCCTTTAAACAGTGTAATATGGGCCCTTTAAACAGTGTAATATGGGCCCTTTAAACAGTGTAATATGGGCCCTTTAAACAGTGTAATATGGGCCTTTAAACAGTGTAATATGGGCCTTTAAACAGTGTAATATGGGCCCTTTAAACAGTGTAATATGGGCCTTTAAACAGTGTAATATGGGCCCTTTAAACAGTGTAATATGGGCCCTTTAAACAGTGTAATATGGGCCTTTTAAACAGTGTAATATGGGCCCTTTAAAACAGTGTAATATGGGCCTTTAAAACAGTGTAATATGGGCCCTTTAAACAGTGTAATATGGGCCCTTTAAACAGTGTAATATGGGCCTTTTAAACAGTGTAATATGGGCCCTTTAAACAGTGTAATATGGGCCTTTAAACAGTGTAATATGGGCCCTTTAAACAGTGTAATATGGGCCCTTTAAACAGTGTAATATGGGCCTTTTAAACAGTGTAATGTGGGCCCTTTAAACAGTGTAATATGGGCCCTTTAAACAGTGTAATATGGGCCCTTTAAACAGTGTAATATGGGCCCTTTAAACAGTGTAATATGGGCCCTTTAAACAGTGTAATGTGGGCCCTTTAAACAGTGTAATATGGGCCTTTAAACAGTGTAATATGGGCCCTTTAAACAGTGTAATATGGGCCTTTAAACAGTGTAATTTGGGCCTTTAAAGACGACAGTTGGAGTAAAGTCAGACGGCCCTGGATTTAGGTGTTTTCAGAGCAGTGCATTTTCCAGTGGATACTTTTACTTGAGTACATTTGAGAGCAGTATCTGTACTTTCTACTCCACTACATTTTTAACTGGACTGAAAAGTAAAAGTATTTAGGCTGAGGGTTTATTTTTAATATGTTCATAATTTGCACAAAACAAAAATATACAAATAAAAACAGAAACAACTGAATCAATGTTTTTTGTTTTGTTTTTCTATTGAACAAAACTCAGCTCAAATCTTTATTAAAATCACCAGTGCCCTAAGACTCAAAATCTGTGAGACATACTATTACTTTTTATTTGTTAAACAGGTACTTTAATACTTGTACAGATTTTTTCATGTGGTACTTTAACTTGAGTCTTCGTTTTCCTCCAGTATCTGCTCTTTTACTTCAGTAACTCCTCTGTTTAAAGTCCTGACTCACCTTCTCTCTCGATCTCAAACACGCTGGGCGCGTCCTCGGGGCTGAGGCAGCGGAACTCAGTGGCGGGGAGCGTGTGTCTGCGGCCCCCGGGAGAGCGCGCACACAGCGGCTTCATGAACGAGCCTGGGTTCACCACGGGCATCCTGACCGGAGGAGAAGAGACCCGCGGACACAAACAGCAACCTAGACTCTCTTTACTCGTCCCTGATGCGGCGCGAACTCAAAACCCTGCACTGCTGCCTGTGCGTGACGAGCCAAGAGCCGCGCGTAAAAGAGCTGTGCGTAAAAGAGCTGTGCGTAAAGAGGTAAGAGCTGTGCGTAAAAGAGCTGTGCGTAAAAGAGCTGTGCGTAAAGAGGTAAGAGCTGTGCGTAAAAGAGCTGTGCGTAAAGAGGTAAGAGCTGTGCGTAAAAGAGCTGTGCGTAAAAGAGCTGTGCGTAAAGACCTGCGCGTAAAGAGCCAAGAGCTGCGCGTAAAGACCCGTGTGTAAAGAGGTAAGAGCCGCGCGTAACGAGCTGTGCCAAACACTGAGAGCGGAGTGGCAAACCCGGGGTTTATATCTGGCGCTCGGGGCTGGTCTGTAGCTCCACAGCCTTCGTGCCCTTTGGTCAGCCGGTCAGAGTTTATCCCGGGTCAGGAGGGATATCCCGGTGTGAGGGATGATCCTGGTCATGCCACCTCCGCGCACGAGCCACACGAGGGTTTACACCGCGCATTAGCCCATTACAGCAGTGGAGAAGTACTCCACTGTGTTACTCGAGTAAAAGTACAGATACAGAGGTAAAAGTTACTCAAGTAAAAGTATCACATGAAAAAATCTACATAAGTAAAGGTAAAAATGTACTTTAACACACGAACAACACTGAAATACTGTTACTTTTTATTCCTAAGCTGTTAAATGTTGTAATATGAATTAAAAATGATACAGATTTAGTTCAACAGAAACGACACAAACTCTCTGAACTTTTCTTCTGAATTTTGTGTTTTTATTTTTGTTTTGCTCAAAGCCGAAGCTTGAACTTTAAAACTTTAGTCAGAATGTTTCACGAAAATGGTAAAAATAACCCCTCAAATCATATGAAAAGTACTTTTTAATTTTCAGTCCAGTTTGAAAATGTAGTGGAGTAGAAAGTGCAGATACTGCTCTCAAATGTAATGAAGTAAAAGTAAAAAGTACACACTGTAAAACGTCCTGCAGTAGAATATTTATGTATCTGTGCTTTACCGTCCACCATTGTCCTTTTAGCCTGCGCTCGTTTGTTGTGCCTCATCTGTATGAAGTTCGTGTTTGTTTCGTGAAGTGTCTCTGTCAGTGATGTTTATTTTAAATACTTTGAGTCACATTCGCTCATTGTTTTCTGCAAAGTCCCAGTGACGTGATGTGACTCTGAGACCGGCCCAGCGCTGATCACACTTTGTTTATTCCACATCTTTAAGAGGATTATTCAAAGGAGGCTGTTTGTCACCTTAAAAGTCTCAAAATACATTTACTGGAAGAAAACAACAAGAGCGAGGTTTAGCTGTGAGACAAAAGTGTTTTTACTTCTGTTATTGTCCGACAGAGACACAGACGGGCAAAAAAGTATTTAGTCAGACACCTGCTGTGCCAGTTCTCCACTTAAAAAGATGAGAGAGGCCTGTAATTTTCATCATAGTTTCACTTCATCTATGAGACAGAATGAGGAAAGAATCAGGAAATCACACTGTAGGATTTTAATGAATTAATTGGTAAATTCCTGTAAAATAAGTATTTGCTCAGCTACAAACAGAATGTCATAGTGTCAGATTAAACCAAAATAGAACTTTTCGGTAAAAACTGAACTTGTGGTGTTTGGAGGAGAAAGATGCTGAGTTGATCCAAAGACCAGACCTACTGTGGAGCATGAGGAAACATCAGGCTCTGGGGCTGTTTTTCTGAGACCAGGACGACTGATCCGTGTAAAGAAAGAATGAATGGAGCCATGTATCGAGAGATTTTGAGTGAAAACCTCCTTCCATCAGTGAGAGCAGTGAAGATCTTTGGAGGGAGGTGAAAGTCCAGCCCCAAAACATCACTGCTCTAGAGGAGATCTGCAGGAGGAATGGGCCAAACTACAGCAACAGAGTGAAAACCTGAGACAGAAACATTTGACCTCAGTCACTGCAACAAAGGGAAGAGAACAAAGTACTGACACCAACTTTTGTTATTGACCAAATACTTATTTTCCACCATAATAAATGCAAATAAATTCTTTATAAAGCAGACAATATAATTACCTGGATTTTTTTCCCCTCATTCTGTCTCATAGTTGAAGTGAAACTATGATGAAAATGACAGGCCTCTCGTCTTTTTAAGAGGAGAACTGGCACTACTGGTGTCTGAATAAATACTTTTTTTGCCCCACTATAAGAGGAAGAAAATGTCTCCTGTCCTACACTGGCCCACATTATCTACTGTCCCATATTATCTTCTGGCCCACATGTATCTACTGGCCCACATTATCTACTGGCCCACATTATCTACTGTCCCACATGTTGTATCATGTTGGAATCGTTTTTTGATTCATATTAATTTGAAATGAGTTTGGACAATCTCCATCAAATCTGTAAAACCAAACAAAGTAAAAGCTTTTCTTTTGAAATGACCCATAAACATGATGGAGCTGATCACGAGATGGTTCCATTTCAGAGGATCATTGATGTGAAGCTCATTTTATGAAAATCATCCAGATACTGTTCAGTCTTGTTTGTTCTGCTCGTGCTCCACATTGTTCTGGAAACACTTCACCAGATCCATCACTGGACGTCTCCATAAGGACTTTATTTTGAAATGGGAGAGTGTGGTATTTTGTTTCTTCTGCAAACACAAAATCAACAGTATTTCATTATATCACATGTAAAATGTCTCTGTAGAAAAGTTACAGTCACATTGTCTCTATAGATGAAGCATGTTTGGTTTGACCATAACCAGTTTTTATTAGAGGGTCCGTCTGAGGGTCACAGGTCACCTCTGGCAGTGGCTCGTGTTGTTCTTGCTAAATCGTCTTTATATTTAATATAATCCTTTAACGGTGGAGCTGCGAGGGAGAGTAGGACTAACACCTTTAAACTGTGTGAGTCCAGGAGCTGGAGGCACAGGGCTGTGACCACGACAGGAATGTTCAACTCAGTTATGGTTTAGTCAACTCTTCAATAAATTATTCAAAGTTATATACCTCTGCTGTTTCTACCCAGAGACCTGGAGAGTGGCGCCCTCTGCTGGAGCTCAGTGTCACCACACAGAGGAAGTGTCAGTGTCACATGATCGAAAGTGAAAGTGTGAACGAAAGAGCCGTGTGTTTGAGGCCTGTGCGGAGAGGACGGTGACACAGTGAGTTTTTCTTATGATGAACATTTAAAACAATGAAACAAAGGTGCAGCTCTTCCTTGGTCCAGCTCTGTGTGGATTGGTTTAGTTTGGACTTGGACCAGGTCAAACTTCTAGTCCTTCTGTTTTAGGGCGACGACATTTTCAAAGCTCCAAACTGGGACAGG
Organism: Periophthalmus modestus; assembly: GCA_019594935.1. Lineage (NCBI taxonomy): Eukaryota > Metazoa > Chordata > Actinopteri > Gobiiformes > Gobiidae > Periophthalmus > Periophthalmus modestus. The sequence goes on from JAIEZT010001373.1 coordinate 3,311,636, forward strand.
CCTGAGTTGTGATGGTTGGTGTGAATAAAACAGTGAAAAGTGCGTAACTCTGTCCATTCTCCTCACTTTGGGGTCAGTGTATAATCTATAATCCGAGGGACTTCTGTCTGTGTTTTTTTGCCTTTTGCTCAAACGCGGGTTTCTGTGTTTTAACTAAACTAATGACAGTATGTTCCCTCTTTACTGTTGGCGGGTCAAAAACAGAGACACTCGGGACATTTCTGGTATAAAACTGGGACAAATCACTGGTTTTGGATGAATCTGCCGGGACAGAGGACACAGGGCTCAAAACTGGGACAGTAGAATAGGGACATGTGGTCACCCTGTCCTATTGTGACCTGCTGTAGACCTGCTTTAAACATGGTCCTAGTTTAGTCCAATATGATCTGTTTAGTCCTGGTTTAGTCCTGGTTTAGTCCTGGTTTAGTCCTAGTTTAGTCCTGGTTTAGTCCTGGTTTAGTCCTAGTTTAGTCCTGGTTTAGTCCTGGTTTAGTCCTGGTTTAGTCCTGATCTTTTCTGTATATTTTCTCTTTTTCAGGTTGAATGTTTTTAATAAAAGGTTCAGTGTAATGTCGCATGTGACCAGCAGAGGGAGACACAGATCAGACTCTGGGTCCAGGGCGTAGACACATTTCACAGTAACTCCACATCTGAGGCCTGTTGGTAGAAGCAGGTTTAGTTTAAGTTTGGGGTAAGTTCAGGTTTAGTTTGAGGAAACTCAGTTTTGTGCCTCTGAAAAGAGGTTTGCTTTAGTTCAGTGTGAATCACCATGGTAACAGACTCCACACGGCTCCCTTCTCTGGACCAGGGTAAGATCTGGTTTAGAGTTAGAAAAACCAACATGGACCAATCAGCCGTGAGCACAGTGACATTTATAAAACTGCAGACTGAGGAACAACTCTCTCTCTTTTTACATTTTTAGTTTTATTTCACAAAAGTGGTGAAGGTTCCACAAGTAAAAGTCAGAACAGGCAAAGTAAATATTACAAATGAAATATAAAAGAGAGAAATAAATAAACACATAAAAATATTCTGTTCAAAGTGACTCTTCTGATTCCAGCAGCTACAACATGGACCCACCTGGACCTGGCCCCGGGTCTAAACCCAGACCTAAACCTGCTCCCAGCTCTGTGTCTCTGAAAAGTGACTGGTCCAAAGACCCTCCTCCTGAGTTTAGAGAGGCTCCTCCTGAAGACCAGAGGTGAGACTCATTTGAACAGGTCTTTTCACACTGACACAGACCAAACTGAGTAGGGCTGTTACTGTAGGCCTGCCTCCTCAGTCAGATCTTCTTTGTCATGTTCTCCAGAGGGTCAGACTTACACAGACATAAGTTTAAACTACAGCAGAACACATGGGCTCCACCTCTCTACACTGGCCCTGAGGACTAGCACTGACAGTACACTCTCTCTGAGCTAAGAATAAGCTTTTTGAAACGGGCCAGATCCGATCGGTGTCCATCAGCGTTGATCTGAAGGCGGTGCGCCCGGTTAGATTTGTGTTCCACTTGCTCTGATGTCACGAGGGCGTCGGTAACGCTGTTATGACATGAAGTCCCCCCTTTGTGAACAGTTTATTTCTACTCACTTTCTCTGCTTAACAGGAATAAAAGGAGAACGTAAATGACTTCTCAAGAGTCCTGACGGGTTAAAGGTCATGATGTAAGACTTTTATGAAGTAAAAAGCTATGAAATAGTCCACGACACAGTCTGTTTTATTCAAATATCCCCTGCAGCTCAGTATTGACACATTTAACATTTGTAAAAACACAACTTTCAGTGTGGAGAGTTTTGAAGTTTTGTCTGTGGGAACTTCATGACATAACACGTTCACGACGCAGTCGTGACATCACAGCAAGTCAGACACTTATCTAACCAGACGCCTTCAGATCAACGTCATCCACCCGTTTATCACTTACACAGTTTATATTCCAAGAGGACATTTAATGGAACCAAGCTCAAAAATGAAGTTTGTCCAAAACCTGCTCACTAAAGTATCTGGTGCATTTTGGAAAAACGTTTGAAATCAGGCAACGACTCTTCACTTTTTATCTGCACAATATATAAAGTCAAAAGACCAGTGTTCTAAACTCAATTAGTGGAATGGAGATACAAATGTTTGAAATTGTCTGAGTAAAAAAATGAGGCTGAGAGATCAGACTTTGGAGGAGTAAATATGTTCATCAAATTATTGAAGTCATGTTCGGTTTGTGCTTTTTAAGAAGAAATAAGATCTTCTAAACAGGAGACATCTCTATGTTCTTGTCGTAATGTGTTGGGTGAGAAGGACCAAAGGATGCAGAACTTGGGGCAAGTTCACAGTGTTTATTGACAGAATTGACACAAAACAAGCAAATGGCGGTAGATTACACGAGGAGCTGGGTCCAGGGTTACAGGTCGGGGTCCAGGGCAAACACAGAGGTGCACAATACCAGTACCGGGAAACAGGGTCGGAGGCGTGAGTCCAGAGTGGTGCAGGGAGGCATAGTGATGGGTCATTTGAAGCCGAGGCACCGAGGCTTGTACCGAGTAAAAGGGGACGTGTCGAGTAAAAGGGGACGTGTCGAGTAAAAGGGGACGTGTCGAGTAAAAGGGGACGTGTCGAGTAAAAGGGGACGTGTCGAGTAAAAGGGGACGTGTGTCGAGTAAAAGGGGACGTGTCGAGTAAAAGGGGACGTGTCGAGTAAAAGGGGACGTGTCGAGTAAAAGGGGACGTGTCGAGTAAAAGGGGACGTGTCGAGTAAAAGGGGACGTGTCGAGTAAAAGGGGACGTGTCGAGTAAAAGGGGACGTGTCGAGTAAAAGGGGACGTGTCGAGTAAAAGGGGACGTGTCGAGTAAAAGGGGGCGTGTCGAGTAAAAGGGGACGTGTCGAGTAAAAGGGGACGTGTCGAGTAAAAGGGGGCGTGTCGAGTAAAAGGGGACGTGTCGAGTAAAAGGGGGCGTGTCGAGTGAAGCCCCGGTTCGAGGCTTGCGTCAGATTTGCCAAAAAAACACGTGACCTGTGAATGTGAGGCCTCGCTTTGGTGAAGATGACATCATTGGTTCATTTACTGTGTTACATGCACTCACACACTTCATAGGCTACTGCTTTTTTATTCACTTTCACTTTATTCTAACCTTCACCTGCTAAAATAAGCTTTTTTATTTATAGAACATTTTGGTTTTACTACCAGAATATGGCCGTGTAACCTGCGTATGTTCTTGTATGAGTTTATTTTTTTCACTGAATATGATGTAGAGTCAGTTCAACATTCTTTCAGCTCAAACATTATAATTGTGTTATTTAAACAAATTTCATGGATCATGCCACTGCTGAAGTGGTTCAGAGATGGACCAGAAGAAGAAAGAGGCACTGGGACAGTTTATAGTCGTGTTGTCTGTCTGTCTGTGTCTCTGAGTGTTTGAGTGTTTAATGTGGATAGTGCTTAAAATAAGTAATTGATGCAAAAGAAGATTAGAGAATTGAGGATCTTTATTATTTGATAAATGCAACCACTGAGTGTGATGTTTTAAATGAAACATGATTCCATTTGCTTTCTCTTTTTACATGTGTTACATTTTTTTGGCCACAAGATGGTGTAGTTGATCATATTGAATCACTTGGCGAGACATTGACCTGAACCGGTACAACTGCCTGAAAGCCTCAGATGGTTCATGGGGCTTCATTTGGCCATCACTAGGGAGGCAGGGTCAGAGATGAGGGTGCTGAGCTGGTTCCAGGAGCAGGGTCGGACACGGGAAACAGGATCGAAGGCGGGAGTCCAGAAAGGTACATGAACAGGTACACGAGCAGGAACACAAGCAGGTAGACTAACAGGTGACACAACAGACGATCTAGCAGAGCAGACATAGCAAAACAGACAGGGATCGTGACAGTTCTATTCAAATGGACTCTTCTGATTCCAGCAGCTACAACATGGACCCACCTGGACCTGGCCCCGGGTCTAAACCCAGACCTAAACCTGCTCCCAGCTCTGTGTCTCTGAAAAGTGACTGGTCCAAAGACCTTCCTCCTGAGTTTGGAGAGGCTACTCCTGAAGACCAGAGGTGAGACCTGCTTAATCCAGAGCTCTGGACTTGTTCTCAGGACAGCGCCAACTGCTGCTCGTCCTTCATCAGTGCAAACAGTGATCCTAAATTAAATCTGTAAATTGTCCCAAAGGCAGCTGGTCCCTGCTCAGAGCTGTGGGACTCTCCTGTTCACTGTCTCTGTGTGTGGACCTCCTGTTCACCTTGTATACAGCCCCACTGTGGTGCAAATATAAGAAGGCCACACTGCAAAAGCTCAAAGGATCTTCTAATGATGCCCTCAGAATGCTGCTGGAAAAGCCCAGGGCCAGTAGTGCCAGTCTCCTGTTGTGTCAGGCTGGGGTGAACACTTTTCAGGCTCATGACAAACCTGATGTTTACATTCATGTGTGGCCTAAACGACTGTGTGAACTCTGTGGTGGTGATGCTGGTCCCAGGTTTAGTGCTGTGCAGAACCACTGCTCTTTATGAAACACTGAGCTGTCTTTATAACCCAGTTTGACTCTTGTCTCCTGTCTTATTGTGTTCTTTTATGGACCATGAGTCTGGAACAAATAAATGATGATGCATTTATTGTTTGACAGGGAGCCAGGCCCAAAGGAGCAGCTGGACGCCATATTCAGGGTGAGTACCCCACGAGCGCAGCATGTGTGGGGTTCTGGGGGTGGTCCTCAGGTACTCTCTTTGACTAAAACTCTTCTCTTATTGTTCTGTTCCAGCGTCTGGAGGAGCAGGTCCTGAGGTTTGTCCAACAGCAGCTCCAGAGGCTCCACAGGCTCCTGGCCTCGGATTACCCAGAATGCTCCGAGGAGGAGAGCAGAGAGGTTCTGAACATCACCCTGGACTTCCTGAAGAGGATGGAACAGGAGCATCTGGCCCAGCGCCTGTTCGACAGTAAGAACCTCCAGATGCCCTCCCATCCTCCTGTGTCCCTGTGTCAGATGCCCTCCCATATGAATTATTAAACATGTTTAACATTATAACTCTTCTGTCTTTAAAGGGAGTAAAGTTGGGGTTTGCAGAGACAAACTGAAATCTGATCTGAAGCAGAGGTTCAGCCGTGTGTTTGAGGGCGTGGCTAAAGCAGGTGACTCCGCCCCCCTGACCCAGATCTACACAGAGCTCTACATCACAGAGGGCGGAGCCTCAGAGGTCAACCAGGAACATGAGGTCAGACACATGGAGACCGCGTCCAGGAGACCGGCCGCTCCAGAGACCACCATCACATGTGAAGACATCTTTAAACCCCGCCCACATTCACCAGAGCCAATCAGAGTGGTGCTGACGAAGGGCGTGGCCGGCGTGGGAAAAACAGTGCTGACTCAGAAGTTGAGTCTGGACTGGGCTGAAGGCCACGCCCACCAGGACCTCCAGCTGCTGTTCCCGTTCACTTTCAGAGAGCTCAATGTGCTCAGAGACACACAGTTCAGCCTGGTGGGACTGCTGCACCACTTCTTCAGTCCATCCAAAGATCTCTGCAGCTTCCAACAGCTCCAGGTGCTCTTCATCTTTGACGGTCTGGACGAGTGCAGACCTCCTCTGGACTTCAGCAGAACCCGTGTCCTGACCGACCCCACAGAGTCCGCCTCAGTGCACGTGCTGCTGGTAAACCTCATCAGGGGGAGGCTGCTTCCCTCCGCTCGCCTCTGGATAACCACGCGCCCCGCCGCAGCCAATCAGATCCCTGCTGAGTGCGTCTCCATGGTGACAGAGGTGCGAGGGTTCACCGACCCGCAGAAGGAGCAGTACTTCATGAAGAGGTTCAGAGACCAGGCCACAGCCGTCATCTCCCACATCAAGAGCATCCGCAGCCTCCACATCTGCTGCAGCTGCAGAAAGGAAACCTGATCTTCTACGAGTGTGATCTGAGCGAGTGTGGGCTGGACGCAGCAGCGGCCTCAGTGTACTCTGGAGTGTTCACACAGGTCTTTAGAGAGGAGCCAGGCCTGTACCAGGACAAGGTCTACTGCTTCATCCATCTGAGTGTGCAGGAGTTTCTGGCTGCTCTTCACGTCCATCACACCTTCACTGAGTCTGGTGTCAACCTGCTGGATGTTAAACCACGCTCAGTGTTTTCACTAGTATTTAAAAGAAAAGCTGAACTAAAAGTTCTCCACTGCTCTGCTGTGGACCAGGCCTTACAGAGTCCAAACGGACACCTGGACCTGTTCCTGCGCTTCCTCCTGGGACTGTCTCTGCCGACCAATCAGAGGCTGCTGCAGGGTCTGCTGACTCACACAGGGAGTGACCGGACCAATCAGGAGACAGTAAAGTACATCAAAGAGAAGCTGAATGATGAGGGTCTGTCTGCAGAGAGAAAACTGAACCTGCTCCACTGTCTGAACGAGATGAATGACCTCAGTCTGGTGAAGGAGATACAGGAGTACATGAGAGGAGGAGGAGGTCTCTCATATAGAGCCATGTCTCCTGCTGATTGGTCGGCTGTGTCCTTCCTCTTACTGTCCTCAGACTCAGACCTGGAGGAGTTTGACCTGAGGAAATACGGGGCCTCAGAGAGAGCTCTCCTGGGTCTGCTGCCGGTGGTCAGAGCCTGCACCAAAGCCCTGTGAGTCCACACTGTATTTAAACTTTATTTTGGGGGGACAGTGGCTCAGTGGTCAGAGCAGTGGTCAGAGGATCGATTCCTGCTCGGGCCAAGTTCTGTCGTTGTGTCCTTAGGCAAGACACAATGACATCAACCTTGTCTAGTGTGAAAGTGGTGAGTGATTGTTTAGGTCAGAGGGGCTGATGGTGCAGATTGGCAGCCTCGCTTCTGTCAGTCTGCCCCAGGGCAGCTGTGGCTACAATAGTAGTTTACACCGAGTGTGGAGTGAATGAATAATGACAGCAGTGTAGCACTTTGAGAGGTCTATAAAACATAATTATTATTAAACTCTTGTGTGGTGGTTCTAGTCTCTAATGTCCCTCTCTGTCCTCAGTCTTTGTGGCTGTGGACTGTCCCCTCACAGCTGTGGTCCTCTGGCCTCAGTCCTCAGCTCCTCCAGTCTCACACACCTGGATCTCAGTCACAATGACCTCCAGGACTCAGGAGTGAAGCTGCTGTGTTCTGGACTGAAGAGCGCCCCCTGCAGACTGGAGACTCTCAGGTGAGACAGGTCAATAAAGACCTGGTCTTAAAGACGACGTGTTGTGCTTTTGTCTCTTTAGTTTTAACCTATGAAACCCCTGGATCATTATTTTATATTTTGTTCTTTTTAAACCTCATATTGATGTAAAACAACATAAGGAAACAAGTCTGTTGATCTTCGATTCAGAGGCTTTACATAGGACCAGTGTGGACGTGTCCCCTCTGATATTTATGTTCCTGTGGACGGCCTCATGTCCCAACAGCATTCTGTGCCTCATTTCTCTGTGTTTATTCTCTCCAGCTGATGCACAGCAGACATCAGTCCCACTGTCATTCTGTCCTTTCTCTCCGTTCAGAGATCTGCACAAACTTTACATCAGTCCTTTTCTCTGCAGTCACTTCTCTGAGCGCTGAGGTTTTCACCTTTTGCTGTTGGCACCAGCAATAAAACCACTTCATGCAAGAGAGAACATCTAAAACTCACCAGAATACAGGAAATCTAGTGTCTAATGTCCCTCTCTGTCCTCAGTCTGTCCCTCTGTGGACTGTCCCCTCACAGCTGTGGTCCTCTGGCCTCAGTCCTCAGCTCCTCCAGTCTCACACACCTGGATCTCAGTCACAATGACCTCCAGGACTCAGGAGTGGAGCTGCTGTGTTCTGGACTGAAGAGCGCCCCCTGCAGACTGGAGACGCTCAGGTGAGACGCTCCCATGATGCACTCTGCCCCCTTGTGTCCACATGAGTGTAATGCTGTGTCTTTAGGTTGTCTGGATGTCTGGTCTCACAGAGGGGCGGAGCTGCTCTGGCCTCAGCTTTGAGCTCCGCCCCCTCCCACCTGAGAGAGTTAGACCTGAGCTACAACCATCCAGGACCCTCAGCCGAGCTCCTGACCGCTCTACAGGACCAGCGCCCCCTGCTGTCTGTCAGGTGAGACTGCCCCTGCTCTGTTGGTCCTGGTCTGGTCTGGTCCTGGTCTGGTCCTGGTCTGGTCCTGGTCTGGTCCTGGTCTGGTCCTGGTCTGGTCTAAACTGGACTTGTGTGTTTCAGGCTGGATCCTGCTGGAGAGCGCTGGATGGTCCCAGGTCTGAGGAAGTGTGAGTCTTTTATTTCATTCACACAGTAAAGTTCTTATAACAGCTCATAACATTATATTTATTATGTTTAACGACTCTCAAAGACACATCTTCGACCTTCATCTCCAGAAACAACTTGATCCTCTTGGATTCTGTTTTGATTATATTATGTTGTTAAAGTGGTGAGTTTCTAATAATGATGATCTTTCCTCACAAACAGTTGTTACTGTGTCATCACGGCTCATGTAAATGCAGCTTGTGAACGAGTTCATTTGTTTATTTATGTGGAGCCCGTGAGCTGAAAGCAGTGCAGTCAGCTCGTCTTCATGGCTCCAGCACAATTAAATCTCTATTTCTCACAAAATCTTAAGACCTTGACTTTATTTTAAAATAGTTCTTGAAATAATCTTGAATATCTTTGAGATTTGTTCTAAACCACTGTCTGACTCCACAAATGAAGGACATGGATTTCTGTTTCTCTCCATTATTTCATGTCGGAGGCTCCAGAGCTTTTTTCCATCATGTTTTGTCAGTTTTGTCTCTATAGTTTTCTCTTTTCTTGTGATAGTTTAACTTGTCTTCTAATAAGGCTGATTTTACAGCCTCTTCTTTAGCTTCATCCCTGAGCTTCATCATATTCTTCAGTGTTAAGTCAGTCCACTCAGCTTTGCTTCTGTTTGTTTCCTTTTTCACTGGTGCATATTTGTCTACAATACCCAAAAGTGAGCTCATAAAAGCGTCTAAAGAAACCTTGACTTTGTGTCTCTTATACACATCATTCAATCAACCTCACTCACTTCTCTCACAATATTATCACTAGCACATGCTTTATAAAACCTTTTGTATTTCAAATGTGCCTTCACTTTAGGGACTTTAACTCTCTTTGTGACTGCCATGAGTTTATGGAGCTGAATCCAACAGGTACTGACTTAATGTCTTTACAGACTCTGGAACATTAGTGTAGATATGGTCAATACATGGGGCTGTGGTAAAGCCCAGGTTGTTGGAAAGATTCTTGTAGGAAGATTAACAATAAAAAATAATACATTTGAGGCCAGTTGTTTTCAGGAATGGAGCAAAAATGTTTAAAAATAAATATGGATAAACTTGTAAATGTGGTTAAGAACAAAATAGTGAAGTGGAGTGGGTCAGAGCAGGTGCCAGTCAGGCCCAGGCAAACACAGCCCAAACGCAGCAGCAGAGACAGTTGGATGGGGCTTTACAGGAGCAGAGCAGGTGTTGAAGGCTTTGACTCAGGTCATTCATTTGTCATGTGACCAGAGGAGGAGGAGGAGCCACAGAGCAGTTTGTCATGTGACCAGAGGAGGAGGAGCCACAGAGTAGTTTGTCATGTGACCAGAGGAGGAGGAGCCACAGACCAGTTTCAGACGCACTTTGGTTTTAGTTCATGTTTCTCAGTGACGCAACAGCCATGTTTAGACCAGACCACGCCCACCCAGACACGACAGTCCACAGACCCGCCTCACATCAAGACCACGCCCACCCAGATACGATAGACCACAGACCCACTTCACATCCACTTAAGACAAAACTAAAATATTTTTTAAAAATCTTAAAAATTTGCACGAACAATTTGTTTTCACCTCAAAATGTGAAAATAGTTTTCCATCAAAATGTCAGTATCTATATTGAAAATATCCTAAAATAAAAACCAGGCACCAGGCTCCGTACAATGGGGGACCGAGCCTTTTCCTCAGCTGCACCGCGACTGCCCCAGCTGAGAGCCACACAGAGTCTGGACGTTTTTAAAGCAAATTTAAGGAACTTTTTATTTAGAAAAGCCTGTAGCTGATGTTTTTAGCTTTTGAACAACTAGTATTTTAATTTCCTTTTTATTGTAGCACTCTGAGATTTAGTTTAATGAAGACTGCAAATAATTAAAATATTTTATTTTTATTGTTATTAGTTTTAATAATAAATAAATACAATTTAAAAATCAAAAGATACGATTTTGTTTATTTAAATTTCAGTTTGATCTAATGTAATAAAAGTTCAATCAAACTGTGCCACTTTAAACATTAACTCCATAAACTTTAATCTTGTATCGTTTAGGTTTGGTTCAACTATAAACTAAAGTCTCATTTTACTGTTGGATCATTACTTGATAAATTACCTTCATTTGAAACTGTTCAGACTCACAAATATTGAGAAAAACATTTAAATCATTTATCTTTCATTTTTGGTAAAGACAGTTTGTTTGTTAAATTTGAATGTGAGTTTGGATTATATTTCATAACCAGGCGGGTTGAGGAGGTGCAGCTAAATCCTGGGACTTGTGTCTGTTTTTGGTCAAATTATAAGAAATATCTTTATCTAAACAAATCTCTGATCTACAACTCTCTGGTCCAATTTAAACACTGTCTGGCCCACTTTAAACACTCTCTGGCCCACTTTAAACACTCTCTGTTCCACTTTAAACACTCTCTGGCCCACTTTAAACACTCTCTGACCCACTTTAAACACTCTCTGGTCCACTTTAAACACTCCCTGGTCCACTTTAAACACTCCGGACACCTTTAAACACTCTCTGGCCCACTTTAAACACTCTCTGGTCACTTTAAACACTGGGTCCACTTTAAACACTCTCTCTCTGGCCACTTTGCAACACTCTCTGGTCCACTTTAAAAACTCTGTGGTCCACTTTAAACACTCTCTGGTCCATTTTAAAACCTCTCTTGTCCACTTTAAACACTCTCTGGTCCACGTAAACCACTCTCTGGTCCACTTTAAACACTCTCTGGTCCACGTTAAACACTCTCTGGTCCACTTTAAACACTCTCTGGTCCACTTTAAACACTCCGGTCCACTTTAAACACTCTCTGGTCCACTTTAAACACTCTCTGGTCCACTTTAAAACACTCTCTGGCCCACTTTAAACACTCTCTGGCCCATTTTAAAACCTCTCTGGCCCACTTTAAACACTCTCTGGCCACTTTAAAACCTCTCTGGCCCACTTTAAACACTCTCTGGCCCACTTTAAACACTCTCTGGCCCACTTTAAACACTCTCTGGGTCCACTTTAAAAAACTCTCTGGCCCACTTTTTAAACACTCTCTGGTCCACTTTAAACACTCTCTGGTCCACTTTAAACACTCTCTGGTCCACTTTAAACACTCTCTGGCCCACTTTAAAACTCTCTGGCCCACTCTCTGGTCCACAACACACTCTCTGGTCCACTCTCTCTCTGGTCCACTTTAAACACTCTGTGGTCCACTTTAAACACTCTGTGGTCCACTTTAAAAAATCTCTGGTCCTTTTTTAACACTCTCTGGCCCACTTTAAACACTCTCTGGCCAACTTTAAACACTCTCTGGTCCACTTTAAACACTCTCTGGTCCACTTTAAAAACACTCTCTGGGCCCACTTTAAAACAGTCTCTGGTCCACTTTAACACTCTCTGGTCCACTTTAAACACTCTCTGGCCCACACTTTAAAACACTCTCTGGTCCACTTTAAACACTCTCTGGGTCCATTTTAAAACTCTCTCTCTGGCCACTTTTGCAACACTCTCTCTGGTCCACTTTAAAAACTCTGTGGTCCACTTTAAACACTCTCTGGTCCACTTTAAAACCTCTCTGGTCCATTTTAAAACCTCTCTCTGTCCACGTTTAAAACTCTCTGGTCCACTTTAAACACTCTCTGGTCCACTTTAAACACTCTCTGGTCCACTTTAAACACTCTCTGGTCCACTTTAAACACTCTCTGGTCCACTTTAAACACTCTCTGGTCCACTTTAAACACTCTCTGGCCCACTTTAAACACTTTCTGGTCCACTTTAAACACTGGCCCATTTTAAAAACTCTCTGGCCCACTTTTCAACACTCTCTGGTCCACTTTAAACACTCTCTGGTCCACTTTAAACACTCTCTGACCCACGTTAAAACCTCTCTGGCCCTTTTTAAACACTCTCTGGTCCACATTAAACACTCTCTGGTCCACTTTAAACACTCTCTGGTCCACTTTAAACACTCTGTGGTCCACTTTAAACACTCTGTGGTCCACTTTAAAAACTCTCTGGTCCACTTTAAAACACTCTCTGGCCCACTTTAAACACTCTCTGGCCAACTTTAAACACTCTCTGGTCCACTTTAAACTCTCTGACCCACTTTAAACGCTCTCTGGCCCACTTTAAACACTCTCTGGTCCACTTTAAACACTGGCCCATTTTAAAAAAAACTCTGGCCCACTTTAAACACTCTCTGGTCCCACTTTAAACACTCTCTCTGGTCGACTTTAAAACACACTCTCTGACCCACGTTAAAACCTCTCTGGTCCACATTAAACACTCTCTGGTCCACTTTAAACACTCTGTGGTCCACTTTAAACACTCTGTGGTCCACTTTAAAAACTCTCTGGCCAACTTTAAACACTCTCTGGCCCACTTTAAACACTCTTTGGTTCACTTTGAACACTCTTTGGTCCACATTAAAAACTCTCTGACCCACTTTTTAAACACTCTGTGGTCCACTTTAAACACTCTCTGCTCCACTTTAAACACTCTCTGGCCCACTTTAAACACTCTCTGGCCCACTTTAAAACTCTCTCTGCCCACTTTAAAACCTCTCTGATCCACTTTAAAAAACTTCCTCTCTGTCCACTTTAAACACTCCGGTCCAGTTTAAACACTCTCTCTGGTCCACTTTAAAACACTCTCTGGTCCACTTTTAAAACACTCTCTGGTCCACTTTAAAACACTCTCTGGTCCTTTTTAAACACTCTCTGGCCCACTTTTCTCTGCCCAACTTTAAACACTCTCTGGCCAACTTTAAACAGTCTCTGGTCCACTTTAAACACTCTATGGCCCACTTTAAACACTCCCTGGTCCACTTTAAACACTCCGGACACCTTTAAACACTCTCTGGCCCACTTTAAACACTCTCTGGTCCACTTTAAACACTGGCCCAATTTAAACACTCTCTGGCCCACTTTAAACACTCTGTGGTCCACTTTAAAAAATCTCTGGTCCTTTTTAAACACTCTCTGGCCCACTTTAAACACTCTCTGGCCCACTTTAAAACACTCTCTGGTCCACTTTAAACTCTCTCTGGCCACTTTAAACGCTCTCTGGCCCCCTCTGGCCACTTTAAAACACTCTCTGGTCCACTTTAAACACTCTCTGGCCCATTTTTAAAAACTTTTCTGGCCCACTTTAAACACTCTCTGGTCCACTTTAAAAACTCTCTGGTCGACTTTAAAACACTCTCTGGCCCACGTTTAAAACCTCTCTCTGGTCCACATTAAACACTCTCTGGTCCACTTTAAACACTCTGTGGTCCACTTTAAACACTCTGTGGTCCACTTTAAAAACTCTCTGGCCAACTTTAAACACTCTCTGGCCCACTTTAAACACTCTTTGGTTCACTTTGAACACTCTTTGGTCCACATTAAAAACTCTCTGACCCACTTTAAACACTCTGTGGTCCACTTTAAACACTCTCTGCTCCACTTTAAACAATCTCTGGCCCACTTTAAACACTCTCTGATCCATTTTAAAACTTCCTTGTCCACTTTAAACACTCCGGTCCAGTTTAAACACTCTCTGGTCCACTTTAAACACACTCTGGTCCACTTTTAACACTCTCTGGTCCACTTTAAACACTCTCTGGTCCTTTTTAAACACTCTCTGGCCCACTTTAAACACTCTCTGGCCAACTTTAAACAGTCTCTGGTCCACTTTAAACACTCTATGGCCCACTTTAAACACTCTCTGGTCCACTTGGGTCCACTTTAAAACACTCTCTGGACACTTTAAACACTCTCTGGCCCACTTTAAACACTCTCTGGTCCACTTTAAACACTGGCCCAATTTAAACACTCTCTGGCCCACTTTGCAACACTCTCTGGTCCACTTTAAAAACTCTGTGGTCCACTTTAAACACTCTCTGGTCCATTTTAAAACCTCTCTTGTCCACTTTAAACACTCTCTGGTCCACGTAAACCACTCTCTGGTCCACTTTAAACACTCTCTGGTCCACGTTAAACACTCTCTGGTCCACTTTAAACACTCCGGTCCACTTTAAACACTCCGGTCCACTTTAAACACTCTCTGGTCCACTTTAAACACACTCTGGTCAACTTTAAACACACTCTGGTCAACTTTAAACACTCTCTGGTCCACTTTAAACACTCTGGCCCATTTTGAAAACTCTCTGGCCCACTTTAAACACTCTCTGGTCCACTTTAAACACTCTCTGGTCCACTTTAAACACTCTCTGGCCCACTTTAAACACTCTTCTCTGGTCCACTTTAAACTCTCTGGTCTGGCCCATTTTAAAAACTCTCTGGCCCACTTTTCAACACTCTCTGGTCCACTTTAAACACTCTCTGGTCCACTTTAAACACTCTCTGACCCACGTTAAAACCTCTCTGGCCCTTTTTAAACACTCTCTGGTCCACATTAAACACTCTCTGGTCCACATTAAACACTCTGTGGCCCACTTTAAACACTCTGTGGTCCACTTTAAAAAATCTCTGGTCCTTTTTTAACACTCACTGGTCCACTTTAAACACTCTCTGGCCCCACTAAAAACACTCTCTGGTCCACTTTAAACACTCTCTGGCCCATTTTAAACACTCTCTGGCCCACTTTAAACACTCTCTGGTCCACTTTAAAACTCTCTGGGTCCACTTTAAACACTCTCTGGTCCACTTTTAAAACTCTCTTGTCCACTTTAAAACTCTCTCTGGTCCACGTTTAACACTCTCTGGTCCACTTTAAACACTCTCTGGTCCACTTTAAACACTCTCTGGTCCACTTTTAAAACACTCTCTGGTCCACTTTTAACACTCTTGGTCCACTTTAAACACACTCTGGTCAACTTTTTAAACTCTGGTCCACTTTAACACTCTCTGGCCCACTTTAAAAACTCTCTGGCCCACTTTAAAAAACTCTCTGGTCCACTTTAAACACTCTCTGGTCACTTTAAAACACTTTGGTCCAAAAACACTCTCTGGTCCACTTTAAACACACTCTCTGGGGCCCACTTTTTAAACACTCTCTGGTCACTTTTTAAACACTGGCCACTTTAAACCACTCTCTGGCCCACTTTAAAACTCTCTGGCCCACTTTTTTTAACACTCTCTGGTCCACTTTTTAAACACTCTCTGGTCCACTTTAAACACTCTCTGGTCCACTTTAAACACTCTCTGACCCACGTTAAAACCTCTCTGGCCCTTTTTAAACACTCTCTGGTCCACATTAAACACTCTCTGGTCCACATTAAACACTCTCTGGTCCACTTTAAACACTCTCTGGTCCACTTTAAACACTCTGTGGTCCACTTTAAACACTCTGTGGTCCACTTTAAACACTCTGTGGTCCACTTTAAAAAATCTCTGGTCCTTTTTTAACACTCTCTGGCCCACTTTAAACACTCTCTGGCCAACTTTAAACACTCTCTGGCCAACTTTAAACACTCTCTGGTCCACTTTAAACTCTCTGACCCACTTTAAACGCTCTCTGGCCCACTTTAAACAGTCTCTGGTCCACTTTAAACACTCTCTGGCCCACTTTAAACACTCTCTGGCCCACTTTAAACACTCTCTGGTCCACTTTAAACACAGGCCCATTTTAAAAACTTTCTGGCCCACGTTAAACACTCTCTGGTCCACTTTAAACACTCTCTGGTCGACTTTAAACACTCTCTGACCCACGTTAAAACCTCTCTGGTCCACATTAAACACTCTCTGGTCCACTTTAAACACTCTGTGGTCCACTTTAAACACTCTGTGGTCCACTTTAAAAACTCTGTGGTCCTTTTTAAACACTCTCTGGCCCACTTTAAACACTGTCTGGCCAACTTTAAACACTCTCTGGCCCACTTTAAACACTCTTTGGTTCACTTTGAACACTCTTTGGTCCACATTAAAAACTCTCTGACCCACTTTAAACACTCTGTGGTCCACTTTAAACACTCTCTGCTCCACTTTAAACAATCTCTGGCCCACTTTAAACACTCTCTGATCCATTTTAAAACTTCCTTGTCCACTTTAAAACACTCCGGTCCACACTTTAAAACACTCTCTGGTCCACTTTTTAAACACTCTGGTCCACTTTTTAAACACTCTCTGGTCCACTTTAAACACTCTCTCTGGTCCACTTTAAACACTCTCTGGCCCACTTTAAAAACTCTCTGGCCAACTTTTTAAACAGTCTCTGGTCCACTTTAAACACTCTTTGACCCACTTTAAACACTCTATGGCCCACTTTAAACACTCTATGGCCCACTTTAAACACTCTCTGGTCCACTTTAAACACTGGCCCATTTTAAAAACTCTCTGGCCCACTTTTCAACACTCTCTGGTCCACTTTAAAAACTCTTTGGTCCACTTTAAACACTCTCTGGTCCATTTTAAAACCTCTCTTGTCCTCTTTAAACACTCTCTTGTCCACTTTAAACACTCTCTGGTCCACTTTAAACACTCTCTGGTCCACTTTAAACACTCTCTGGTCCACTTTAAACACTCTCTGGTCCACTTTAAACACTCTCTGGTCCACTTTAAACACTCTCTGGTCCACTTTAAACACTCCTGTCCACTTTAAACACACTCTGGTCCACTTTAAACACACTTTGGTCCACTTTAAATACTCTCTGGTCCACTTTAAACACTCTGGCCCATTTTGAAAACTCTCTGGCCCACTTTAAACACTCTCTGGTCCACTTTAAACACTCTGGTCCACTTTAAACACTCTCTGGCCCACTTTAAACACTGGCCCATTTTAAAAAACTCTCTGGCCCACTTTTCAACACTCTCTGGTCCACTTTATAAACTCTGTGGTCCACTTTAAACACTCTCTGGTCCATTTTAAAATCTCTCTTGTCCACTTTAAACACTCTCTGGTCCACTTTAAACACTCTCTGACCCACGTTAAAACCTCTCTGGCCCTTTCTAAACACTCTCTGGTGCACATTAAACACTCTCTGGTCCACTTTAAACACTCTCTGACCCACTTTAAACACTCTGTGGTCCACTTTAAACACTCTCTGGCCCACTTTAAACACTCTCTGGCCAACGTTAAACACTCTCTGGTCCACTTTAAACACTCTCTGACCCACTTTAAACAATCTCTGGTCCACTTTAAACACTCTCTGACCCACTTTAAACACTCTTTGGTCCACTTTAAACACTCTGGTCCACTTTAAACACTCTCTGGCCCACTTTTAACACTCTCTTGCCCACTTGAAACACTCTCTCGTCCACTTTAAACACTCTCTGGTCCTTTTTAAACACTCTCTGGCCCACTTCAAACACTCTTTGGTTCACTTTAAACACTCTCTGGCCCACTTTTAACACTGTGGCCCACTTTAAACACTCTCTGGTCCACTTTAAACACTCTCTGGTCCACTTTAAACACTCTCTGACCCACTTTAAAACCTCTCTGGCCCTTTCTAAACACTCCCTTGCCCACTTTAAACACTCTCTGGTACATTTTAAACACTCTCTGGCCCACTTTAAACACTCTCTGGTCAATTTTAAATACTCTCTGGCCCACTTTAAACACTCTCTGGCCCACTTTAAACACTCTCTGGCCCACTTTAAACACTCTCTGGCCCACTTTAAACACTCTCTGGCCCACTTTAAACACTCTCTGGCCCACTTTAAACACTCTCTCGCCCACTTTAAACACTCTCTGGTCCACTTTAAACACGCTCTGGTCCATTTTAAATACTCTCTGGCCCACTTTAAACACTCTCTGGCCCACTTTAAACACTCTCTGGTCCATTTTAAATACTCTCTGGCCCACTTTAAACACTCTCTGGCCCACTTTAAACACTCTCTGGCCCACTTTAAACACTCTCTGGCTCACTTTAAACACTAGAGAGATGTGTCTGTGTGTGTGTTTGTGTTAAAAACGCATAAAAACTCAAAAGAAAAAAAGGATTCCCTTTCAACAGTTCACATTAAGGAACTGTATAAAAGCCGACTCGTCCAAAAGAGCCGACTCGTCCAAAAGAGCCGACTCGTCCAAAAGAGCCGACTCGTCCAAAAGAGCCGACTCGTTCAAAAGAGCCGACTCGTCCAAAAGAGCCGACTCGTTCAAAAGAGCCGACTGGTCCTAAAGAGCCGACTGGTTCAAAAGAGCCGACTGGTCCTAAAGAGCCGACTCGTTCAAAAGAGCCGACTGGTCCAAAAGAGCCGACTGGTCCAAAAGAGTCGACTCGTCCAAAAGAGTCGACTCGTCCAAAAGAGCCGACTCGTTCAAAAGAGCCGACTCGTCCCAAAGAGCCGACTCGTCCCAAAGAGCCGACTCGTCCCAAAGAGCCGACTCGTCCCAAAGAGCCGACTCGTCCCAAAGAGCCGACTCGTCCAAAAGAGCCGTCTCGTCCAAAAGAGTCGACTCGTCCAAAAGAGCCGACTGGTTCAAACGTCACGTCTCTAGTTCTGGTGAAGTTTCTCTTTTCTCTTGGACGTGAGCAGCAGATGTGACGTGTCGAGGTAATTCCATAACTGTTACCTAGCAACAAACTGTAAACAAGGGCCACGCCTCATTTACACAATATAAATATGTTTATTATATTTCAAATACATCTAGTTTTACTTTTGCTCACAAACGTCGCTGGTGAAAGACTGAGTTAAATAGTCTTCATGACAGGTACGATCCCACTAAACGTACAAACAATTAGAACAAAATAATAAGATGAAATGTTTTGTGTTTCAGACTCCTGTGAGTTCTCTCTGGACCCAAACACAGCTCACAGACGTCTGCTTCTGTCTGAGGACAATCAGACTGTGACAGGAGTGAAGGAGGAGCAGGAGGATCCACATCATGAGGAGCAGGAGTATCCACATCATGACCACAGGTTCACAGACGACTTCTACCCCCAGGTCCTGAGCTGCACTGGCCTGAGGGGGCGCTGTTACTGGGAGGTGGACTGGAGTAGGAAGGTTAATATAGCAGTGAGTTACAGAGGAATCAGACGGAGCGGACGGGAGAGTCTGTTTGGGAACAATGATCAGTCCTGGAGTCTGGACATGAGTGATGGATTTTACTGTGTCAATCACAACAGAAACATGACAGACCCCCCCCATCGCTCAAGGAGAGCGGGCGGGTCCTCTGATGAACAGGGTGTGTTCTCTCGCAGAGTGGGCGTGTCCTCTGGCAGAGTGGGCGTGTCCTCTGGCAGAGTGGGCGTGTTCCTGGACTCTGAGGCTGGAGCTCTGTCCTTCTATCTCGTCTCCTCTGATGGAGAACTGTTCCACCTCTGGACCTTCTCCTCGTCCTTCTCTGAGCCTCTGTTCTCTGGATTTAGACTGGATGAAGAAGGTTCCTCTGTGACTCTGGTGAAAGAGACGAGACGATGAACAAAACACAAGAGAAACTGTATTTGTCCCACGATGAGACAGAACAATGAGAACAAAAGATCTGCAAGAGAAATAAAACAAAATGGAGCTTAAATGTAACAGTTTAAATTTGACTTTGAATCAAATAAAGACACAAAATACAGTAAATGACGATGGGAAAGAACATGTAGAGTTCTACTTCTTTACTTTGGTCCAAACTGTATTGGACCAGACGATAAAGGTGAACTGTTTTTTCTGTAGTTTCTCAGTTAAAGACGAGGTATTTGACTTCTATGGGGTATAAAAGAGGGGTATTTGACTTCTATGGGGTATTAAATTGGGGTATTTGACTTCCATGGGGGTATTAAAAAGGGGTATTTGACTTCTATGGGGTATTAAAGAGGGGTATTTACTTCTATGGGGTATTAAAGAGGGGTATTTACTTCTATGGGGTATTAAAGGGTGTATTTGACTTCTATGGGGTATTAAAGAGGGGTATTTGACTTCTATGGGGTATTAAAGAGGGGTATTTGACTTCTATGGGGTATTAAAGAGGGGTATTTGACTTCTATGGGGTATTAAAGAGGGGTATTTGACTTCTATGGGGTATTAAAGAGGGGTATTTGACTTCTATGGGGTATTAAAGAGGGGTATTTGACTTCTATGGGGTATTAAAGAGGGGTATTTGACTTCTGTGGGGTATTAAAGGGTGTATTTTACTTCTATGGGGTAAAAAGGGGTATTTTGACTTCTATGGGGTATTAAAGAGGGGTATTTGACTTCTATGGGGTATTAAAGAGGAGGTATTTGACTTCTATGGGGTATTAAAGAGGGGTATTTGACTTCTATGGGGTATTAAAGAGGGGTATTTGACTTCTATGGGGTATTAAAGAGGGGTATTTGACTTCTGTGGGGTATTAAAGTGTTAGTTCCTCTTAAATGGAGAGTGAAGCTCTCAAAGCTGGAGCTGGTGTCTCTGTTCTGAAGTTTTCCTCATTCTCATCACTGTCTTGTGTTTGGTAAATTTGATCTTTTTTTACTGATTATTTTCTGTGTAAATGTGTCACTTTTAAAATGTTCAGATCTGGTTTAAAACATTGTAAATGCGTCATGTGAACGTGCTCTTCAGGTTTGAGTCCAGCTCTGTGAAGTCGCTGTGAAATGGAGGAAAAGAAAACACATTTGGAGCCTGAATCTGACCTTTGGCTTTTAAGAAAATTCACTTATCTCATATTAATAAATAAGATGTAAATAAGTCTCAGTCCAGTGTGAGTCTGAGCTCGTTGCTTGTTTTATTTTAAATATTTGTGTTGTATTTTTGTTCAGTTTTCAAGGTTCATGGTTTTCACTCTGTTGCTGTAGTTTGGCCCATTCCTCCTGCAGATCTCCTCTAGAGCAGTGATGTTTTGGGGCTGGACTTTCACCTCCCTCCAAAGATCTTCACTGCTCTCACTGATGGAAGGAGGTTTTCACTCAAAATCTCACGATACATGGCTCCATTCATTCTTTCTTTACACGGATCAGTCGTCCTGGTCTCAGAAAAACAGCCCCAGAGCCTGATGTTTCCACCCCCATGCTCCATAGTAGGTCTGGTGTTCTTTGGATCAACTCAGCATCTTTCTCTTCCAGATACGACAAGTTTTGACCAAAAAGTTCCATTTCTA
Source organism: Periophthalmus modestus (assembly GCA_019594935.1). Classification (NCBI taxonomy): domain Eukaryota; kingdom Metazoa; phylum Chordata; class Actinopteri; order Gobiiformes; family Gobiidae; genus Periophthalmus; species Periophthalmus modestus. Next base: position 3,332,794 of record JAIEZT010001373.1, read on the forward strand.
TTTCATCTAACCATATGACATTGTCCCAGTCTCTTCTGGATCACCCAAATCCAAACTTCAGACAGGCCTGGACATGTCCTTCATCAGGGGGACACGTCTCTGCAGGATTTGAGTCCCTGGTCGTAGTGTGTTACTGATGGTGCCTTTGTTACTTTGGTCCCTCTGCAGGTCGTTCACTAGGTCCCCGTGTGGTTCTGGGGTTTTTGCTCCTCGTTCTTGTGTCATTTTGACCCCACGGGGTGAGATCTTGCCCCAGATGGAGGGAGATTATCAGTGTCTTTCTTCCATTTTCTAATAATTCTCCACAGTTGATTTGTTCACACGAGCTGCTCACCTGTTGCAGATTGAGTCTTCAGCCTGGTGCAGGTCACAGTTTTGTTTGTGGTTCCTTTGACGTGTCTTTGGTCTTGGCCATAGTGGAGTTTGGAGTGTGACTGTTTGAGGTTGTGGACAGGTGTCTTTTATACTGAGAACGAGTTCAAACAGGAGCCATTAATACAGGGAACGAGTGGAGGACAGAGGAGCCTCTGAAAGAACAAGTTACACGTCTGTGAGACATAAATCCTGCTGTTTGTAGGTGAACAAATACTTATTTTATAGAGGAATTTACCAATTAATTTATTAAAAATCCTACACTGTGATTTCCTGGATTTTTTCCTCATTCTGTCTCATAGTTGAAGTGAAACTATGATGAAAATTACAGGCCTCTCTCATCTTTTTAAGTGGGAGAACTTGCACTACTGGTGTCTGACTAAATACTTTTTTGTCCCACTGTAAGAGGAAGAAAATGGATGGATGGATGTTCCAGGTTATAGCTGCATCTTTAGTCCTGACTCTGGGCACCAGCAGGAGATGGTTCATATGGCATTAACATGTCAGAGATGTACTTTGGTGCTGTCTCACTGCAGCAGGTGAATCTGGACCAGTGGATTCACTCTGACACTGCATCAGATCAGTGTGTGGATGAAAACAAGTTTCTCCAGATAAACTCAGACAAGACTCAAGTCATAGACCCACAGAAACATAGAGAAAGTGTCAGCAGTCACCTCCAGTCTCTTTCTCTAAAACCTTCAAATCAGACTCAGACTTGAAAGTTTTTTTACCATCTAAAAAACATTGCAAAATCAAAGTTAAACTGTCCAAACCAGACTCAGAGAGACTTATCCTGCATTTGTCTCCAGGAGGTTAGACGACTGTAACGTCCTGCTCACTGGCCTCTCCAAACGAGCCTTAAGACAGAACAGTACATCCAGATAGAACACTGCTGCGAGAGTCTGACTAGATCCAGGAAGTACTTCACACGTGTGTCCTGTGCTCAGGTGAAGTACTTCACACATGTGTCCTGTGTCTTTAGCTCCTGTAGCTCAGAGAATAGACTTTAAAGCAGCTCTGTGTGAACAAGTCTCTCCATGAACCAGCACCAAAGAACATCTCTGATATGTTAGTGCCACATGAATCATCTCTCAGTTTGAGGTCTTCAGGGACCAGCCTCCTGCTAGTGTCCAGAGTCAGGACTAAACATGGGGAATCATTCAGTTTTACACAGCTGGACTATGTCCTTTTATGCAGCTGGACTATGTCCTTTTATGCAGCTGGACTATGTCCTTTTATGCAGCTGGACTATGTCCTTTTATGCAGCTGGACTATGTCCTTCCTGAAGACGTGAGACAGGCCTCTACTTTGACCATGTTTAAATTCAGGCTCTAAACGGTTCGGTTTAGCTGTGCATATGATTGAAGCTTGTTATTCTGCTCTTTTCTTTTAATGTTCAGTTTATGATGATTATTTATGTTTTGATTTGTTTGTATTGTGATTTGAATGTCTTTCTTATTCTGTAAAACACTTTGAATGACTTTGTGTATGAATTGTGCTGTACAAATAAACTTGCCTGGGGTTGTCCTCATGTGTCGTATCAGTCCTATAAACTTCACTGGCCTGAGACAAAGTCCATGTGTCTCCTGTCCCATTGAAATGTCTCACTGTAGAGGCAGTTTGTGTGGAACATGGAAAAAAGTTTTATCAGAGTTGATTTTACACTGAGCTGGTTCCCTCTGCAACTTTGGTGCATTTCTGCTCATGTTTAGTGGGTCTTTCCCTTTTTATTGTGTGATTTGAGTCAGAGCTCTTCATTCATGGGAGGTTTGGAGGAGCTTAGAGGTAAAACTGCACAAAATAGGGAATGAGTGTAATTGTTTTTTCTAATCAGGGGCGCTCCGGGCCTGCCGTTGGCTCCCCCGAAACGAGGGCTACTCCTGCGAGTGGACAGGACAAACTGCCGGGAGGGTTGGTCCTTCACACACCCAGTGTTGGGAATAACGGCGTTAAACTATAACGGCGTTAGTAACGTTTTGTTTTTTCACTAACGGAGTAATTGAACTAATTACTTTTCCCAGCGTCCCAACGCCGTTACCGTTACTGACAGTAAAACGTGGCGCGTTACTATTACTTCACTTCACTCTGCTCTTCATCAGAGTCTCTCAGACGAGGAGCTGCAGCTGTTGTGTTTCTTTGGTGAAAGAGGCTCGGGGTGAGAGGCTTGTTTGAGATGAGGCGCAGATAATCTCGTGAGAGTGAGGCCGACGCAGCCGTGTCTGAAATAACCAAAGTGCCTTAAATGCGCCGCTTGAACGGGGCATTTAAGTCGGGCGGTGCTTCGACCCGCACTTCGAACAGTACATGGTGCATTTGACGAATTCAGACACAGCCGCAATTTTTGAGCGAGGCGAGCGCAGCAGCTCCACCAACTGCGGCGCCTGCATGGACTACAAACTCTTAATACATGATGGGAAATGGTGTCCTGTCACACGTGCATTAACAGCTGATTGGGTCCGAGTTGAGTTTTGATCAGAAACGTGACGCACGGCGCCTCCTCCAACTTTACACAAACTCTGCCACATATTTGACATGGACATATGTTTAAATGTGACTGAAGTCTCCAGGCTGGAGTCACATGAATCACTTTAAACAAATACAATATAATTACAATCTGTTAAAGTGAAATAAATGTTAAAGGTTCACATCTGTTGTGTTTAATTTTTTTTTTTTTATATAGTAACGGCATAGTTACTTTGCCTAGTAACGAGTTACTTCTCCCAAAAAGTAACGGACATGGTAACTCAGTTACTTTTTGGGAGAAGTAACTTGTAACTATAACTAATTACATTTTTGAAGCAAGATTCCCAACACTGCACACACCCCACCCAAAAGTGCGACCGACTCACCGCGCTGGACGGCAATCGTTCCGTCCAGTAGTAGTTATGCACGCCGTAGTAGGATCAGCCCATTCTCCGGTCCTTCGCCCCTCCAGCCGCTCCGAGTCTGCGCCGCTCCGAGTCTGCGCCGCGCCGTCCCAACAAGTCCCAGCTTCAGCCTGTATCTCCCTGGACGTTCTTCCGTGCCCTTCTTCGTGCAACTGTCCCCCTCTGTTCTTCGTGTTACCATGCCCATGCCCCGTGTCCGTCCTGTTGTCCCTGTCTCCTGCCTCGTGTGTCTCCTCTCCCCCTCCCTCACCTGTCACTCCGGAGCTGGGCGGAGCTCTGCTCCTCCCACGCGCACCTGCATCTCGTCTACGGTGATGAGCACCACCTGTGGAGGATAAATGGGACTTGGCCCATTCATTCGGTGCAAGTCCGTCCGCGTGAAAACGTAGCTATTCTGCCTACTTGGATACTAGGGATGGGCAAAACGAAGCCTCATGAACCAGCAAAGCCCTCGAAACAAATGATTCGAGGCTTCGAATCACTGTTCGAATCACGACTCTACAGCGGCCTCTGGTGGCAATGCCTCAGCATTTCTCCACAGTGGCTCAACAAAACACATCCTGATCTAACATGGTTTCTAATAAAGCTTGTTCTAATAAAGTTTGTGTAAGTGTACGCAGGTGTATGTTACGAATTAATTTGTGTAAATAAAATTAAAGCCATGGAAGTTATGCATTAATCAGATTTCAAGATTTTTATTCAAAAATATAATTTTTTCTGCAGTGGAGGGGTGCAAGCGGTTTCTTTTTTTGTTTAATACCTCCCCTGCTTTTGAAAACACTCGTTCACATGGAACACTGGTTGCAGGTATGGCCAGAAACTTTTTTGACAGTAGATATAAATGAGGAAAAATAACTGCCCTCTCTTTCCACTAGACAAGTGGGTCTGAGGTACGGGGAATAAACGGGTCTTGTAAATATTTTCCCACTTCAACTGTGGCGTCTGCAGTTCTGCTGTGGGTGGTGGTTTTGTTTTTTACTTTTTGGTCAAATTGACGACGACGACGACGACGACGACGACGACGACGACGACGACGATACTGCTGCCAGTGAGATATGAGGTTCTAAAAAAAAAAAAAAAAAATGAAATGAAATTAAAAAGTGTTCACAATAAATGTTGACAGAATATGACCTATAAAGATTTTTAAATTCTCACCAGGTGTTGCTACAGGCTGCATTACTGTAGCACACTCCAAGGCCAGCTGTTTTTCGGCTTCCTGTGCCTTTGCTGGGGGGTTACCAAAACCGAGGCTTTTAAAACGAGGGTCCAGCAATGTTGCCAGTGCAAGTGGCCTGTATGTTTCATACTGGCCACATCTTTGCTGCAGGCCATCCTTCAACAGTGTGCCTGTTCATCAATACAAATAGTCACACTATTAATATAGTTTGTTAGTATCATTACAGTTGTTGTAATAATTATTGTAGTTGCTCACCCAACTGTAAAGTTGATTGTTGCTTTGTTTGTTTCAAATGCTCAAACAGCTTATGCTGCAGCGTTCTGTACAGTGGGATCACTTTTGAGGCTGAGACCCTCTTCTCCTCTGACAGCTCTGTTAGAATAAGAAAAGATACAATAGATTTATCTCAGTGCAACCAACAAATACAATGAAATTATTAATTACTATCAAAGTACCAGTTGTTGCTGCCTTGAAAGGCTGCAGCAGAAACGATTCCTGAATAATATCATAATCAGCGCTGGTCAGAGGAGAAATGTCATTCTCCAGATTGGACAGAGCTGCTCCCTCAGGTTCTCTTTGCTCATACAGCCGCTGAAACATGTCAAAAGTGCTGTTCCACCTGGTATCCACCTCCTGAATTAGTTTTAGCGTTGGCCGTCCCATCAGCATTTGCATTTCGTTTAGTTTTTCTTTCGCCTTGCTGCTTGACCTGAACAGTCCCACCACTTTCCTGCTTTTGTCCCTTATATCATTAACAACGGGTGTATGATCCAATGCTTTTTTCACAATTAAATTGAGTGTGTGAGCGAAGCAGGAGATGTGCCGGAGGTTGAGGAGCTGGACACTCAGCTTCATGTTGGCAGCATTATCTGTGACCATAAAGCTGACCTTCTCGGTAATGCCCCAGTTAGCCATGAGGAGCCTCTGTGCCTCTGCAATGTTCTGAGCGGTATGTGAAAAATGACTAACTCCCAGTTTTACCGTCTCCAGTTTGGAGTCAGGTGCCACATAGTGAGCCGTGACTCCGATGTAGCCGTCCATGTTAATGGAAGACCACATATCTGTGGTGAGGCAAACTGAATCAGCCTTTTTGAGCTCTTCCTTGGTCTTCTCCTTGGTTTTCTCGTACAGCTCATTTATCATGTTTGCCACAGCTTTTCTTGATGGGAGGACATAGCTGGGGTCCAAGTCATGTACAAATAACTTGAAACCTTCATCCTCCACAGCTGACAGAGGCAGCAAGTCCTTCACCACCAAGCGGACGAGGGACTCATCCAAAACCTTCTGTCTAGCTATAAGAAGCAAACAAACTATTTACAACAAGCAACTAAAGCATTTCACAGCTTATTGCAAGTATAGAAATTACTTCTATGTGAATTTCCCTAGTAAATAAATAAATAATAAATAGTATTATGAAACACATATGTAGAGTTAAGTGAATTTAGGGGATAGAAAAACACAGAGCAATGACTTATTTCAGAAAAAGACTAAAGGTTAACAAGTTTCAGCTTACACTACACACACTACACACAAAACCTGCTTGAACTGAACTGTGATTTGAACTGAATGAGTGGGTTCACTTATGTACAATTGCATAATTCTTTATTCATTAATCATTTAGGCCTATATTACTGTCATTGTGTGTATTATAGTTACTTTGATATGCATACCTTGGCTACATGTGCCAGCAGCAGTGCCAGCAGAAGTACCAGGACAGGAACCAGCAGAAAGGTTTGCAGGAGTGGCCCCTACAGAACCAGGGGCAGCAGCGTTCCCCTCATCCTCCATTTTATGGACTCTAGACAAATGGCGTATCATTGTAGATGTATTATTGCAATAAGCAAGTTGCTTATCACAAATCATACACCTGACTTTGTTTGGGGTTTCCAAATGGAAATGTTCCCACGCCACAGAACGACGTCTCTTGCTGGAACATCCATCTCTAAATCCTAACAATCTAATCTAAAGTAATCTAACCTACCTAGTAAATATGGCCTATAGTGTGATGCTGTGTGTCTTTTGTATGGACCTAAGCTTGGCTATGTGTTAGTGTAACTTTACAGTCTATCTAATCTGTGATCTAAACTAGCTGCATAAACTCACTATCTCACTATTAATCAAAGTATCAGTATCTCTCTGTCAAAATCTCACTGTCTCTCGCCTCTCACAAACCCACATTGGGCAACGCGCCAAAATATCTTAAACCCTGTGGGAGCAGGTTGAGACAAGTGCGGTGCTTTGTGGTTCGTTGAAATCCCTGTCAATCAAACTTTGGTTTTGAGACATGAGCCTCTGGTGAAACGTGTTTGAAAAGGCGGTGTTTCATGAACCACTTGAGTGACGTCACGCGTTTCATGAGACGTCTAAGTCACGTGACCAGTGTTTTGACTCGCGTTTTGGAACACTGCTTCAAAGCGCATGCGCTTCAAGGCTTCGAAGCGGTGTTGAAAAGCGTGTTTCAAAACTGCCATCACTATTGGATACTACTTGCTTATCTTTGTGAATGCTGAACTATTCCTGTGTTCTCCTCCAGACCTCTGCTCCCGGATCCTCCGCATGCCTGCATCTCCCGTCCAGCTCCCGCCTCGTCCTCCTGGTAACCTGTTTGTCTTGTCTGCGCACCCACCTGCACTCGGCTCACGGCTCCTGCACTCTCACCTGCTCTCCGCTCCTGGCTCCTCGTCTCCGGTCTTACCTGCTCCTCGATCCTGGCTCCACGTCCCGGTCTCCCAACTCACCTGCTCCTCGCTCCCGGCTCCTCGTCCCGCTCCCCGTTGCCCTATACTCAGCACTATTGATAGTTAACTGTTTTCACTTCTGTAAATAAACACTGTTAAACCGCTTCTGGTCTGCATATTGGTCCGATTCAACCCACATTACGACAGTTACAGTCAGTGTCTATTTATCACCCCTGCTTAAGGTCCACACCTGCTATTAATTTGGGACAGGTGCGCAGCTTGGGACAGGTATTTCCCTTGTTCCGCCCAAAAGGGTGGGGCCACGCCCAAAAGTCAACCCATAAATTCACAACATGCAACAGAAGTCAAAACATGCAAATAGCTCAAGACATGCAAACACAGGCCCTATCCCAACATATGTGTAAACATTATTCTCAGGGATCTTTTTTTTAACCAAATGTATCCGTCTCATTCCATAGTATTTCTGTACTTACAGGCAGTGATGGAAGGTAGTGAAGTGCAGGTTGTAAAGAACTGTACTGCCACGGCCCCTGTTGTGCCATGTTTTTATGAATAATAATAATGTGTGTTTTTGGAGGCGACCTGGATGCACTAGGGCCCAGCACATCCACCCGCCTATAAAAGGGACCCGCCTCCTACGCCCGGTGCTGCTCCTCTGGCTCAACTCCACCTGGACATGCCATCAACCAATCACCTCAACGCACTGGAGCACAATCTGCACATATTTATTGTAACTTACCAAATAAAGGCTCCAGCAGAGAGCTTAAAACCCTTTGAGTCGTGTCTGCCTCCTTCCTTTGTTGAGGTCACACGAGCCGGGCCATAACATGTACTTAAGTAGAGCTTTTATGTATCTGTGCCTAAGTACACAGATATCTGTACTTTCTACTCCGCTACATCCTCACTAAAGTTTTTGAGTTCACACCTCGGCTCACAAAATAAAAACACAAAAGTCATGAGAAAAAGTTAAGAAATTGATTCTTGTTGCTACTGTTGCTACTACAAAATATGTGTTATTTTTAAATCAGTATCACTATATTTAACATACTAACAAATTAACACTTGTCTGAAATACTATTACTTTTTACTCTTAAAGTACATTTTTAAACGGGTACTTGAATACTTTTACTTCAGTAGATTTATTCATGTGATACTTTTACTTCTGTGTGTGTACTTTTACTCACTTAAGTAACACGACTGAGCCTCATCCACCACTGCTACAAGTAACATCACGATCATTATTATATGATCTCATTATTCATGGCCCTATATCTGCACTCACTGTTTTTAAGACATTTCTGAGCAATAAAACACCTGTGTTTGAATAAATGCAGATAGATATGTTTAATGCTCTACTGTGAGACATTTGCCGGACCTTCCACCAGAAAAGTTACATACAGACACAGCAATAAAACACAAACACTTTATTTGACATGGAAAATGAACAGTGATCACATTGACAATCATATATTTGTTTGAAGTGACACATGAAGTACAAATGATTCAAATCTGAGGTGAAGGAACAGTGAGCAGTCCGGTGGGCTTCAGCTTATTGATGCCTCCATCGAGGACACAAACTCGAGGGAAATTCACTTTGACCAGGTGAGTCGCAAACTGGAGACAATCAAGTGTAAAGACCATTAGGATATTTGGATACTTTGAGTTTTGATCTAAAAACACAAATTAACCACAGGAATTACTGAAAATAATTAGTTTTGTTTGACTTTAGTCGTTTTTTAATGTGAATAATCTGATCATTTTTGGAGTCAGCTGTAGTTTTATGAGAAATTTACACTTTGACTTTTAGATCGAGAGTGAATTAGATTTTATTTTTGTCTCAGTAAAACAAATGAAAATTGTAATTTCAAAATATTTTGTCGTCTCGTCTTTGAGATGATGCTTAAAATCTTCAAACCACTTGAGGAAACTGGATTCATTTTCCAAGAAAGTGATCAGAATTATATTTCCACACCAACAGGGATTGGATCTCGTGACATTTTTCTCCTTGTCTCCACCTTTTTTGTCCAGTTCCGTTTGGATTGGACAAAAAAGGTTCAGTGGTGCTGATTTGCATCTTGAGAACTTCTGTTTCCAAAAAGTGGACAGCTACAGTGACAGCAAAAATACTCAATAGTGAAGAGCCTCCATCATTAGTTTCTTCTAAATGATGGATGTGTGGTCTTGTTCTCGTCTCATGTCTGGTCTCGTGTGTCCTCACCATAGCGGCGCTCTTCATGGCGTGACTGATGACCACGATGAGTCGTCCTCTGTAGCTCTGCAGCGCTCCTGATGTGGGACACTGCAGCAGCTCCCCGTCCGGCCCCAACACTGTGCTGAAGGGGACGTTGATGCTGCCTGAAATGTGACCTCTGCTATAACTGCAAACAGTGAGGTTAAGGGTGGACAACTGTGTGTCTTAAAATGAGATCAAATAAGACAATAATACGACCACATGCAACTTCAGAGCTTCTTTAGAAAACATCAAATATTATGGTGATGGTAAATAAAATGGTCACTTTTCTACCTTCAAGTCGCTCAAAGCACTTCACAGTTATCACCTGTTCACACACAAACATTTATACAGCACTGAGCACAGACACTGGGAGTGAAGTGGGAGAAGTGCCAAGGACATAACAGCATTTGTCCTCATTTCTTCACAGTGATGCAAAGTTCTGAAACAAGGTCGATACTTAAAGGGTCGGTATGAGGCTAAACTGACTCATGTGAGCTTTTAGCCATGTTCAAATGTTGTTAGCTTCTTAAATACACACCTGGAGTTGTGTTTTGTTTCATTCACACATATTTGAGTAATCCTGTGTTACTAGGCTGTCCATCTCCAAAGCTCAAAATGCTGTGGTCCACCTTGTGATGTCATCAAGTGGTAGTGGTGGTAGTTAACAGCCATTTTTAGCCTAAATCCAACTGCTTTACTCTAACCTAATAACTGAAAGATGTTCCTTTTTAATAAGAATATTTTGGTTTTAACCTTTGTTCAGTCGTGTTGCCACAGAAAGTCGATAAAATCTTCTGACGCACCAAAAAAGGACAATGACATTAAAACAATAGTTCTGAGTTTGTTCTGAGACTGAAACTATTCACATGATTCTGGTAAAGGTGAAGTTTAAAAACAGTGCAGCGCTTCCTATAAAACCACTTCATGACATCACAAGGTGGAAGAGTGATTTTTTAGTTTGAGAGAAGAACACACCACTCCAGGTGTGTTTTTGATGAGGACACAACATTATGACACATCAAAATGTTCAAAGATTGTAATGAGTGTTTCAAATTCTATACAGTTTGAGCTTAAATGTGGGTCTGTCCTGAGATACTTTTACTTCCACCAAACTGGAGCATTGTGGACCAATTTGAGGATGTCTTCATTTCAAACAAGGCCAGTCTAGACAGTTTAAGGTCCCAGACTTCTAACATCTTGTCCCTTCAGTTTGTGTTCATCATGTGACCAGTGAGCAGCACATCACACCACTGCTGAGAAATGAGCCAATGTGACGGGCAAAAACTGAACAGCCCTGGTGTGAAAAGAGTTTATGGTTTAACATATTCAGTACACGCCTTGTCATTTTGTTCAATAGTCGACATATACGAGGGTGAGTCAAAAAGTTCTCAGACAAATGCCATCATTTTAAATTGAACAAAGATATACAAGTTCAAACACGTCTTTAGAGCTTCCTTAATAACTTACAACTGTCTGATGGTTCTATGTAAGCTCAGCATCGAGACAGGTGCATCTCAAAAGAGCGAGTCATTTTCAACCCTTCAAATGGCACATTTTGAGATCAGAGCTAACATCAAATTTTTAACCAAACTAAACTGGAAACCTGTTAAGATCATAGGGTTAGTTGAAGACATCCCTCGCCAAAAAACATCGTGGAAAACTGCACAGTCAAATTTAGTTTCATCATGACACTGCCCCTGCAAGTTCTTCAGGAGTCGTCAGAGCCTATTGCGCGAATTTCGATGGGAAACACTTCCACATCCCCCTTATCGTCCAGATCTAGCTCCCTCAGACTTTTTTTTCTTTCCAAAACTGAAAGAACACCTTAAAGGCACCGATTTACGTCTTTAGATGAAGCGAAAAAGCGAGTGATTTCATGGAGCCAGAGACAGACCCCAGAATTCTACCAGGAAGGAATTTACAGGTGGAAACATCGATGCAAAAGTGAATAGACGACAATGGAGCTTATGTAGAAAAATAAAAGTAATCAGTTGTTAAATAAAGACATTTTGGCATTTGTCTGAGAACTTTTTGACTCACCCTCGTATATTGTCGCTGTAAGAAAATGAGTCCACTGCATTTGGCCCATTCTTCAAACACTGGCTCTGGGGGACCTTTCAGGAGCAGTGGGTGCAGTGCCCGAGGACACATCTCCACATTTTGAGCTCTGATCTTGGTCTGGAGCACCTCGCTGGAGGATTAGCCTGTGCATGTTTTGGGGTCTAGGGGAGTAATTCTGAAGCTGTGGTCTCACTGGGGGCATGTCAGCTCCTTCAGGTGACACACGGATTCCTCATTTTAATATGTGCTCACATTTTTCTCCACCTCTGGGTTAGTTCTTGTTTTAACTCTAACCCTGGTTTAGAAGCTCTTGTTTCAGACCTGGCCAAGTACTTTCCTCGGTGGTATTTGGTAAAAGGTTTGAGCACCACTGGTCTTGGGTCTTATGATCCATTAAGTGAAAAGCTGCTGTGACTTTCTCAATCAAAAATGTGATGAAGAATAGTTCCATTTGAGGTCATCTTTCTCTACAGAAGGATACTCCTCCACACTGCGGACGTCCACAGAGATGATTTTGGGTTTGCCTGACTTGGTTCTTTTGGTGGGGGCAGTAGGTGACAGCTCACACAGTTGGATAAGGTCCTCTGCAGAGATCCTGGGAGACACTTCTGCTTTCAGCTCACTCAGAGACATGGGCTCTCGACACTACAGAACATGCAACAGGAGACGACAAGTAGAATCACAAGTGTCTAGGTTTGAAAGGTCGTCATCTGGACAAGGCTGAAATCACTATGTTTTCACTGCCATCCAGAAGTCATTTCAGTCTGAAGATGCTGTACTGAGGAATTTATAGTGTTTAGTAGAAATTCTAGCTTCTTACAGTAATAAATTAGTTTCAGTTTCAAAAACATTTACATTTTTTCCACCATAGTCTCCAGGTCGGGCCCCGGGTCGCCCCCAGGGACGACATGAGTCATCCACAAAAAAACACAACTCACTAATGAGCTGAACCTAGAAGAACATTTTATTCTGTGGCTATTTTTAAATCTCCCTTGTATTTATATAGATTTAAAAATGACAATATCTTAAAAATATGTTGATTATAGGTGAAGTTTAGATAAGTTAAGGTGAACTCTGACCTCCTCAGTTCAAAGGTCAGTATTGTGCACGTGACAAAACCAGAGCTCAGCTCTGTGAAGATGAGCTGAAGCAGTTTACCCCAAAAACATAGCACAAAAAAATCTATCACTTTCACAACCAATTTAAGACTAAAATAAACCTGCGTGTGTCTCATCTGCGGCGACTGTGGAGACGGCAAAGGCACAATGTGAAGAGACACTTCACTACGTGTCAGCTCCACGCTCACTACCACCAGGGGGCGCACTACGGGCAGAAAAGGCCCTGAGCTAAAGGCAGCTTTGGGGAAGAAACTGTCTTTTTTGACAAGACAAAGTCACAAAAAACAACTGAGATTTATTTAAAAATATGTAAGTAGATTTTTCTTGAACATTACATCATTGATAACTTTTTGAAACATGGTGCAACATAGTTTATGTTTTGTTGAAAAGGTTTGTCTGTGGCTGGTGAAAATGAGACACTTTTCCTGAGATGTAGTGATGTGTCATCTGAAAATGTAACAATTACTAAGATGAATAAAGTGAAAGTGCTGAATATTTATCTGTTTCCTGCTTCATTGATGATTGTGAGAAATCATGAACATGATCTGTGTCTTCACAGAGATGATTATCATGAATCATTATTAATAATGTACAACTAAAGACAAACGGAGCACATTGGTTCTTTCAGAAGAGCGGATCAAACTGGTCGCCCTTCGAATGACTCAGTGCCATGAAATACGTGTCAGTTTGAAAAAGGCTGGTGGCCCCTGGACGACACATTAAATCCAGCTGAGTCCATTGAGGAGCCCCAAGCAAAACCTGGTGAAATGTAGAGAAAATGTCTAAATATTCCTCCATCAACACTCAGAACTGAACCTTGGCAGTTTCCGTAGAGGTGGGACATAGATCAAAATGTATCAATAAGTTGAATATTAAAAACAGTCTCTGCTCTTTTGTGGTTAAAGATGCTCTATGTGAGCTTCTGGTGGAGGCTCCATCAGTTGCGTCTCATGAAAATGTTATTTCCAAAATATTTTGTCTGCTTGTCTTTGTGGATATTGCTGAACTTTAGGCCTTTTAACTAATGCAGCGTCCCTTTAATTTTACAGTCTGTTTCATTTTTGTGCAATACTTGATCTTTAAAAAGAAAGAAAGGCTGGCATCTTTCTTTCTGCAGAAATGACATTTGCTCATTAGTGGAACATGTTGAAATATTAAATTAAATATGATTTCTTGTCAGTATCTCTATATTTTGACGTCACCTGTCACAGATTTTGCCATGTGCCACATCAGGTTCAGAAAAAACAGCAGCAGGGTGCCATGATAAAGATGTGTCAGAACTTTAGCTGCTGTCAGCCTGCTCTTTTTTTATGGATGTCAAATTCTTAGATGATGTAACATTTTGTCAGAAGTTGATGTTTGATTTGACATTGATGGTCACAGTATATTTCACTTGAAGATGAACAGTTGTTGCAGTTGGTATAAAATGTGGAGTTGTTCCCAGTTCAGTCTTTGTCATGTCTTGGTATTCGGAGGAGAAGTAGGAGGCAGGTTTCCCAAAGCCGTTGTCTCCGGCAGGTTTGGGCGGCTGAGCGTGTTGTCTGTATGTGGCACTTTTAGGAGTCCAGCAGAACAGACTGATGGACTCTCTCACGCATCTCTCAATGTCGATTTCTGCAGCACAAAAACACAAACACACTAAATGATCACGTCATAACACAGATAGACAGGTTGATTTTTGTATTTTTGACCTGGGAGGTGAGAGAAGAGCAGGATGCTCATTGAAGCCATTGGCCAGGAGGCGGTCCCTGAGCTGCTGCAGGATGGCCACACCGATACAGAACGGGAATGAGGAGTTTCCCAGAAGAAGAGTGTCCCACAAGTGAAAGATCTTGTGTAGTGGAAACACGTCTAGATCCAGAGGAGAACAAGGAGATATGTTAAGACACGTTGGCATCAATCTCAAAGAAATAGAAAAAGATGGAAGTGTGGCAAAGAAGGGGGAGGGGCTAAAGGCCCGAGGGTCACAATCAAATTTAGATATAGAAGACACACAAGGAAGATCCTGAATTAAAAGAGACAAAGACGTGAAGAATGATTTTGAAGTTTTTATTTTAGAAAAGTTTAAAAATTCAAATGTGGCTATAATAAAATAAAATTTACCCAGGCAACTAAATTTAGGGAAATATATTTATTATAACAGTTTAAAAAGGTAGAAAGATTAAATTTTATTATTACGCAGCAAGTTAAAAGTTGAATTTCTAATTAAAATAGGCCTAGAAGTAAAAACAAGCAATTTAAAAATGACCAAAAACAAAATAAGCTGGGGTCACCAGTGGTGAGCAGACTATCAGGGCTGTGTCCAGGGGCCACCACAGACTCACCTCAGTGGACACAGCAACATGAAAAGTGCACAAAACTAAACTCATGATCCCAGTCACTAAATCACAAGTGAAGGTGGGAACCTCACCAATGTAACTATAGCCCAACCACCAGAGGGCGCCCAAGAAAGAAAACAAAATTTATTAAAATTTGACCCAGTCAGGCAACCTGCTAATGAACAAAAATACAAAAATATGCAAAAAAAAAATTCAAAACAAAATCTAAAACTGATACAAAACAAAAGAGCAAAAAAATGCAAAACAGCAGCAGGTTTAGCCTGAAAAAAACAACTACTAAATCTGTTAAAAAGGTCCACCTCTGCCATATCCTGCTCCCTTACCACCAACTTACCACCTTTAACCAGCCAGAGCCGAACCAGCCAGAGCCGAACCAGCCAGAGCCCAACCAGCCAGAGCCAAACCAGCCAGAGCCCAACCAGCCAGAGCCGAACCAGCCAGAGCCGAACCAGCCAGAGCCGAACCAGCCAGAGCCAAACCAGCCCTCTGTCATGAATCTGCCGTGGGTGAGACTCCCCCAGATCAACACTGCAGAGCAGGACTCGCTATGCACCAGGTCCAGGCACAGCAGCAGCAAACAGAGCGACATATTCAACAGGTGGTTTAAATAGTTCCTAACTATGAGGGCGGGGTCAAGGGTGGAGCCCACAGGGGTGGAGCCCACAGGGGTGGAGCCCACAGGGGTGGAGCCCACAGGGGTGGAGCCCACAGGGGTGGAGCCCACAGGGGTGGAGCCCACAGGGGTGGAGCCCAGAGGGGTGGAGCCCACAGGGGTGGAGCCCACAGCGGTGCTTTTGAGGACAGCAGGGAATTCAGACAAACCCACTACACAAGTAACAAACGACACACGTGACTTAATTATAAATGTGTGAGCAGTGCACTTAATGTAAATGTGTTTTCAAATACTTTTATAATTACACGTGTTATGAAATGAAGTTTAAAGGGCCCATATTACCAGATTTTCTGATCTGTTATAATGTCGTTTTGTTTCAGTCACATGTTTAACACACAAACTCTTCTCAAACAGAAACACTCTGTTCACCTTGTGATGTCATCATGTGGTAATACAGGACGTGGCTCCTTCACTAGAATCATTTGGATCATTTCAGCCCTGGAGTCGACACTTATCTCCACTGAACAAAAGGTTAAAGGAGCTGGTAACGTGAAAACTACCACTTGATGACATCACAAGGTGGAACAGAGGATTTTGAGCTTTGGGGATGTCGACAATAATAAAGAGTTACTCAAATATGTGTGAATGAAACAAAACACAGCTCCAGGTGTGTTTTTGATGAGGGAACAGCGTTAGAACATGGCTCAAAGTCACAAGAGTCAATGTGTAATATGGAACCTTTAATATCAATGACTTTTTAGTTGTGTTTAACCACTTGAAGCAATATGTCTGATACACTGTGTACTTTCATATACAGTGTAAGTATCTCAGTGTATAAAATCCTGACATTTATGTATTGATGTGTGCGTACTGTTTTAATAAAGAAAAGTTTATGATACTTACGTGTAACATGGTCACAAACCAAGGAATTGTGTAAAGCTGTGAAGAGTAATGAGGAGAGCAACATATTATCCACCAAAGACGAGATGTGTGATGCAAAAAGGTAAATGTTCTGGTCAAACGGGGCTGTCTGTCGCATCAAGTGTTTAGTGTTTATCGATCCCTATAAACGTTTTGTTGAACTTTGGATTATTGGGGATGAACTGTGTCCTGGCATCTACTGATCACCTGCAGATTCATTTGGCAAAGGATTTGAACCAGGCCCTTGTTTTACAGCATTAATTTGTGTCTCAGCTGCTTTGGGCTAAAGTCCAAACAATGACAATAAGCAAGAAAACTCCAGGACCATGAGACAATTTACTGTGGGGAAAATATCTATAAATAATAAATAAACAATGATAATACTAAGACGCCTTAAAACAGAAGATTCTAATGTGATGAAAATGTTGTAAAACAGAAAATACTCCACAAAAGTCACTGAACAGACACATTATTTTAGGAATGAAAGTGCACGATACAGAGAGTGATCCAGGTCTATTATGTCCAGAGAAACACAAAAATGTCCAGCAGAGAAACACCATTTCCAACAGAAGTTCACTTCCGTCTGGGATGAAGCCGATCTCATTCAGATGGTTGCTGAGTTCAGGGTCGTGAAAAGCTCATCTGAGAGAACACAGTCAGGTCCTCTATAAAGACACACAATCACACACTTCTGCCATTAGGTTAAATGTGTTTGTCATTTTGATGTGACATATGTTTCACACAGACACCACATTAGACTAGACATTAAATCCAAGTCACTGAGGAGCCCCAAGAAAAACCCTGTGAAATGTACAGAACATTTCTAAATATTCTTCATCCACACGCAGAGGTGGGACATATGACAAAATGTATCAGAGGCTCCATCAGCTGCTCTCATCAAAATGTTACTGCTAAAAATACTTGGCAGTGAGTCTCCTGCATGTCTTTATACATATTGCTACGTTTTAGGCCTTTTTGTGAAATCAAAAGGTTTCAGAGCCTCTAAAAAACTTATGCAGTGACCCTTAGTATTACTGCATGTTACATTTTTGTGCGTCAACTTCAACTAAAACATTGACAAACACCTTTTAGCACATTTCTGATGAACTGCAGGGATTTAATTTGATCATTAGTGGAAAATATTCAAATATAATGAGATTTTTTGTTCATATTTCTACACAGATCTTGACTCTTCAAAGTTTTAATTGTTGTAACTTTTTGGATAAGACACTTCACTAATAATTAACTATCAGCCTGAGCCAAAGATTTGAATGATCTGATTATCTTTTAGTTGAATAATAATCATTTTAGTTTGAATTTAAAATGCAATAAAGCCTTTATTCTGCTTTAATACTGTGCAAATGCTCAAACTGTGTCTGATTGGACGACTTTACCTTGAATGACATGAGAGTCGTCCTTCAAGAAGAAATGATACAGGTGTTTGTGAATGAAGCAGACATGCAGGCATCTGCTAGAGCCAGAGAAAAAGAGACAAAGAAGGAGAAGAGTCTGAACTGGGGAAAACGCAGAGATTCAATGTGGAACAAAAGGGAAAATGAAACATTTACCTTCATTGTTAAAGTTGAGGTAAAGGAAAGAGGCACAAAGTGAATCCAAACCTAAAACAGAGATTACACATGAATTTAACACTTTGTAATATTTAAGTGAATTTCTCCAGACTCTGGGTTTCCATTTCCATCCGAGTCATGTAAAGAGTTTATATCTAACAGATATAATCCTAAATGATAATAGATAATGACTTTGAGAACTGTGATAAGACCCACACAACTGTAACATCATGTCATATAATCAGGGCCGGATGGAGCTTTCAGGGGCCCTAAGCTGAGTCTCTGGGGCCCCTCCTGGCTCAGCTGTTGGTGATTCACATTTGACACATTCTGACTCTCATCACTTTGACCAGTTGTATTTGTGTTTATCTGACCAACATCAGACTGAAAACATCCAGAATGTCACAACTACCACAGAAGAACAGACACAAACATATAAGGTGTATTGTAATGTAAATATGCTGTAAATGAAAAGTAGTCGTAAGGAGAAATATATATATAAATATATATATATATATATATATATATATAAAAAAAAATCTCCTCCTCACCCTCCGCGGGTGGTCTTTATCCCCTCTTTTTTTTTCCCCACGCTCGGGACCTCTACCCGAGGCCTGGGAGCTTGAGCTTGAGGGTTCTGCGCAGTATCTTTGCTGTTCCTAGTACTGCGCTTTTCTGGACTGAGATGTCTGATGTTTTTCCTGGGATCTGCTGTAGCCACTCCTCCAGTTTGGGGGTCACTGCCCCGAGTGCTCCGATGACCACGGGCACCACTGAGGCCTTCACCTTCCAGGCCTTCTCCAGCTCTTCTTTGAGCCCCTGGCATTTCTCTAGTTTCTCATGTTCCTTTTTCCTGATGTTCTCTTGGTACTGCGATGTCCACCACAACGGCTTTGCTCTGTTGTTTATCCACCACCACTATGTCCGGTTGGTTCGCCATCACCATTCTGTCAGTCTGTATCTGGAAGTCCCACAGGATCTTGGCTCGATCATTCTCCACTACCTTTGGAGGTATTTCCCACCTTGACCTTGGGGTTTCCAGTCCGTACTCTGCACAGATGTTTCTGTACACTATGCCCGCCACTTGGTTATGCCGCTCCATGTTTGCTTTCCCTGCCAGCATCTTACACCCTGCAGTTATGTGCTGGATTGTCTCAGGAGCCTCTTTGCACAGCCTACACCGTGGGTCTTGTCTGGTGTGGTAGATCTGGGCCTCTATTGCTCTTGTGCTCAAGGCCTGCTCCTGTGCAGCCAGGATGAGTGCCTCTGTGCTGTCCTTCAGACCAGCTCTCTCAAGCCATTGGTAGGATTTCTTGATATCAGCCACTTCAGTTATGTTCCGGTGGTACATCCCATGCAGGGGCTTGTCCTTCCATGATGGTTCCTCCAGCTCCTCTTCCTCTGCACTCCACTGTCTGAGACATTCGCTGAGCACGTCATCTGTTGGGGCCTTGTCCTGGATGTACTTGTGGATCTTGGATGCTTCATCCTGGACTGTGGCTCTCACACTCACTAGTCCTCGGCCTCCTTCCTTACGGCTCGCTTACAATCTCAGGGTGCTGGATTTGGGATGGAACCCGCCATGCATGGTCAGGAGCTTTCGTGTCTTAACATCTGTGGTCTGTATCTCCTCCTTTGGCCAGCTTATGATTCCTGCTGGGTATCTGATTACTGGCAGGGCGTAGCTGTTTATTGCCTGGGTCTTATTCTTGCCATTGAGCTGACTCCTTAGGACTTGCCTTACTCGTCTGAGGGTATTTGGCCCGTGGCTGCTTTCCTTGTTTCCTCTTCAAGGTTGCCATTTGCTTGTGGGATACCAAGGTACTTGTAACTGTCCTCAACGTCTGCTATATATATATATATATATATATATATATATATATATATATATATATATACTCCTCCTCCTCACCCTCCGCGGGTGGTCTTTATCCCTCTTTTTTTCCACGCTCGGGACCTCTACCAGAGGCCTGGAGCTTGAGGGTTCTGCGCAGTATCTTTGCTGTTCCTAGTACTGCACTTTTCTGGACTGAGATGTCTGATGTTTTTCCTGGGATCTGCTGTAGCCACTCCTCCAGTTTGGGGGTCACTGCCCCGAGTGCTCCGATGACCACGGGCACCGCTGAGGCCTTCACCTTCCAGGCCTTCTCCAGCTCTTCTTTGAGCCCCTGGTATTTCTCTAGTTTCTCATGCTCCTTTTTCCTGATGTTCCCATCGCTTGGTACTGCGATGTCCACCACAACAGCTTTGCTCTGTTGTTTATCCACTTTTTTTTTTTATTTTTGTTTCACTTTCCAGTCAAAAAGCCTGTTTTGTTTTACTTTGAAATAAACATGTAATTTTATTTTCATAGTTAAATGCACAACTTAAAAACTGTGTTATCGTTACAGCTGTTAAAATTGGAACTAAAGATAAAACGGAAGCTTCGGACCTTCACTTGTCGATTTTTTAAAAATTCGGACCTCAGTGATATTTTATTTGTGACCCCTGGTATAGACAGTCATGACTTGTAACACATTTCAGGTGAGACCGCTCGGCCTGTCAGAACTCATTTTGAAGTGTCATATATTGGTCAAAGTAAATATAGATGATAAATACTGAAACCAAAGCATAAAGCAGAAGAGTACTGTTACACTGGACTATAGATTACTCGAGTAAGAGTACTGTTACACTGGACTATAGATTACTCGAGTAAGAGTACTGTTACACTGGACAATAGATTAGATTACTCGAGTAAGAGTACTGTTACACTGGATAATAGATTACTCGAGTAAGAGTACTGTTACACCGGACAAGTAGTTAGAGTTTTTTAAAGCTGAACAGAAAACTCAAATATTCATTAGACTCATATATTAAACATAACAGACACAAAACAGACAAGACACTGACCCAACACCTCCCTCCTCCTGACCTCACACTCTGAGGGCCTCACTCTGACCTCAGACTCTGAGGGCCTCACTCTGACCTCAGACTCTGAGGGCCTCACTCTGACCTCACACTCTGAGGACCTCACTCTGACCTCACGCTCTGAGGGCCTCACTCTGACCTCACGTCTGAGGACCTTGCTCTGACCTCACACTTTGAGGGCCTCACTCTGACCTTACGCTCCGAGGGCTTCACTCTGACCTCACGCTCTGAGGGCCTCACTCTGAGGGCCTCACTCTGACCTCAGGCTCTGAGGGCCTCACTCTGACCTCACTCTCTGAGGGCCTCACTCTGACCTCACGCTCTGAGGGCCTCACTCTGAGGGCCTCACTCTGACCTCACACTCCAAGAGCCTCACTCTGACCTCACGCTCTGAGGGCCTCACTCTGACCTCACACTCTGAGGGCTCACTCTGAGGGCTTCACTCTGACCTCACGCTCTGAGGGCCTCACTCTGAGGGCCTCACTCTGACCTCACGCTCTGAGGGGCCTCACTCTGACCTCAGGCTCCTAGGGCCTCACTCTGACCTCACTCTCTGAGGACCTCACTCTGACCTCACGCTCTGAGGGCCTCATTCTGACCTCACTCTCTGAGGACCTCACTCTGACCTCACGTCTGAGGACCTTGCTCTTACCTCACACTTTGAGGGCCTCACTCTGACCTTACGCTCCGAGGGCCTCACTCTGACCTCACGTCTGAGGACCTTGCTCTGACCTCACACTTTGAGGGCCTCACTCTGACCTTACGCTCCGAGGGCTTCACTCTGACCTCACGCTCTGAGGGCCTCACTCTGAGGGCCTCACTCTGACCTCAGGCTCTGAGGGCCTCACTCTGAGGGCTTCACTCTGACCTCATGCTCCGAGGGCCTCACTCTGACGTCACTCTCTGAGGACCTCACTCTGACCTCACGCTCCGAGGGCCTCACTCTGACCTCACTCTCTGAAGACCTCACTCTGACCTCACGCTCTGAGGGCCTCACTCTGAGGGCTTCACTCTGACCTCACGCTCTGAGAGCCTCACTCTGACCTCAGGCTCCTAGGGCCTCACTCTGACCTCACTCTCTGAGGACCTCACTCTGACCTCACTCTCTGAGGACCTCACTATGACCTCACGCTCTGAGGGCCTCACTCTGACCTCACTCTCTGAAGACCTCACTCTGACCTCACTCTCTGAGGACCTCACTCTGACCTCATGCTCCGAGGGCCTCACTCTGACCTCACTCTCTGAGGACCTCACTATGACCTCACGCTCTGAGGGCCTCACTCTGACCTCACTCTCTGAGGACCTCACTCTGACCTCACTCTCTGAGGACCTCACTCTGACCTCACGCTCCGAGGGCCTCACTCTGACCTCACCCTCTGAGGACCTCACTCTGACCTCACACTCCGAGGGCCTCACTCTGACCTCACTCTCTGAGGGCCTCACTCTGAGGGCCTCGCTCTGACCTCACGCTCTGAGGGCCTCACTCTGAGGGCCTCACTCTGACCTCAGGCTCTGAGGGCCTCACTCTGACCTCATGCTCTGAGGGCCTCACTCTGAGAGCCTCACTCTGACCTCACGCTCTGAGGGCCTCACTCTGAGGGCCTCGCTCTGACCTCACGCTCTGAGGGCCTCACTCTGAGGGCCTCACTCTGACCTCAGGCTCTGAGGGCCTCACTCTGAGGGCCTCACTCTGACCTCACACTCTGAGGGCCTCACTCTCTGTCCTTCAGGTATGTTCTCATTTCTATTTTAAAAACCTTTTTAATTTGAACCAGGTTCATACAAACTTTGACTTGTTCTGTGAAGCTTTTCCACAGATTTCAGTTTTTTTAAATCAGCTTTGACAGTTGTTCGCTGATATTAAATTGTACAGATTGAAAAATGACAAATTCTGTGATAAAGAATAAACATTTGGGTTGTCCATGACTGTTGAAGTTGACTCAACCTCTAAATCTGTGATCGTCTCAAGTCTTGTTTTGATGACATATTTCCGTTGAAGAAAAAAAAGCGCAGGGAGAAAGAGAGAGGGCGCTAGAGGGTCAACAGCAGAGACGCCAACACCGGGCGCTGTCAGGCACATGTGTGTGTGTGTCAGGCACATGTGTGTGTGTGTGTGTGTGTCAGGCACATGTGTGTGTGTGTCAGGCACATGTGTGTGTGTGTGTGTGTCAGGCACATGTGTGTGTGTGTCAGGCACATGTGTGTGTGTGTGTGTGTGTGTGTCAGGCACATGTGTGTGTGTGTCAGGCACATGTGTGTGTGTGTGTGTGTGTGTGTCAGGCACATGTGTGTGTGTGTGTGTGTCAGGCACATGTGTGTGTGTGTGTCAGGCACATGTGTGTGTGTGTGTGTGTGTGTGTCAGGCACATGTGTGTGTGTGTTCGGTACTGCGCTCTCACATTTTCAACATTTACTTTTAGTTACTGCGCCCTGGATTTCTATGTACATGCTCTCAACTTAAAGACAGTCAAATGACTCCATACTTATTTGCTGTGAAATTTGGGGCAGTAAATGAGTCTTATAACAGTTTCCCCACAGTTCAATACAATCATTTATATAAGACAGAACACATGAATGACAGAGTAAAAGGAGGACATTCTGCTTTAAGAAATTACTCTTTTCATCATTCCACATTTAGCAACTTTTGCCCACAAGTAACTTATATGAGGTTTCATCTGTTATAACTCCCAAAAATACATTTTCTTCAACTCTTTCAATACATGTGTTTGCAGGGGTTATCTGAGCTGGTTTTGTTACTTGAGCAAAAAGTTGTTTCAAATCATTCCCTCAACATATAATATTAGTGCCATCAGCAAAAAGTCCTCACTTCACCTGTACATGTGTGTGTTTACATGTAGAGACACTCACAGACACCTGACGGCTGGGGCGAGGGTAAGGCATCTGTCAACAAACACTTAGGCCCAGGCCTGTCCCCTGTAGCCCCCACTTTTGAACATCTCACTTTTGAACATCTCACTTTTGAACATCTCACTTTTGAACATCTCACTTTTAAACATCTCACTTTTAAACATCTCACTTTTGAACATCTCATTTTTGAACATCTCACTTTTGAACATCTCACTTTTGAACATCTCATTTTTGAACATCTCACTTTTGAACATCTCACTTTTGAACATCTCACTTTTGACTTCTTTGGCTCAACTCTTCTGACCATTACTGTCATTTATCGCCTTCCCAAAGCAAACCCATCTTTTCTGTCAGATTTTGCAGAGTTTATGCCACAACTTTCTCCATACACTACACCCACTCTGCTTTTAGGTGACTTCAACATCCACATTGACTTCATCCAGCACGTTAGCTTAACACCCGCGGACACATTTTGGACCTCACCTGCTCCTGTGGTATTGTCACTGGCTTCGTCACATAGTGACCTCACCATTTCAGACCATCTCACAATAACCTGCAACACCTTGGTTGACACATCTCTTCAAACATTGCGTGGTGGTCCGGGGCAGTACTGTTCCAATTACAGGAGAATCATACTCCTCAGCCTTCCAGGTAAGGTCTATTCAGGGTATTGAAGACGAGAATCTAACCGATAGTCGAACCTTGGATTCAGGAGGAGCATTGCGGTTTTCATCCTGGTCATGAAACACTGAACCAGCTCTATACTCTCCATCGGGTCCTCGAGGGTTCATGGAAGTTTGCCCAACCAGTCCACATGTCTTTTATGGATTTGCAGAAGGCATTCGACCGTATCCCTTGTGGAGCCCTTTGGGGGTGCTCCGGTAGTATGGGTGCGGGGCCCTTTGCTAAGGGCTGTCTGCTCCCTCTATGACCAAAGCAGGAGCTGTGTTGGCACTGCAGTAAGTCAGACATGTTCATGTTGGACTCTGGCAGGGCTGCCCTTTGTCACCGGTTCTCTCCAAAGGCACAGGGACGCAACTTTCTCATTCACTGGGGAAAACTCCAAAACGTGGCAGCTGAACTGTGTGGGGAATAAGCAAACCCACACCAGCTTGCCCCATGGGCAACGCCTTAGAAGTAGAGAGTCCAGCCCCTCTCAAGATGTTGGGCTCCAGAGCCCAGGCTGTGCAGGGAGGTGAGGCAAACTATATCTTGTCTGTAAAGCTCAACCCTCCCGCCCAAGCTCAGGCTCTTCCTTCCAGCGAGTTGACATTCCATGTCCCCAGAGCCATTTTCCATATCCAGAGATCCAGTTGTCAAGGCCTCCGCCTTCAACTGCCGCACAGATCTCTTTGCACCAGCCCCTATGGATCCACAGGTGGTGGGTCCACAGGAGGACAGCCCTCACTGGGCCCCTGGTAACGCCAGTTCAGGCGATGTTACTGGCCTTTGATATTTGACTCATCATAGGGGGCTTCTGAACCGCTCTTAAACTGATCCTTCAGAACCTGTTTTGTCATGGTCACTCTACCAGGGGCATGAAGCCCCCAACAACAAATCTCACAGGATCATTCGGGTCATCATTTTTCACAAATACATTGTTAAATACTAGTCTTTCAACATTATTAGTAAAAGCATGATACAAATTAGAGTTTGTCTAATATATTTAAGTGTGGGCACAAACTAGTGCGATCTTCACAAACACATTTATGCACTACTTAATTACAAATGTGCTGTCAATATGTCATACATACATTGTTTTGGGTGTATGTGTGTGGACAGAGACAGGCATGTAGGAGGGAGGGCATCTGACACACACCTTTTTATTGGAGGATGCCAGGGCAGGGCACAGCACTGAACAAGGAAACACTCACTCTGCATTTGCTCAAGGGCACCTCTTCGGCTTCAACCACTCAACCATCCACTACAGGTCAGTGTTTCTAAGCCCTTTACTACTACTACTAGTATTAATACTACTACTACTACTACTACTGCTGCTGCTGCTACAATACTGCTACTACTATTACTTCTATTTTCACTTTCCAAGGATTTCAAAGGTTACTCTTTGGTTCAGATTTTATTCATAAGCTAATGTTTCTGTATTAGATTAATACATTATTATTGAGTTATTGTTAAGAACATTATAAAACCGTCACATTTAGCTCAGTGTAAAGACTTCAGTTATTTAAGCTCAGTAGAGACAAGTTACACAGTATAAAGACTCATTATGTAAAACAAAACTGGACAAACCTGTAATACTTCATACATCAAATGTTCTTCTCTCAAACGTTTATGCTCCTGGGTGTGTTTAAAATGTGAACTTTGAACAGGATCGAGTATTAAAACAAAATTCACAAATTTAATTTCAATATTTGACACAAAGTGCGTGGTGATAACTAGAGGCACTGGTCTGTCTGAAGCTCTGTTACTCAATCAATCAACAACTTTATTAATCCCAAAAGGCAATTCAGGTCTCAGATCTGTGGTCGTGCATATACACAACACACACAACACAAACCATACATACACAACACACACAAAACACAAACCATACATACACAACACACACAAAACACAAACCATACATACACAACACACACACACACAACATACACACACACACACACACACACACCATACTTTCACAGTCAGTGCATCCTCTGGAATTTCCCCACTGTGGGACTAATGAAGGTGTATTTTATCTTATCTTATCTTATCTTATCTTATTAGAGACACATTAGCAAATTTAATCTCCATTGAAGGTTTTATGGCAGAAGGAATAAAAGATTTAGTGTAGCAGTTGGTCTGTTTCTTTGTGGTTGACATAGCGCCTCCCAGAGGGCATTTGCACAAACTACAAGTGCAGCACATGGTTAAACTGGCTCAATATGGTCTTAGTCTTTTGGAGAACCCTTTGTCTCCACGCACACGTCAAGTCCTCCATCTGAACTCCACTGATTTGACCTCACACTTTGACTATATGACTCAGACTGTTCTTGTTTGGTCCCTGCAGAAGAGACAGTCGGACAGTGTCATCTGAGGATTTAATATTGTGACTGCCTCATTCACAGACCTACAACTTTCTGCTTACAGGATATAAAGCAGCGGAGACAATACACCCCCCTGAGGGACTCCAATGTTTGAAACAATGGGGTTGGACATTTGAACATTCCCCAGGACTCTCTGTATGCAGCAAGTTAAACAGTTTTTAAAGTAACAGTAAAAGCTGATGAGGTAGACAAACAAAAGAGGCACGTTTCTCAATTAAAATATCTGGCTGCATCTTATTAAAAGAGAAGTCTGTAAAAAGAATCCTTGAGTGTGAGTTGTTTTTTTTCAAGGTGTTTGTAAATAAACATAATATTTTTGCATCATCTACACTCTTCCCTGCTCGATAAGCAAACTGCAAAGGGTCTAGTTTACCATTGGTTAAAGAGGATATTTTCTTTTAGTATCTTCTCAAAGATTGTCATTACTAAGGAGGTAAGAGCTCACCATTGGCTCTCAGATCAAGATGCCTCTCACTCTAAAAATTCAACTCTGTCTTGTATTGAGGCCTGAGTGGTCAGAAAATGTTTGTTTTGAACTACCCCCTGTCCCCACTGCTCTGTGCTCACTTGTTCTGTTCCTCTTACAGACATCGACGGGACTTTAAGTCTGAGCTGGTGAGCCTGGTTCCTCTGCTGCTGTCTCCAGAGAACTGGGTGGAGGAGGATCGGAGGAGAGAAGTTCACCTGCAGAGACGTCCTCCTCTACTTCAAGGTCTGACACTAGTGAGACGTAGGAGGTAAGAGCGATTGGCCTGAATTTATTTAGTTTGAATAGTTTGACTTAGAAACAGGTATGAAAAAGTGAAGTAAACACACCACTGAGCTGATGAGCACAAAACCTGAGAGTACGTCCACAAATACCACCTGGACCAGCAGCTTTGCTCATGTTTAACTTTTTAAGTAAACTGATGATGCTTTCTTGGGAGATGAACAGATTACTGGGGACAAGGGACATTTGAGTTTCGTCAATTTCATCTCCGGCTAAAGAAGGAATTAAAACCATTTGGCAAATAGACATTGTCTATGTGGCAATCGAGGGGTAAATAATTTGGATTAATACTATAAAATATAAGTGCTGCAACAACGCCACCCCAAATCTAGATTGGGGACTAAGACCTAAGTATTAGGCACACAGGTAAGTATATCAAGATAAACGAGCCAGGTTCCACTTTACATCATGTTTATTTTACATATTAAAAGGAGACAGTGTTTTAATTTCATTAACAATAACTACAATATATAAAAGTTCATTAAAAGTTTACCGAGCCCAAACCCACTGCCTGCCAGACCATGTGCTGGGCAACATCCATGTGCAGGTGCACCAGTCCGCGCTCAGCCCAGAACAGCGCCACTAAAGGCGATCTCGCAGTGGACCAACTTAAACTGTCATTGGAGCCGGCGAGACAATACAAAAGAAAACCAAGAAAGCTAAAGGCAAAACGAAAAGGAAAAAAGGCAAAGTAAACTAAAAGGCAAAAAGGCAAAGTAAACTAAAAGGCAAAAGCAAAAAGGCAAAAGCAAAAAGGCAAAAGCAAAAAGGCAAAGCAGCGGAGGCGGCGTGCCCGGTGCTGCTGCTGACACTGATGACACCTAAAATGCATGAGGAGTTACCATTAGTCCCAGCGCAATGTGACGTAACCCAATTAAGGAGGCAACGTACCGCTGATGAAGGTGAGCACACAACCCCAGGTGTGATGGCTGGGAGTCCGCTTTACGCTGCTCACTTTCTGGATTTTGGAATGTGTAATGGACCTGGTACAGCGAGTACAGCCGAGCAGCGGGACTACAAGGGACAGATGCGTAAGAATTTGGGAATTTTATGAAAAGAGGCCGCACGGGGCATTGTCACTGCAGATGAAGCACACGCGATGTGCACTTGGCACAAGGTGCAAGGTTACAGCCAAGCAGAGAAGCTACATGAAACATGGACTTTAGTTTGGACAATTTTATGAATGGGCAGGAGTAGTGAATATTAATTATCTGTTGCCAAAGACGAGGGCGCATGAGAACGCGCTGTAAAGTTCAGTGTGTTGCGCAAGTGAAGCGGTGCCGAGCTACAGTCAGACGGCGGCACTAAAAGAGTGATGATTTAGGAATTTGGATATTTTCATGAATGAAGAGTAACGAATTAGGACTTTACGTGGGCAGGGAGGACAGAGCTGCTACACAGGGACCCGGAAATGCGTGTGGGCAAAAGGGGAGCAATGAGAAAGGGAGTGCTTATATAGTGCACAAGAACGCACCGCAGGAAACCAGGTAAGAACCTGCAGCACAGGCCTCAACAGCTGTCTTGCCACATCTACACCATTAAAACTAACAGTTTGCCTTGTTTCACAAAAGGGTTGGTTCATTGATGACTTAATGCCTCTCCATGCTGCTCTGAGATCTCCTCCTGAATAAAGATTTTCATAGAGGTCCTTCTCCCATGTCTAATACCATTCTTAACTTCTCTGTAGGCCTCTGTCCTTTTATGTCCATTTTCTGAGTAATAAAGTATTTACTTTTAATTAAAAGTTAGACTTTAATCAGAGTTTTATTTTAACTCAATCTGACCATAATGAACTGACTTAGTTGGAATTACAACAGGTTAAACAAGTGCCTCTCAAATAATGTAGCTACACACACACACACACATACACACACACATACACACACACATACACACACACACACACACACACACATATACACGTATACATACGCACAAACGGGTACACACACACTCATATACACGCACATGCACACACACAAAACATGTACACACACGCACACACATGCAAACACACACATACACACACACACATAGGCAAAAACAGGTATACACATGCACACATGCACACACAGGTACACATACAAATGTGCACACACACGCACACATACAAACACACGTGCACACACATGCACACACACATGCATCTTTTTTTTTTTATTTTATGAGTTGAATTTGTTCAGAACTTTATTCTGTTGAGTTTTAGAGTAAATGTTGTTATCATTGTTATTATGTGCAGCACTTTGGAAACTCTCCTGTTTATAAAATGTTTTCTAAAGATAAACTTGTGCTGGATTCAGCTCGATGCACCTCCTGTGTTTCCTGAATCAGAACAGAGCTATCAGAAAATACCACTCCATTATAAGAAAACAGAGGCAGGGAGTACAGTTACATTTACTTGAGTCACATTTTGAAATACCACATTTTGGGACTTTTTTTTAACTTATAATTAATTAATTAATACATAAAAATAAATGAAAACATTCTGTTCAAAGTGACTCTTCTGATTCCAGCACCTACAACATGGACCCACCTGGACCTGGCCCCGGGTCTAAACCCAGACCTAAACCTGCTCCCAGCTCTGTGTCTCTGAAAAGTGGCTCGTCCAAACACCTTCCTCCTACGTTTAGAGAGGCTCCTCCTGAAGACCAGAGGTAAGACCTGCTTAATCCAGAGCTCTGGACATGTTCTCAGGATAGCGCCACCTGCTGCTCATCCTTCATCAGTGCAAACAGTGATCCTGTGTTTGAATGGAGCTACTCTCAGTGTGAGACAGATGAGTTCAGGTGGGACAGGATCACAGGGTCTTCTACAGATTGAACAGATGTCTCAGAGAATCAGCTTTTCTGAACCAGGACTGTCCTGAAAACACCATCAGAGTGAAACAACTGTCCTAGAGGAGATTATGGATTTGACCTTTTTCATCTGCATTTAACCAAAGATCAGCCTTTCTAACATATTTTACCAACGGCACCATAGTCTTCAGACCTGAGCAGATCTAAGGTCCAAGTCTTTGTCCATCAGACCTGATGATGTAAATTGTCCCAAAGGCAGCTGGTCCCTGCTCAGAGCTGTGGGACTCTCCTGTTCACTGTCTCTGTGTGTGGACCTCCTGTACACCTTGTATACAGCCCCACTGTGGTACAAATATAAGAAGGCCACACTGCAAAAGCTCAAAGGATCTTCTAATGATGCCCTCAGAATGCTGCTGGAAAAGCCCAGGGCAGTAGTGCCAGTCTCCTGTTGTGTCAGGCTGGGGTGAACACTTTTCAGGCTCATGACAAACCTGATGTTTACATTCATGTGTGTCCTAAACGACTGTGTGAACTCTGTGGTGGTGATGCTGGTGAGTCCCAGGTTTAGTGCTGTGCAGTACCACTGCTCTTTATGAAACACTGAGCTGTCTTTATAACCCAGTTTGACTCTTGTCTCCTGTCTTATTGTGTTCTTTTATGGACCATGAGTCTGGAACAAATAAATGATGATGCATTTATTGTTTGACAGGGAGCCAGGCCCAAAGGAGCAGCTGGACGCCATATTCAGGGTGAGTACCGCACGAGCGCAGCATGTGTGGGGTTCTGGGGTGCTCCTCAGGTACTCTCTTTGACTAAAACTCTTCTCTTATTGTTCTGTTCCAGCGTCTGGAGGAGCAGGTCCTGAGGTTTTCCAACCAACAGCAGCTCCAGAGGCTCCACAGGCTCCTGGCCTCAGATTACCCAGAATGCTCCGAGAGTGAGGAGGAGGAGAGCAGAGAGGTTCTGAACATCACCCTGGACTTCCTGAAGAGGATGGACCAGGAGCATCTGGCCCAGCGCCTGTTCAACAGTAAGAACCTCCAGATGCCCTCCCATCCTCCTGTGTCCCTGTGTCAGATGCCCTCCCATATGAATTATTACACATGTTTAACATTATAACTCTTCTGTCTTTAAAGGGAGTAAAGTTGGATTCAGTGATAAAATAAAATTTAATCTGAAGCAGAGGTTCGGCCATGTGTGTTTGAGGGCGTGGCTAAAGCAGGTGACTCCACCCCCCTGACCCAGATCTACACAGAGCTCTACATCACAGAGGGCGGAGCTCAGAGGTCAACCAGGAACATGAGGTCAGACACATGGAGACCGCGTCCTGGAGACCGGCCGCTCCAGAGACCACCATCACATGTGAAGACATCTTTAACCCCGCCCACATTCACCAGAGCCAATCAGAGTGGTGCTGACGAAGGGTGTGGCCGGCGTGGGGAAAAACAGTGCTGACTCAGAAGTTGAGTCTAGACTGGGCTGAAGGCCACGCCCACCAGGACCTCCAGCTGCTGTTCCCGTTCACTTTCAGAGAGCTCAATGTGCTCAGAGACACACAGTTCAGCCTGGTGGGACTGCTGCACCACTTCTTCAGTCCATCCAAAGATCTCTGCAGCTTCCAACAGCTCCAGGTGCTCTTCATCTTTGATGGTCTGGACGAGTGCAGACCTCCTCTGGACTTCAGCAGAACCCGTGTCCTGACCGACCCCACAGAGTCCACCTCAGTGCAAGTGCTGCTGGTAAACCTCATCAGGGGGAGGCTGCTTCCCTCCGCTCGCCTCTGGATAACCACGCGCCCCGCCGCGGCCAATCAGATCCCTGCTGAGTGCATCTCCATGGTGACAGAGGTGCGAGGGTTCACCGACCCGCAGAAGGCGCAGTACTTCATGAAGAGGTTCAGAGACCAGGCCACAGCCGTCATCTCCCACATCAAGAGCATCCGCAGCCTCTACATCATGAGTCACATTCCGATCTTCTGCTGGATCCTCTCCACAGTTCTACAGAAGCTTCTGGAACAAACAAAGAGATCAGAGCTGCCCCGGACTCTCACACAGATGTACGTCCACTTCCTGGTGGTGCAGGTCAAAGTCCAGAACATTAAGTATCACCAGGGATCAGGGGAGGACCTTCACTGGACTCCAGAGACCAGGGAGATGGTGCAGTCTCTGGGAAAACTGGCCTTTGAGCAGCTGCAGAAAGGAAACCTGATCTTCTACGAGTGTGACCTGAGTGAGTGTGGGCTGGACGCTGCAGCGGCCTCAGTGTACTCTGGAGTGTTCACACAGGTCTTTAGAGAGGAGCCAGGCCTGTACCAGGACAAGGTCTACTGCTTCATCCATCTGAGTGTGCAGGAGTTTCTGGCTGCTCTTCACGTCCATCAGACCTTCTTCAGCTCTGGAGAGAACCTGCTGGAGCCGCCACACTCCTCTGAGAGTCCAGACCCTGAGGCCTTCTACCGCTCTGCTGTGGACCAGGCCTTTCAGAGTCCAAATGGACACTTGGACCTGTTCCTACGCTTCCTCCTGGGGCTGTCTCTGCCGACCAATCAGAGGCTGCTGCAGGGTCTGCTGACTCACACAGAAAGTGACAGGACCAATCAGGAGACATTAGAGTACATCAAAGAGAAACTGAATGATGAGGGTCTGTCTGCAGAGAGAAGCTTGAACCTGCTCCACTGTCTGAACGAGATGAATGACCTCAGTCTGGTGGAGGAGATACAGAAGAACATAAGAGGAGGACGTCTCTCTGATAAAAACATGTCCCCTGCTCTGTGGTCGGCTCTGTCTGTCCTCTTACTGTCCTCAGACTCAGACCTGGAGGAGTTTGACCTGAGGAAATACCAGGCCTCAGAGAGAGCTCTCCTGCGTCTGCTTCCGGTGGTCAGAGCCTGCACCAAAGCCCTGTGAGTCCACACTGTATTTAAACTTTATTTTGGGGGGACAGTGGCTCAGTGGTCAGAGCAGTGGTCAGAGGATCGATTCCTGCTCAGGTCGAGTTCTGTCATTGTGTCATTAGGCAAGACACAACAACTCCCACCTTGTCTAGTGTGAAAGTGATGTGTGCATTGGTGATTGGTGGTGGTTGGAGGGGCCGATGGTGCAGATTGGAAGCCTCACTTCTGTCAGTCTGCCCCAGGGCAGCTGTGGCCACCAAGTGTGGAAAGAAATGAATAATGACAGCAGTGTAGCGCTTTGAGAGGTCTGTAAAGCTGTATTATTATTATAGTCTTGTGTGATGGTAGGGCTGGGCCATTTTGCCGAAAAATACAACTTCTTTATTTTTCTTGCTCAACTAAAATATTCTTCAAACTGCAGAAAATTAACTATCCATAACAGTGTTGTTAAATTAAACTCATAGCTGATGTGGGGGAAAAGAGGTGATTTAAATTTTTGCCCTGTGCTAAACTCCTCAGCTTTTCTCTGAGAGTTAAACAGACACAATGAGCACATCTGTCATGTTGGTGGTGTAGTGGCCCCAAATGCAGCACAAGGAATCCCCCAACTCAAAGTGCCAAAATCACATTTTATTACAAAAAACAGATGCAGAGCCTGCATGTCCTCCGTGAAAAAACAGTTGAACAAAGTCAGGAACAGAACAAGACAAACTGAACATAAGCAAAGGCAACAAAAACAAGGATCCAGCAAACTAAATAGAACGGGGAACAGAATAAATAGGCTGCCCCCCTGATTAGCAACTGGGAACAGGTGCGGAGCTAACCAGGGAGGCAGCAAACAAAAAACGGAACTGGAACGGAGCAGGGTCTGGAGCAAGGGCAGAACCCCGCGGTGGGGCAAATAGGTAGGATTGGGAACAGAACACCCCGGCGGGGTAAACAGGCAGGGTCAAGGCAGTCAGGGCGGGCAGGGCAGGCGAACAGAGCAGGCAGGTGAGCAGGACAGCAGGACGGGCAGGAAGAATCAGCGTCAGAACCCCCCGATGGGGCAAACAGGCAGGACCGTTACAACATCACTTCTAAGGGACAGCCCCTAAAGCTCAGTATGTTTGTCCAGTGTGAGAGGGACTTTGGGCTGGTTGGAGGAGGTGGGCCAAAGCACAGCAGGTTTCTTATGTACGCACTGTTTATGTTGTGGTGGAGAGGACAGAGGATCAGAGGAAAAAGTGAATGAACTGTGCTCCAAACTCATGGCTCCCCCGAGCTCAGCTTCAGTCTGTGACACACAGAAGTTCCTCGTCCTCGTTTCCTGTTGTCCTTGTCTTCTGTCTCCTCGCTGCTCCACACTGTTTTTTAATCCATAAAGTCAGAGGAGTAACACAGCAGGACTCATATCTGATTCACACATATTTTCCGACTCTGGTGTTATTTTCTCCGCTAAAGCGTTAGCTCTGCTGCTCCACATAAACAAACAGCTCTGTGTGATGATGTCACTGGGTCGTGGTTTGGTTGTTCAGGTGTGAGTGTGGAACATAGAATCTGTACATCAATACATCTGTATTTACAATGCAAGAAAGTGGGGGAAATAAAATTGAATTTTCTTCCAAACGAATCATTTTGAACTTAAAATTTCATTAATCAATTTTTTGCCCAGCCCTGTGTGGTGGTTCTAGTCTCTAATGTCCCTCTCTGTCCTCAGTCTGATTGGCTGTGGACTGTCCCCTCACAGCTGTGGTCCTCTGGGTCCTCTGGCCTCAGTCCTCAGCTCCTCCAGTCTCACACACCTGGATCTCAGTCACAACCACCTCCAGGACTCAGGAGTGGAGCTGCTGTGTTCTGGACTGAAGAGCGCCCCCTGCAGACTGGAGACGCTCAGGTGAGACAGGTCAATGGCCCCAAATTAACAGCTTATGAAGTTCTCAAACTGAGGATTTCATAAGCTTAAACACGGCGTGTTGAGCTTTTGTCTTCTCTTTAGTTATAACCTATGAAACTTCTGGATCATTGTTTTATATACTACCTGGCCAAAAAACAATGTCACCACCAAAAAAAGGTCACACATTCTAATATTTGGTAGGACCTCCTTTAGTTTTGATTGTGGCACATTCGCTGTGGCATTGTTTCGTTTTCGCTTCTGCAGTGTTATAAGATTTATTTCCATCCAGTGTTGCATTTATTTTTCATGAAGGTCTTCCATTGATGATGGTCGAGTCTGACGCTGCACAAAGCTTCTCCAGCACATCCCAAAGATTCTCAATGGGGTTAAGGTCTGGACTCTGTGGTGAAAATGATGTCTCATGTTTCCTGATCCACTCTGTCACAATTTGAGCCTGATGAATCCTGGCATTGTCATCTTGGAATATGCCTGTTTCCATCAGGGAAGGAAAAATCCACTGATAGAATAACCTGGTCATTCAGTATATTCAGGCAGTCAGCTGACCTCATTCTTTGAGCACAGACTGTCACTGAACCTACACCTGGGTCCAATAGGAGGCTTGTACCTACTTGCTGAGCATTTTTTTTTTTTTGGCCAGCCAGTGTATTTTGTTCTTTTTAAACCTATATTGATCTAAAACAACATAAAGAAACAAGTCCATTAACCTTCATTTCAGAAACAGAACTTTACATAGGACCGGTGTGGACGTGTCCCCTCTGATATTTATGTCCCCTGTAGACGGCATCATGTCCCAACAGCATTCTGTGCCTCATTTCTCTGTGATTATTCTCTCCAGCTGATGCACAGTAAACATCAGTCCCACTGTCATTCTGTCCCTTCTCTCCGTTCAGAGATCTGCACAAACTTTACATCAGTCCTTTTCTCTGCAGTCACTTCTCTGAGCGCTGAGGTTTTCACCTTTTGCTGTTGTAACTCGGGGCACAGTGAGCAGTGGGCTCTGGGTTTAGGAACAGACGTGGATAAACACGTGCACGAGCAGATCAGGGCCACTGGGGTAAAACCATTACACAGACTTTTTCTACTGGTGCCAAGATACAAAATACTCTTTATCTGATGACAATCGCCTCATAGTCTCAGAGAAAAGAGTAAAATAGTCATCATACTTGTTACAAACTAAGACGTCACACAGGCAGACTGAGGGAGAGGGAGGAGCCTCAGAGTGAAGGAGAGGGATGAAGGCTGTAACTGTGCCTCAAGTTCCTGTAGATATTGTACCGGTCAGTGGCCAGTGCCCTGGACTTTCCTGTGGTCTGAGCAACTGTGTCCAAATAAAAAAATATGTCTAAGAGTCAGCGCTGGAGCAGGGGTGGAGCTGAGAAACTCAGGGACTGAGGCACCAACAATAAAACCAATTCATGCAAGAGAGAACATCTAAAACTCACCAGAATACAGGAAATCTAGTCTCTAATGTCCCTCTCTGTCCTCAGTCTGTCCCTCTCTGTCCTCAGTCTGTCCCTCTGTGGACTGTCCCCTCACAGCTGTGGTCCTCTGGCCTCAGTCCTCAGCTCCTCCAGTCTCACACACCTGGATCTCAGTCACAATGACCTCCAGGACTCAGGAGTGGAGCTGCTGTGTTCTGGACTGAAGAGCGCCCCATGCAGACTGGAGACACTCAGGTGAGTCGCTCCCATGATGCACTCTGCCCCCTTGTGTCCACATGAGTGTAATGCTGTATCTTTAGGCTGTCTGGATGTCTGGTCTCACAGAGGGGCGGAGCTGCTCTGGCCTCAGCTCTGAGCTCCGCCCCCTCCCACCTGAGAGAGTTAGACCTGAGCTACAACCATCCAGGACCCTCAACCGAGCTCCTGACCGCTCTACAGGACCAGCGCCCCCTGCTGTCTGTCAGGTGAGACCCCCGGTCCTGGTCCTGTTCTGGTCCTGGTCTGGTCCTGGTCTGGTCCTGGTCCTGGTCTGGTCTAAACTGGACTTGTGTGTTTCAGGCTGGATCCTGCTGGAGAGCGCTGGATGGTCACAGGTCTGAGGAAGTGTGAGTCTTTGATTTCATTCACACAGTAAAGTTCTTATAACAGCTCATAACATTATATTTATTATGTTTAACGACTCTCAAAGACACATCTTCGACCTTCATCTCCAGAAACAACTTGATCCTCTTGGATTCTGTTTTGATTATATTATGTTGTTAAACTCGTGAGTTTCTAATAATGATGATCTTTCCTCACAAACAGTTGTTACTGTGTCATCACGGCTCATGTAAATGCAGCTTGTGAACGAGTTCATTTGTTTATTTATGTGGAGCCCGTGAGCTGAAAGCAGTGCAGTCAGCTCGACTTCATGGCTCCAGGACAATTAACATCTATTTCTCACAAAATCTTTATTTCTAAAATAGTTCTTAAAATAATCTGGAATATCTTTGAGATTTGTTCTAAACCACTGTCTGACTCCACAAATGAAGGACATGGATTTCTGTTTCTCTCCATTATTTCATGTCGGAGGCTCCAGAGCTTTTTTCCATCATGTTTTGTCAGTTTTGTCTCTATAGTTTTCTCTTTTCTTGTGATAGTTTAACTTGTCTTCTAATAAGGCTGATTTTACAGCCTCTTCTTTAGCTTCATCCCTGAGCTTCATCATATTCTTCAGTGTTAAGTCAGTCCACTCAGCTTTGCTTCTGTTTGTTTCCTTTTTCACTGGTGCATATTTGTCTACAATACCCAAAAGTGAGCTCATAAAAGCGTCTAAAGAAACCTTGACTTTGTGTCTCTTATACACATCATTCAATCAACCTCACTCACTTCTCTCACAATATTATCACTAGCACATGCTTTATAAAACCTTTTGTATTTCAAATGTGCCTTCACTTTAGGGACTTTAACTCTCTTTGTGACTGCCATGAGTTTATGGAGCTGAATCCAACAGGTACTGACTTAATGTCTTTACACACTCTGGAACATTAGTGTAGATATGGTCAATACATGGGGCTGTGGTAAAGCCCAGGTTGTTGGGAAAGATTCTTGTAGGAAGATTAACTATAAAAAATGTTACATTCGTGGCCAGTTGTTTTCAGGAATGGAGCAAAAATGTTGAAAAATAAATAAATGGATAAACTTGTAAATGTGGTTAAGAACAAAATAGTGAAGTGGAGTGGGTCAGAGCAGGTGCCAGTCAGGCCCAGGCAAACACAGCCCAAACGCAGCAGCAGAGACAGTTGGATGGGGCTTTACAGGAGCAGAGCAGGTGTTGAAGGCTTTGACTCAGGTCATTCATTTGTCATGTGACCAGAGGAGGAGGAGCCACAGAGCAGTTTGTCACGTGACTAGAGGAGGAGGAGGAGCCACAGAGCAGTTTGTCATGTGACCAGAGAGGAGGAGGAGCCACAGAGCAGTTTGTCATGTGACCAGAGGAGGAGGAGCCACAGAGCAGTTTCAGACCCAGTAGGACTTTTTTTTGGTTTTAGTTCATGTTTCTCAGTGATGCAGCAGCCATGTTTAGACAGTCTTTAGACAACAGCAGAAGCAGAGCCAGTCCTGGTCGTGTGACCTTTCAGTTCAGAGAGAGGCTCCCAGTCCACGCCCACCCAGACACGACAGACCACAGACCTGCCTCACATCATTTCACATCACACATCATCGTTTTGTATCAAAAAGTCAGTATCCACATTTAAAATATCCATCCATCCATCCATCCATCCATCCATTTTCTTCCGCTTATCCGGGGCCGGGTCGCGGGGACACCAGTCTAAGCAGGCACTCCCAGACTTCCCTCGCCCCAGACACGTCCTCCAGCTCCTCCAGTGGGACCCCAAGGCGTTCCCAGGCCAGCCGAGAGACATAGTCCCTCCAGCGTGTCCTGGGTCTTCCCCGGGGCTTCCTCCCAGTTGGACATGCCCAGAACACCTCCCTAGGGAGGCGTCCGGGAGGCATCCTGAGCAGATGCCCGAGCCAGCTGAGCTGGTTCCTCTCGACGTGAAGGAGCAGCGGCTCTACTCCGCGCTCCTCCCGTGTGACTGAGCTCCTCACCCTGTCTCTAAGGGTGCGCCCAGCCACTCTGCGGAGGAAACTAATTTCGGCCGCTTGTATCCGCGATCTTGTCCTTTCGGTCATTACCCAGAGCTCATGACCATAGGTGAGGGTAGGAACGTAGATTGAGGTAAATCGAGAGCTTTGCCTTTTGACTCAGCTCCTTCTTTACCACAACGGACCAATACAGCGACCACATCACTGCAGACGCTGCACTGATCCGCCTGTCAATCTCGCGTTCCATCCTTCCCTCACTCGTGAACAAGACCCCGAGATACTTGAACTCCTCCACTTGAGGCAAAGGCTCACCACCCACCCGGAGAGGGCAAACCACCTTTTTCCAGTCGAGAACCATGGCCTCAGATTTGGATGAGCTGATTCTCATCCCAGCTGCTTCACACTTGGTTGCAAACCGCCCCAGTGCCTGCTGCAGGTCCTTGTTTGAAGAAGCCATCAGGACAACATCATCCGCAAACAGCAGAGATGAGATCCTGTGGTTCCCGAACCAGACCCCCTCCAGCCCCTGACTGCGCCTAGAAATTATGTCCATAAATATGATGAACAGAACCGGTGACAAAGGGCAGCCCTGGCGGAGTCCAACATGCACCGGGAACAAGTCTGACTTACTGCCGGCAATGCGAACACAGCTCCTGCTCCGGTCATACCGGGAACGGACAGCCCTTAGCAAAGGGCCCCGGACCCCATACTCCCAGAGCACCCCCAAAGGACACCACGAGGAACACGGTCGAATGCCTTCTCCAGATCCACAAAACACATGTGGACTGGTTGGGCAAACTCCCATGAACCCTCGAGCACCCGATGGAGAGTGTAGAGCTGGTCCAGTGTTCCACGACCGGGACGAAAACCACACTGCTCCTCCTGGATCCAAAGTTGGACTATTGGTCGGATTCTCCTCTCCAGTATCCTGGGAATAGACCTTACCGGGAAGGCTGAGGAGTGTGATTCCCCTATAATTGGAACACACCCTCCAGTCCCCCTCCTTATACAGAGGGACCACCACCCGGTCTTCCAGTCCAGAGGTACTGTCCCCAACCGCCACACGATGTTATAGAGACGTGTCAACCAAGACAGCCCCACAACATCCAGAGACTTGAGGTACTCGGGACGGATCTCATCAATCCGGAGCCTTGCCACTGAGGAGCTTGCCAACCACCTCAGTGACTTCGGCCAGGGTGATGAACAAGTCCGCCTCCGGGTCCCCAGTCTCTGCTTCCTCCTTAGAAGACGTGACAGTGGGATTGAGGAGATCCTCAATCCACCGTCCAATAACATCCCCAGTCGAGGTCAGCAGCCCTCCACCCGCACAGTAAACACTGTTGGTGAAGCACTGCTTCCCCCTCCTGAGGCGCCGAACGGTTTGCCAGAATTTCTTTGAGGCCGTCCGATAGTCCTCCTCCATGGCCTCCCCGACTCCTCCCAAACCCAGAGTTTTTGCCTCCACGACCGCACGAGCCCGGCACGCTTGGCCCGCCGGTACCCGTCAGCTGCCTCAGGAGTCCCACAAGCCAACAAGGCTCAATAGGACTCCTTCAGCCTGACGGTATCCCTTACTTACAGTGTCCAACTCCGGGTTCGGGGGTTGCCGCCGCGACAAGTGCCGCAGTCCTTACGGCCACAGCTACGAGCAGCCGCATCGACAATAGAGATGGAGAACACGGCCCACTCGGAGTCCATGTCCCCAGCCTCCCCCGGGATCAGAGAGAAGCTCTCCCGGAGGTGTGAATTGAAGACCCCCATGACAGAAGGCTCCGCCAGACGTTCTCAACAAACCCTCACGATACTCTTGGGCCTGCCAGGTCTATTCGGCTTCCTCCTCCGCCAGCGGATCCAACTCACAACCCCTCTCTTCACCCAAGTGTCCAAAACACGCAGCCGGATGACACGACTACAAAGTCGATCATCGACCTCCGACCTAGAGTGTCCACTGATGGACACCCTTGTGTTCGAACATGGTGTTTGTTATGGACAAACTGCGACTAGCACAGAAGTCCAATAACAAGACACCACTCGAGTTCAGATCAGGGAAGCCGTTCTTCCCAATCACGCCCCTCCAGGTGTCACTGCCATCACCCACATGAGCATTGAAGTCCCCCAGGAGAACAACGGAGTCCCCCGGTGGCTGCACTGTCTGGTACCCCCCCCCCCCCCCCCCCAGCAACAGTGAGAGACCTGTCCCCGACCCGAAGGCGCAGGAACCCGACCCTCTCGTTCACCGGGGTGAACTCCAATACGTGGCGGCTGAGCTGTGGGGCAATGAGCCCACACCAGCTCGCCGCCGCTCCCTGCGGGCAATGCCAGAGAAATGGAGAGTCCAGCCCCTCTCAAGGAATGGGTTCCAGAGCCCAAACTGTGCGTGGAGGTGAGGCCGACTATATCTAGTCGGTAACGCTCAACCTCCCGCACAAGCTCAGGCTCCTTCCCCCCCAGCGAGGTCACATTCCATGTCCCCAGAGCTAGTCTCCATGTCCGGAGATCCGGTCATCGGGGCCCCGGCCGTCGACTGCCGCCCAGATCTCTCAGCACCGGCCCCTTATGGATCCTCCCGCGGGTGGTGGATCCACTTGAGGACGGCCCCACGTCGCTCCTTCGGGCTGAGCCCGGCCGGGCCCCGTGGGGAAAGGCCCGGCCACCAGGCGCTCGCTCTCGAGCACCCACCCCAGGCCTGGCTCCAGGGTGGGGGCCCAGTGACGCCGGTCCAGGCGACGTAAAATATTTTAAATACAAAATAAAAATATAAATCAAAAGATAATATTTTAATTAACAGCTAAGATAAGATAAGATTTAAAACTAAAGTCTCATTTTACTGTTGGATCATTACTTGATAAATTACCTTCATTTGAAACTGTTCAGACTCACAAATATTGAGAAAAAACATTTAAATCATTTATCTTTCATTTTTGGTGAAGAAAGTTTGTTTGTTAAATTTGAATGTGAGTTGGATTATATTTCATAACCAGGCGGGTTGAGGAGGTGCAGCTAAATCCTGGGACTTGTGTCTGTTTTTGGTCAAATTATAAGAAAATATCTTCATCTAAACAAACCTCTGATCTACAACTCTCTGGTCCACTTTAAACACTCTCTGGTCCACTTTAAAAACTCTGTATGTGTGTGTCTTTGTAAAAAATGCAGAAAAACTAGAAAGAAAAAAAATTTGATTCTTTTAAAAAATGAAATCTGATTCCAACACGTCACATTAAGGAACTGTTCAAAAGAGCCGACTCGTCCAAAAGAGCCGACTCATCCAAAAGAGCCGACTCGTTCAAAAGAGCCGACTCGTCCAAAAGAGCCAACTCGTTCAAAAGAGCCGACTCGTCCAAAAGAGCCGACGGTAACACTTTATAATAACTACACCCTATTTAGCCTTAATAAAGCATGAACAAAGACTTAAGTAATAATGAACAAACACTTAATTAATAATGATTCATGCTTAATAACTACTTAATTACAACCTTAATAAACACTTAATTAGCTATTATTTGACTTGTGTTGGGTATAGTTACTCATACTTATTTCACACTTAGTTAATCCTTAACTAACCATTTGTGTGTGTATTTGTAAATGCATATTTACGTATTAACTCAAACGCTTGTTAATGATTAATTAGCTATGAGAGAATGATTTACTAATCCTGTAATGCAATGATAATTCAGACAGCTATTACTGGTTAAGTAAGTCTTTTTGAGAGCTTTTCTAAAGTGAAGACTAATTATGCTTTATTAAGCAAATTCCAGAGAAATAACAGAATTTTCACAATATTTAGGCCTGTAATAATGATTAAGAAATGTCTGAATAACACCATTAGTTCATGATTAGTTCAACCAGTAACTAATACCTTTTTGTAAACCCTTCTAAAGTGAAGACTATTTACACTTAATTAAGTATTTGTTAAG
Source organism: Periophthalmus modestus (assembly GCA_019594935.1). Taxonomy (NCBI): domain Eukaryota; kingdom Metazoa; phylum Chordata; class Actinopteri; order Gobiiformes; family Gobiidae; genus Periophthalmus; species Periophthalmus modestus. Next base: position 3,375,907 of record JAIEZT010001373.1, read on the forward strand.
GTACTATACTAAGCCCAGAGTACCATGACCCATTTCCCCCTGAATTTTAACTTGAACCGAGGTGGGAATCTGTACTTAAAAAAGCAAGCCAAGAAACATGGATACAAAACATCTGGATGCGTATTGCACTTTTTCAGAACATTTACAAACAATCAAAATCCGTCTGCTAAACATCTTATTACAAACACTTTCACGCAGGATTCCGTTTCTGAACTCTTCTTTTAAAGGTCTCAAAGAACTTTAGGATTAAAAACCAAAATCTGACCATCAAATGCTTAAAAAAAACCTATAACTTATCAATAAATGTGCCTTTACAGTTTTGAGGTCACATGCATTTTTTATTTTTTTTTAAACCCAATCAAATAGTTGTTCTTTAGGTACCAGTGGTTGCCCCTATCGGCTTTAGTTACTTCAATATCCTGCATTCCTGTATACGCTTGTAAGGGCAACCACTTGTACCTAAACAAGGGCTTATTCTGCATTAGTCTGATTCTGGGGAGTGTACAGGACAGAGAACCTTATAGATTGTGTTCTTAAGATTTTTACTTTAGCATAATGGTCACTTAAAACTTTACACAATCTGCATTTTTTAAGAATTAATACATTCCACTATTTAGTTTTAAAAGGAATTAGCTTCCCTGCATCTTTCAGAGTTTTGACCTTTTGCTCCATCTCAGCATCTTCAGAAATAGCCAGTGCACACTGGGCTGCGAACACTGACAGCTTCACAGCTCTACTGTAAGTCTGCATCATTTGTTTGTATTTTTCTGGAGCACCTATGTACAGTTCGGCAATTGGAGCAGTGATGACAACTGTGTTACGGTCCACCCCATATTTTTTGAAGGCACGAGCCATGATGCCACCTCGTTTGAATATCTTCAGAATTTTCAGGTATCTGGCCACCACTTGTCTTGGACTTTGAACTGTAAATAAGAAAATGGAAAGAATAAAGATAAAATATTTTAAATAGCAGTGTTCTACACTCATCTAATTTACCCACATTCTAACACCCTAATTATTCATTGGATGATTTCAAAAGCATGTTTCACAATTGTTAGGGCAAAAATAGCAAGGAACCATGTTTATTATAAAGTGTTACCGAGCTGACTGGTTCAAACGTCACGTCTCTAGTTCTGGTGAAGTTTCTCTTTTCTCTTGGACGTGAGCAGCAGATGATGTGACGACGTCGAGGTAATTCCATAACTGTTACCTAGCAACAAACTGTAAACAAGGGCCACACTCACCTCATTTACACATATAAATATGTTTATTATATTTCAAATACATCTAGTTTTACTTTTGCTCACAAACGTCGCTGGTGAAAGACTGAGTTAAATCGTCTTCATGACAGGTACGATCCCACTAAACGTACAAACAATTAGAACAAAATAATAAGATGAAATGTTTTGTGTTTCAGACTCCTGTGAGTTCTCTCTGGACCCAAACACAGCTCACAGACGTCTGCTTCTGTCTGAGGACAATCAGAGTGTGACACATGTGCAGGAGGAGCAGGAGTATCCACATCATGACCACAGGTTCACAGACCAGCCCCAGGTCCTGAGCTGCACTGGCCTGAGGGGGCGCTGTTACTGGGAGGTGGACTGGAGTGGGTGGGTTTATATAGCAGTGAGTTACAGAGGACTCAGACGAAGAGGACGAGAGTGTCTGTTTGGAAACAATGATCAGTCCTGGAGACTGGAGATCTTTGGTGATGGTGCGTACTATGTCTGTCATAACAGAAACTTAACACAACTCCCCCTACCCCGTCCCTCAGTGAGAGGGGGCGTGTCCTCTGGCAGAGTGGGCGTGTTCCTGGACTCTGAGGCTGGAGCTCTGTCCTTCTATGACGTCTCCTCTGATGGAGAACTGTTCCACCTCTGGACCTTCTCCTCGTCCTTCTCTGAGCCTCTGTTCTCTGGGTTTGGACTGAGTGAAGAAGGTTCCTCTGTGACTCTGGTGAAAAAGACGAGACGATGAACAAAACACAAGAGAAACTGTATTTGTCCCACGATGAGACAGAACAATGAGAACAAAAGATCTGCAAGAGAAATAAAACAAAATGGAGCTTAAATGTAACAGTTTAAATTTGACTTTGAATCAAATAAAGACACAAAATACAGTAAATGACGACGTGAAAGAACATGTAGAGTTCTACTTCTTTACTTTGGTCCAAACTGTTTTGGACCAGACGATAAAGATGAACTGTTTTTTTCTGTAGTTTCTCAGTTAAAGACGAGGTATTTGACTTCTATGGGGTATTAAAGAGGGGGTATTTGACTTCTATGGGGTAATAAAGAGGGGTATTTGACTTCTATGGGGTATTAAAGAGGGGTATTTGACTTCTATGGGGTAATAAAGAGGGGTATTTGACTTCTATGGGGTATTAAAGAGGGGTATTTGACTTCTATGGGGGTATTAAAGAGGGGTATTTTACTTCTATGGGGTATTAAAGAGGGGTATTTGACTTCTATGGGGTATTAAAGAGGAGGTATTTGACTTCTATGGGGTATTAAAGAGGGGTATTTGACTTCTATGGGGTATTAAAGAGAGGGTATTTGACTTCTATGGGGTATTAAAGAGGGGTATTTGACTACTATGGGGTATTAAAGAGGGTATTTGATTTCTGTGGGGTATTAAAGAGGGGTATTTGACTTCTATGGGGTATTAAAGAGGGGTATTTGACTTCTATGGAGTATTAAAGGGGGTATTTGACTTCTGTGGGGTATTAAAGAGAGGTATTTGACTTCTATGGGGTATTAAAGGGGGTATTTGACTTCTATGGGGTATTAAAGAGGGTATTTGACTTCTGTGGGGTATTAAAGAGGGGTATTTGACTTCTATGGGGTATTAAAGAGGGGTATTTGACTTCTATGGGGTATTAAAGAGGGGTATTTGAATTCTGTGGGGTATTAAAGAGGGGTATTTGACTTCTATGGGGTATTAAAGGGGGGTATTTGACTTCTATGGGGTATTAAAGAGGGGTATTTGAATTCTATGGGGTATTAAAGAGGAGGTATTTGACTTCTATGGGGTATTAAAGAGGGGTATTTGACTTCTATGGGGTATTAAAGAGGGGTATTTGACTTCTATGGGGTATCAAAGAGGGGTATTTGACTTCTATGGGGTATTAAAGGGGGGTATTTGACTTCTATGGGGTATTAAGAGGGGTATTTGACTTCTATGGGGTATTAAAGAGGGGTATTTGACTTTCTATGGGGTATTAAAGGGGGTATTTATTTCACTTCTATGGGGTATTAAAGAGGGGTATTTGACTTCTATGGGGTATTAAAGAGGGGTATTGACTTCTGTGGGGTATTAAAGAGGGGTATTTGACTTCTATGGGGTATTAAAGAGGGGTATTTGACTTCTGTGGGGTATTAAAGAGGGGTATTTGACTTCTATGGGGTATTAAAGAGGAGTATTTGACTTCTGTGGGGTATTAAAGAGGAGTATTTGACTTCTATGGGGTATTAAAGGGGGTATTTGACTTCTATGGGGTATTAAAGAGGGGTATTTGACTTCTATGGGGTATTAAAGAGGAGTATTTGACTTCTATGGGGGGGTATTAAAGAGGGTATTTGACTCTATGGGGTATTAAAGGGGGTATTTGACTTCTGTGGGGTATTAAAGAGGGTATTTGACTTCTGTGGGGTATTAAAGAGGGGTATTTAACTTCTATGGGGTATTAAAGGGGGTATTTGACTTCTGTGGGGTATTAAAGAGGGGTATTTGACTTCTATGGGGTATATAAAGAGGGGTATTTGACTTCTATGGGGTATTAAAGGGGGTATTTGACTTCTGTGGGGTATTAAAGAGGTATTTGACTTCTGTGGGGTATTAAAGAGGGGTATTTGACTTCTATGGGGTATTAAAGAGGGGTATTTGACTTCTATGGGGTATTAAAGAGGGGTATTTGACTTCTATGGGGTATTAAAGAGGGGTATTTGACTTCTATGGGGTATTAAAGAGGGGTATTTGACGTCTATGGGGTATTAAAGAGGTATTTGACTTCTGTGGGGTATTAAAGAGGGGTATTTGACTTCTATGGGGTATTAAAGAAGGGTATTTGACTTCTATGGGGTATTAAAGAGGGGTATTTGACTTCTATGGGGTATTAAGAGGGGTATTTGACTTCTATGGGGTATTAAAGAGGGGTATTTGACTTCTGTGGGGTATTAAAGTGTTAGTTCCTCTTAAATGGAGAGTGAAGCTCTCAAAGCTGGAGCTGGTGTCTCTGTTCTGAAGTTTTCCTCATTCTCATCACTGTCTTGTGTTTGGTAAATTTGATCTTTTTTTACTGATTATTTTCGGTGTAAATGTGTCACTCTGATAATCTCCCTCCATCTGGGGCAAGATCTCACCCCGTGGGGTAAAAACCCCAGAACCACACGGGGACCTAGTGAACGACCTGCAGAGGGACCAAAGTAACAAAGGCACCATCAGTAACACACTACGACCAGGGACTCAAATCCTGCAGAGACGTGTCCCCCTGATGAAGGACATGTCCAGGCCCGTCTCAAGTTTGGATTTGGATGATCCAGAAGAGACTGGGACAATGTCAGAAGATCAAACCAAAATACAACTTTTTGGTCAAAACTGGTCGTGTGTCATGTAGCTCGTCCATTACATGGGTCTGTGAGGCTCGCACAAAGAAAGGACACGATACACACAAGTTTAAAGGTTTTATTGAGAAATGTTTCAAATGTTTAACTCACCCACGTCGTTTGTGTCTGTCCCAGGTGTTTCGGCCAAATGAGTCCCCGGGGAGCCGAAGCACCTTATGAAGGTTCCGGGACAGACCACTGGGTGCTGGCCATGAGGGGTGTTTTTAGATTTGAGCTGTGATCTAAATTGGTGTTCACTGTTTTAAATAATACATGAATTGAATATAGAGCTCTATTTTTAAATGGATAATGTGACTGAATAAATATTTACACTGTTTTGTTAGAGGTACATTTTAATAGTATTATTGGATGTGTGTGTACTTACCTGTACTGCAGAGTGGGCTCAACCAATTAAAGAGGTGTGTTATAAAAGGAACAAGCCTCAGTCCTGCAACTGCAGACAGAGGGCGCTGTATGTATAGGTACTGCAATGATGATCACTCTTTTGCACTTTTTCTCTTTTTTTTTGGTGTTTAATAAATACACTTGGGGTCTGCACTGGACAAACTGTCTCAGCTCTGCTCTGTTCCTCCTTAAAACCGCTAAAGTGCTGTCCGGAGATTACATCGTGTCTGGAGGAGAAAGAATGATGAGTTGATCCAAAGACCAGACCTACTGTGGAGCATGAGGAAAACATCAGGCTCTGGGGCTGTTTTTCTGACACCAGGACGACTGATCCGTGTAAAGAAAGAATGAATGGAGCCATGTATCGTGAGATTTTGAGTGAAAACCTCCTTCCATCAGTGAGAGCAGTGAAGATCTTTGGAGGGAGGTGAAAGTCCAGCCCCAAAACATCACTGCTCTAGAGGAGATCTGCAGGAGGAATGGGCCAAACTACAGCAACAGAGTGAAAACCTGAGACAGAAACATTTGACCTCAGTCACTGCAACAAAGGGAATAGAACAAAGTACTGACACCAACTTTTGTTATTGACCAAATACTTATTTTACTGAGGAATTTACCAATTAATTCATTAAAATCCTACAGTGTGATTTCCTGATTCTTTCCTCATTCTGTCTCATAGTTGAAGTGAAACTATAAATACTTTTTTGCTCCACTGTATCTGCAGTGAATCTCAGAAGGGATGGAAGTGTATTGTGAAAACAGTAAAATACATTTGTCTTTTGGAAATATTACTATATCCCACTAAGAGTTCACTACAAAAAGCACATTATAGACCATTATAGCTACACAAACTGTTTTTATTCTTTTTTTTTTAGCCATAAAAATCAGGTATCACATGTACTTTTGCCTTTTTTTCACACAACTACATCTATTTTACATATTTTCTATTTATTCAAATATTTTTATTTTCTATTTTATTTCATTTATTTTCCTATCTCATTTCTTTATTTTCCTTTGATGCGTTAAATAAGTGTAATACCAGTTTAAGGAGAAGAAAAATATAAAAATAAATGTACTTTTGAGTAACTTTTATGCAGCAATGAAAAACTCTGTGTCCAGCTCAGAAACACTTTAAATGACATATTTGAACAATAATCAACATTTATAGAAGAGATTGTGCAGATTGTTTTTAGGTTTTTTACAGCTCTTGGTGTAAAAAACATTGAATGAGAGGGTCTATGACACTATTCTCTGATCTGTTCTAATGTTGTTTCCTCGTCACAGACCTGGAGCTGTGTTTTGTTTCATTCTCACATGTTTAACACACAAAACCTGCACATTTAGGCTGAGTTCTTCTCTCAAACTGAAAACACTCTGTTCCACCTTGTGATGATGTCATCATGTGGTGATACAGGAAGTGTTCCACTGTGTTTTTAAACTCCACACACCTTCATTTCTTGAATCATTTGGATCATTTCCGCTGTGGAATTGATGATTTATACTGAATAAAAGGTCAAAGTTGTTGATTTAAACTACCACTTGATGACATCACAAGGTGGAACAGGGCGTTTTGAGGTTTGGAGATGTTACAGACGAATAATAAAGTGTTACTCAAAACGTGAATGAAACAAAACTCAACTCCAGGTGTGTTTTTCATGCTCTAACTTCATTATAACGTGTCTTAAATTCACAAGAGTCCATTTAACAGACTCACATATTCCATTGTGTCATTGGGCAAGACGCTTCACTTTCCTCCAGTTTCCGGGTTCACGATGTATGAAAGTCTGAGTTAATATTTGAAGCGTGCATGTAGAGGGTGGCCCAAAAGTCACTGACACTTTTCAATCTTCAGTCGCTCCTATAATTCTTAAATTAAACTCACCAAATTTTAGCCGTAGATAAACTGAACCTTCTGAGATTTTTGTCAATATAAACGGTTTATAACTGTTCACTTACACTTGAACTTATCACGACTTAAAACTAGGGGAAGTAAAAATGACCTTTTAAGTGTCCACCATTTTGTGTTTGTCTCTGAACAGCCTGATCCAACACACTTTACAGAACATTTAAAACATTTCTGGCTCTTATTTGATCCTCGATGTTACGTCTGAAGTGGTTTATTGTCTGAGGTTTATTCACAAACACCTTTTCTTTAAGAAGAAATCAGGACTAGTCAGGTCTGTGGAGATCACACACTGCACCCTGTCTGTGAAAAACACTTATTATTCCTTTAATGGCATTTACACTTGGGGCATCTCTGGTATTAAAATGTGGACGGTAACACCGCTGGGTTTGTGAATTTGACCCATGTGACTCAAAGTCCCACTGTACAATGAGGGTTTCGTTCCTCGGTGCTGTATTTGCTCAGATTAATGTGGGAAGGGTCGTTCTAAATGCTCTGAAAAAATACAAGAAAAGTATTTAGAAACAAAAGAGTTATGACACTTTTTCAACTGTCAGTGACTTTTGGGCCGTATAAATGTGACATTTTAAACCTGTGCCTGTGTTTATCACAGTGCTTCTTCTTCTCTCTCGTCTTGCAGCATGTCGGGGTACGCTGTGATCCGAGGCGGGCTGGGACTCCTGGCGGTGCGGAGGGTGTGTGTGGTGTCCCGCTCGGCGCACTCCGTCCCACGCGTCGAGCACCGCCCCATCGAGAAGGTCATGGTGGTGAATAGAGGTGAGAGCGATGCACATCCTGGTCTGGAATCATGACAAACATGTACATCACGGTGTTTGGTTGGATGAAATTTTTGCTGTTTATCAAAAATGGGTGAAAATGAAGAGATGAATTATTGATAGTGGGGAAAAGGTCAAAGGTGAAGCCAAGAAAAGGTCTGGACGTCACACTCACTCAGTCCACTTCTTTATACAGACTATGGTGGATACTTTGAGCATTTAAATCTAAAATACAAAACATATTTAGTACTTCTTTACCTTTGTTTCTTTGCTACATAACTCCATACGTCTTTCTTCATATATCTGATGTCGTCTGTGTTTATAAAATGAAGTGGTAAAAATAAAGCTAAAAACATGAAATAAGAGGATGTGTCCCTGTCTCAGCCTGAGATCCACACGTCCAAAGTTCATTAGTTGTATATTTGGAGTGACTGCTGCAGAGTGACGCCTCGTCTCTCTGCGTCTGCGATACGTCTCTGTCAGACGGAAACACGACGCTCTGTCAAAAAAGACGCAGACGTCAGGAGCAAATGGGACAGTTTCCTCGTCCTTTACTAAATACGTCAGCTTTAGGAGGTAGAACGAGCTTCAGCTGACGCACACGACTGAGGTTTACAACAAGTACTGCATTTTCTCAAGTGAAAGTACAGATACCAGAGCAAATACTCAAGTCAAAATAAGAGTGTCACATGAAAAAGTGGATTAAGTACTTGTTTAAAAACTTGGAGTAAAAAGTGAAAATAAAGCTTCAAATATAGTGATTTTGATGGTTTGTGCTGACTTTATATACATTCTTAGCTCTTTTTCTTTGTATATTTTTAAGTACGTTGATGAGAAGTACTGTTTTTTTACCTAAAAGTACAGATACCAGAGCAAAAAAAGGCACTCCACACTGAAAAAAGTAAAACATTGGTTTAACGTATAACTTATATCGTGATCATTTAAATCTAAATATTCTTAATTGATCATAATGATATATATTAAATTGGCCAAACTAAATTGGTTTAATTTATAACAGTTAATACATTATATATTGGTTCAATGTTTAAAATTTAATTGGGTCAATTTAAAAAAAAATGTAATTGGCATTATGAGCCAATTTAGTTCGCATTGCCGGCAGTAAGTCAGACTTGTTCCCAGTGCATGTTGGACTCCGCCAGGGCTGCCCTTTGTCACCGGTTCTGTTCATCGTATTTATGGACAGAATTTCTAGGCGCAGTCAGGGGCCGGAGGGGGTCTGGTTCGGGAACCACAGGATCTCATCTCTGCTGTTTGCAGATGATGTTGTCCTGATGGCTTCATCGAACCAGGACCTGCAACAGGCACTGGGGCGGTTTGCAGCCGAGCGTGAAGCGGCTGGGATGAAAATCAGCACCTCCAAATCCGAGGCCATGGTCCTCAACCGGAAAAAGGTGGTTTGCTCTCTTCAGGTGGGTGGAGAGTCCTTGCCTCAAGTGGAGGAGTTCAAGTATCTCGGGGTCTTGTTCACGAGTGAGGGAAGGATGGAGCGTGAGATTGACAGGCGGATCGGTGCAGCGTCTGCAGTGATGCGGTCGCTGTATCGGTCCGTTGTGGTAAAGAAGGAGCTGAGTCGAAAGGCAAAGCTCTCGATTTACCGGTCAATCTGCGTTCCTACCCTCACCTATGGTCATGAGCTTTGGGTAATGACCGAAAGGACAAGATCGCGGATACAAGCGGTCGAAATGAGCTTCCTCCGCAGAGTGGCTGGGCGCTCCCTTAGAGATAAGGTGAGGAGCTCAGTCACACGGGAGGAGCTCGGAGTAGAGGCGCTGCTCCTTCACGTCGAGAGGAGCCAGCTGAGGTGGCTCGGGCATCTATTCCGGATGCCCCCTGGACGCCTCCCTAGGGAGGTGTTCCAGGCACGTCCTACGGGGAGGAGGCCCCGGGGAAGACCCAGGACATGCTGGAGGGACTATATCTCTCGGCTGGCCTGGGAACGCCTTGGGATCCTTCCGAAGAGAGCTGGAGGAAGTGTGTGTGTGGAAAGGGAAGTCTGGGCCTCCCTACTGAAACTGCTGCCTCCGCGACCCGGCCCCGGATAAAGCGGAAGAAAATGGATGGATGGATGGAGCCAATTTAAAAATACTAAATTAAATGAACATACATTTAATGGATTAATAAGGTTCATTCAACTTACAATTTATATTGTAATCATTTACATCTAAATATTCTAAGTTGTTCATAGTGATATCCATTACATTGGTCTAACTGATTCTGATTCACATTCTCAGAAAGATTGGTTCAGATGAAAATGAGTTACCTTAATATTCAACATTAATTGAGCAAATTGAAACAATACAAGTCCTTTATACATTTCAACCCTCAACACTGTCGTCCTTTACTCTTAGTAAATACAGAACACATTGACATTTTCGTTTTTTATTAACAATGCATGCACAAAATTGACACTGTACAACATATAACATGAAAGCTATGAGTCTTCAAGGCCTGCTAAAAAAAAATAAAATAAAAAATAAAAAAAAAGCCATTGTTTCAGTCAGTGTCGAGCTCCATAACTCAGCCATAGCAGGAAGCCGACTGTGAATCTGCACTGGATTCTGCATGATCAAAAACAAAGCATTTCACAGGGTTGACAAAGCTCTACATTGACAAAAGAAGTGGATTTGTGGATCTAAATGGACTAGAAGTGAGTCAAGCCTGACATTAACACCTTCACCTTCCAGAATTATTTAGACGTCTGTAGATGTTGCAGTGACGGCCGTGGGTCACCTCGACATCACCATCTTACTGCACCTACAAAAGATGAGAATTAGCACAAAATATAATTCACACATGTTTTTTTTTTTTTATATAGTAAATCGAACCATGTCCCAGCAGGACACGCCCAATGGCCAAGCTACATTAGCAACAATCTAAAAAATCTGTGGCACGATACAACATTAATCTGCTGTGTCACACTACTGTAAAAAAATCTATCCAACAGTGTTAGTACAATTTAAATGAACATTAAATTCAGTCATTAGCATCTTATTTTTTTTCCTTTAGATTTTCTGAAGGTAAATGCAGAACCAATTCAAAGTTCTAATCAAGTTGGCTTCACGAAATGAACAAGATTATTATTCTGCCTTAAACAGCAGCGAACAATGATTCAAATCTAAATTAAAGATTTTAAAGTTGCACTATGTAATTTTTTTGATGAAGGTGTGAAATCTGATATTCTCAAGGGATATATTATTTTATCTGAAATAATCCAACAACAACTAAGAGAAAGTCAGATTTCAGCTATGTCACATTGACGCCATGAGCTTGTTTCCTTTGAAATGAAACAAACTCAGGTGCAAACTAATGTTGTGCCATAATTGTGACACTTCCCTCCAGAGAATTGACCAGGTGTTTGCTCTGAGTCTCTGTCCAAGTGCTTGGGGAGGATGGGCTCCATGAGAAAGTTACAAAAGCTGTAGGTCTGGAGGGGTCTCAGTCGCGGTTTTCTTCTGTTGGTTATTGGACAGAGTCAAGTAAAGTTGTCGCCGGTGCTGCCCCCTTGTGCTGGAGGGTTGACTTGGCACAATGAATAAATTATTCATTGGGTCAATTTAAATATTGTGAACTACTGTTGGTTTGCACTCGCCAAATTGGATGTACATAAAATAAATAAATAACAAAAACACAAAAAATATAAAAACACCAGGATAAATCTGTATCATTAAAATGAACAGATCAATTCAATTTTATTGTCGTATTGTGGGGTGAAGCGGACCAAAATGCAGCAGACCAGGAGCGGTTTAACAGTGTTTATTTACAATAGTGAAAAAGTAACGGTCAATAAGACTGGATACGGGGCCAACGGGAACAGGAGACACATGAGCGGGACGAGGAGCCAGGAACGAGGAGCCGTGAGCCAGGTACAGGTAGGTGAGAGGACGAGACAAAGCAGGACTATACGGGGAGACGAGGCGGGAGGCAGGAGCTGGACCAGAGGCGCAGGAACTGTGAGAATCCGGGAGCAGGAGTCTGAAGGAGCAGCAAAAATCCAATAAGTATACAAAAAGCGAGACATTCAGCAATCAAACAACAAGACAGAGTATCTACGTCGGTACGCAGACAGACTTGCACCGAGTCACTGGAGCTGGCCCTCTTTATCCCCGCAGGTGGTGCTGATCAGCGCCAATGAGCTGCAGGTGCGTGTGGGAGGAGCCAGGGCTCCGCCCAGCGCCAGAGACAGGTGAGGGAGGGGGGAGAGGAGAGAACACAGGAGGCAGGAAACAGAGACAGCAGGACGTGGATCATGACATTTATTAAATTAAGCCAATGGCAAAAAAACCACATTGAACGAACAACAGCAAGTTTTTACTTTTTTCACTGCAGTGAAAGTATCACATGCACAAATCTACTGAAGTAAAAGTATTAAAGCACCTGTTTAAAAATGTACTTATGGAGTCAAAAAACTAAAAGTATTTCTTGTAGATTTTGATTCGTATATAAAGCTTCAAATGTGGTGATTTTGATAAAGTTTTGAGCTGAATTTTGTTGAATCGATCGTTTACTTTCCAGCTGTTTTTATTTGTATATTTTAGTTTTGCTCAAATTATAAATGTCAAAAATAAACCCTCAGACTATAATAAAAATACTTGAACTTTTCCACTTCATAAACGTAGTGGAGTCGAAAGTAAGTAAAAGTAAAACGTATCCACTTCAAAAACGACTTAAATAAAGTGCAAATACCTAAATGTTTACTCAAGTACAGTATTTTTTTCATCATTTATTTGAACAGGGACAGATCCAACAAACAGAGTCACAGTGGAGTAATCTGACACAGCCTAAAATAATCACAACACACATGAGTTTTTGAAGTACTTTACTACTTTTACTTGGTTCCTTTTCCTGGTGCCTGATATTTGCTCAGACGTTGGTCGACGTCGTGATCGATCCTCAGAGACTTTCCCCTGAACCTTTTAGTGCGACATCCAAACATATTTAAGAGGAAAAAACACAAATCAGAAGTGAACAGCAGGGTTAAGTATCAAACAGAGCTACACATTCACAACATTTCTAAACCTTTTTCCTGTTCTAGACACTCTCCACATTGTTATTTGTCACATCTTCTGAGCCAAAGTCCATATTATCTGGAGGAGAGTGTATCTCTAATAACACACTGTCTAATTGACTTTGCTGATGCTATTTGATGTATAATGTAAAAACACACTGACATTTAAAGTCTTCCCGAGGCAAGAGCGGACGCCATTTTGAATTTTGAATGATTCCAGTTCCTCTACATACATATCAAAATATTTAAAACTGCATACAGCGGGCGGAGGAGGCTCTGTTGCCTCTGCTGCGTCTGAGTTAAACCGGCGTCTGACACAGTTCACCTTTGATTTACCGGGTCAAACGACGGCGTGTGCGAACAGGGCTGAGTCACGGGTTCGAGCTGCAGAGTCAGAATGTTTGTAGACGTCTTTTTATTCAATAATGTACATTTTGGACTTATTCTTGGTCTTCTACAGTCTGATAATCGCTCTGCTGTGATTAAAAACAGAATGAAATGTTGTTCTGAATGAGGTGGGCGCTCGTTTCCCACAAAACCTGGAGCAAAGTGCATTTATTTAATCTGCAGTGGCTGTTTCACTTCAAATAAGTTTCAAATGAGCAGATTTTAAACATTTTTACTTATTTTTTCCTAAATCGTGCTGCCTTTTGTTCATAGCTGGGTGAAAAACAAACAAATCACTATTTTTTTTTCCATCCATTTTCTCCGCCACTAATCTCCTGCTCCTCCTGCCTCCTCCTCCTGTCGTCTCCTCCTCCTGTCGTGTCCTCCTCCTCTGTCTTCTGCTGCTTCCTGCCTCCGCCTTTTGCCTCCCCAAAAACTAGTGTACGCCCATGGACCAGGTTTAGTCCCTGTTTAGTCCTGGTTTAGTCCTGGTTTAGGCCTGGTTTAGGCCTGGTTTAGTCCTGGTTTAGTCCCGGTTTAGTCCTGGTTTAGTCCCGGTTTAGTCCCGGTTTAGTCCCAATTTAGTCCCGGTTTAGACCCGACTTAGTCCCGGTTTAGACCCGGCTTAGTCCCGGTTTAGTCCCGGTCTAGTCCTGCTGTAGTCCCGGTTTAGACCCGGTTTAGTCCCGGTTTAGTCCCGGTTAAGTCCCGGTCTAGTCCTGGTCTAGTTCTGCTGTAGACCTGGTTTAGTCCCGGTTTAGTCCCAGTTTAGTCCCGGTTTAGTCCTGCTTTAGACCCGGTTAAGTCCTGGTTTAGTCCTGCTTTAGTCCCGGATTAGTCCTTGTTTACTCCTTGTTTAGTCCTTGTTTAGTCCTGGTTTAGTCCTGGTTTAGTCCTTGTGTAGTCATTGTGTAGTCCCGGCTTAGTCCCGGCTTAGTCCCGGTTTAGTCTCGGTCTATTCCCGGTTTAGTCCCGGTCTAGTCCCGGTTTAGGCCTGAATTAGACCTGCTGTAGACCGGTTCAGTCCCGGTTCAGTCCCGGTTTAGACCCGGTTTAGTCCTGGTGTAGTCCCGGTCTAGTCCTGGTCTAGTCCTGCTGTAGACCCGGTTCAGTCCCGGTTCAGTCCGGGTTTAGTCCCCGGTTTAGTCTCGGTCTATTCCCGGTTTAGTCCCGGTCTAGTCCCGGTTTAGGCCTGAATTAGACCTGCTGTAGACCCGGTTCAGTCCCGGTTCAGTCCCGGTTTAGACCCGGTTTAGTCCCGGTTTAGTCCCGGTCTAGTCCTGGTCTAGTCCTGCTGTAGACCCGGTTTAGTCCCGGTTTGGACCTGCCTTAGTTCCGGTTTGGTCCCGCCTTAGTCCCGGTTTAGTCCAGGTTTAGTCCTGGGGTAGTCCTGCTTTAGACCCGGTTTAGTCCCGGTTTAGTCCCGGTCGAGCAGCTTGTTGTCGTTTGTCTCGGTGTGAACCACGTGGATGGGCTCTCTCACGTTGTACGTTTACGTGTACATTACGTGTACTTTAGGTGTACTTTAGGTGTACTTTAGGTGTACTTTACGTGTACTTTACGTGTACTTTACGTGTACATTACGTGTACTTTAGGTGTACTTTATGTGTACTTTAGGTGTACTTTACATGTACATTACGTGTACTTTACGTGTACTTTACGTGTACTTTACGTGTACTTTACGTGTACTTTACGTGTACTTTACGTCTACGTCTACTTTACGTGTACTTTAGGTGTACTTTAGGTGTACTTTACGTGTACTTTAGGTGTACTTTATGTGTACTTTACGTCTACGTCTACTTTACTTGTACTTTAGGTGTACTTTAGGTGTACTTTAGGTGTACTTTAGGTGTACTTTACGTGTACATTACGTGTACTTTACGTGTACATTACGTGTACTTTAGGTGTACTTTATGTGTACTTTAGGTGTACTATAGGTGTACTTTACATGTACATTACGTGTACTTTACGTGTACTTTACGTGTACTTTACGTGTACTTTACGTGTACTTTACGTGTACTTTACGTCTACGTCTACTTTACGTGTACTTTAGGTGTACTTTAGGTGTACTTTACGTGTACTTTAGGTGTACTTTATGTGTACTTTACGTGTACTTTACGTGTACATTACGTGTACTTCACGTGTACATTACGTGTACTTTACATTACGTGTACTTTACGTGTACATTACGTGTACTTTAGGTGTACTTTAGGTGTACTTTACATGTACTTTACGTGTATTTTATGTGTACCTTACGTATACATTACGTGTACTTTAAGTGTACTTTAAGTGTATATTAAGCCTACTTTACGTGTACTTTAGGTGTACTTTACGTGTACTTTAGGTGTACTTTACGTGTACTTTAGGTGTACTTTAGGTGTACTTTACTTGTACTTTACGTGTACTTTAAGTGTACTTTAGTGTATATAAGCCTACTTTACGTGTACTTTAGGTGTACTTTATGTGTACTTTAGGTGTATTTTATGTGTACTTTATGTGTACTTTAGGTGTACTTTAGGTGTACTTTACGTGTACTTTACATGTACTTTACGTGTATTTTATGTGTACCTTACGTGTACATTACGTGTACTTTAAGTGTATATTAAGCCTACTTTACGTGTACTTTAGGTGTACTTTAGGTGTACTTTAGGTGTACTTTACGTGTACTTTAGGTGTACTTTACTTGTACTTTACGTGTACTTTAAGTGTACTTTAAGTGTATATTAAGCCTACTTTACGTGTACTTTATGTGTACTTGTGTACTGTAGTGTACTTTAGGTGTACTTTAGGTGTACTTTATGTGTACTTTATGTGTACTTTAGGTGTACTTTAGGCGTACTTTATGTGTACTTTAGGTGTACTTTAGGTGTACTTTAGGTGTACTTTAGGTGTACTTTATGTGTACTTTATGTGTACTTTAGGTGTACTTTATGTGTACTTTATGTGTACTTTAGGTGTACTTAGGGCGTACTTTATGTGTACTTTAGGTGTACTTTAGGTGTACTTTAGGTGTACTTTATGTGTACTTTAGCTGTACCTGCAGCAGGTCGGTCCTGTGGTTCGTTCTAATGAGATTAAAGTCGTTTTTGTGTCATATTTTAAAAGATTGTTGCAGTTTGCTCGTCTTAAACTTGATATTTTATTATTAAAATTTTAAACTTGTCATTTGTTTGTTTGGAAACTGCAGATTTTCCTGTAAAAATCACAGACATAGAAACATTTGAGTCCAAACATAATAATGTTTAAATGTTGGAGCTCTTCTGCAGAAGTTCAAACACATGGGCGTTCTCCTCACGACGGGTTTGTTTGAAGCACATCATCAGATCTTTGACTTTTACATAATGTTGAAAAATGTAGATTTTAGACTTTGACACGTTTCATGATGGAGCTCGTGGGGCTGAGTTTGGAGCAGCGTCTGTGTGAAAACAGGTGAGTCAAACACTTTTGTCTGTTTGGAGTTTTTATGTGTCCACTCGTTTAGACACTGGGCTTAATATAAACCTTAAAACCTAAATATACTTTAGATAGATAGATAGATAGATAAGCACTTTATTAATCTCCAAGGGAGAAATTCAGGTGTCCGGCAGCAAACACACACTTGCACAAACACACATAATAATAGTAAGTAAAAAACAGTAAAAACTATAAAATATTAAAAAACAATAAAAATAACAGTTCATATCAGGCAGCTCTGTTTAACAGCCTGAGAGCTGAAGGGACAAACGACCTCTTGAAGCGCTCTGTCCTGCAGCGCAGTGAGAGGAACCTGTCAGTCCGTGTGCTCCTCTGTGACACATCGTGTCATGTGAGGGATTCTGGGATTGCCCAGGATGCCCTGCATTAAAGTCCTCATCCTCTTCTCCAGCACAGCTCCCACAGAGTCCACCCTCCTCCCGATCACACATGCACATTTCTTTATCAGTCTGTCCAGACGACCGCAATCCCTTGTGGTTATACTGCACCCCAACAGACAACACCAAAGAAGACTGCACTTGCCACAACAGACTGATAAAAAAGGAACACATGTGTCGGCACACACATCAAAGGACCTAAGCTTTCTTAGGAAAAACAGCCTCCTCTGTCCTTTCCGATACAGAGCCCGAGCCTGCTCTGACCAGTCCAGTTTGTGGTCAAGGTGCACACACCCAAATACTTATAGGTGTCAACCACCT
Source organism: Periophthalmus modestus (assembly GCA_019594935.1). Classification (NCBI taxonomy): domain Eukaryota; kingdom Metazoa; phylum Chordata; class Actinopteri; order Gobiiformes; family Gobiidae; genus Periophthalmus; species Periophthalmus modestus. The sequence goes on from JAIEZT010001373.1 coordinate 3,393,180, forward strand.
CGATCCTTTCTCCATCAATGATCACTGGTTGGTGTGGGCGGGCTTCCTACCAAAGTCAATGATCATCTCCTTGGTCTTTGAAGTGTTCAACATGAGACCATTTTCCCTGCTCCAGGAGGTGAATCTGGTGATGAGCTCCCTGTACTCACTCTCGTCTCTTCCCTTTACACACGCCACAATAGCCGTGTCGTCCGAGTATTTCTGGACATGACAAGCTGCAGATGTATAGGCAAAGTCAGCAGTGTAAAGTGTGAAGAGAAAGGGGGATAGTACAGTTCCCTGTGGTGCACCGGTGTTGCTCATCAGTATCCCAGATACACAGTCACCGGCCGACATACTGTGACCTGAGAGTCAGATAGTTGTGGATCCAGCGAACAAAAACAGGATCCACTCCCATCCTCTCAAGCTTCCCCTTTAGCAGCTGAGGCTGGATAGTATCAAAGGCACTTGTGAAGTCAAAAAACATCAACCTCACATAGCCACCAGCCCCATCCAGAAAGGAGAGCGCCCTATGGACCATATACAAGATCGCATCGTCCACTCCCATGCTGTCCTGATAGGCAAACTGAAGGGGGTCCAGCGCCCCCTCCACCTGAGGTTTGAGCCGCCGGAGTAGCAGCCTCTCAAAAGTCTTCATTATCACTGATGTTAGGGCAACTGGTCTGTAGTCCTTCATCCCTGCAGGCCTTGTCACCTTGGGCACTGGGACAAGGCATGAGGTCTTCCACAAGGCAGGGACACATCCAGTTTGAAGACTCTTGTTGAAGATGGTGTGAAGAGGCACAGCCAACTCCGACGCACATTCTCTCAGCAGCCGAGGTGATATTCCATCAGGACCAGCAGATTTCCGACCGTGGAGCCTCCTGAGCTCAATACGCACCTCATCCACACTGATGAACGGTACGGCATCAAGGGTGGAACAGGCGCCACTGCCAGGTGGAGCAGAGGAGCCAGTAACAGCAGCATAGATGGAGGAGCTGCCAGTGGGAGGAGACGAGGAGCCGATCACAGCAGCAGAGGTGGAAAAACAGCCGCTGGGTGGAGCCGAGGGGCCGGTCACAGCAGCAGAGGTGGAGAAAGCTGCCGCTGGATGGAGTAGAGGAGCCGGTCACAGCAGCAGAGGTGGAGAAGCCACCGCTGGATGGAGTAGAGGAGCCGGTCACAGCAGCAGAGGTGGAGAGCCACCGCTGGAGGTAGAGGAGCAGGTCACAGCAGCAGAGGTGGAGAACTTTATTTTTATATGAAACAAATGCACAAACTGTTCTTCTTCTGTGTTTAGTTTTATAAGTGTTAAATGTGAGTGATGTGAATGGAGCACAGATCCTGGAGGGGAAGAAAACACCCGTCACAATCAAGCCAAATAAATACAATCACATAAATAAATAAATAAATAAATAAATAAATACATAAAAAACATGTAATGTTTATGTAGTATTATTTTAAGCAGACTGTGTTTTTCTGTTGTTGTGACTTAGATGAAGTTCAGAGCACATTTTATGACCAATTCATGCAAAACTCCACATAATCCCAAAGGGTTCACATACTTTTTCCTGCAACTGTATATATATGTATATATTGAATTAAACATTTTAATTTATGTTCAAAAACATTCAAATTGGCCGATGACATCATCGTTTGCTCGGTTGCTCTGGAAACCGTGATGTCACACAGTGATGTCACAAAGTGATGTCACATGAGTTTTAGGAGGTTACCTGTGGACTCCTCTGGTCACTTTTGGTCATTTGAGCAGAAACATTCGTTGTGGACGCAGTACAGAGCCTTTTCTCCAGATTATACTCACACAAACCCTCGACAGTATGGCACCGCACACAGACAAAGTGAGGACCTGACTCTTTACAGGCTGGAGTCAGCTGTACATGTGTTTTCACTCATGATTATCACTCGTGTAGTTTCTATTCTGACTTTATGTTTATGATTGTTTCAGAAGACAGTGACCTCTGGTCCTGCCCCGTGCAGCGCTCTTCACTCTGTCAAAACTACTGACCAGAAGAAGAAGAAGCAGCAGCGTTCTTCTAAAAAGAAGGCTGTCCCTGACTCTGAGGCGCCCTGCACACACGCCTACATCGTGTCAGAGGACAAAAAGAAACAAAAGCCTTTTTCTGCTCCTCTCATGAGGAAGAGTCTGAAGGCCTTTCAATTTATACAGTCCAGGACACCAAAGGTCCCTGTGGCTCCTCGGCCTAAACTCACCTACCCCCCCGCCCCAAGCCTCAGGTGGACCTCAGCAAGGAGCGTTTGGCTGAGGTCTGTGAGAGGATCAGGGCTAAAGTCCGGCCTCCTCCAAAGACGACCCTCTTTTATAACAACTCGGACCCCCTCAAGGTACAAGGCTGTTTCTGTTCTTCTCTTTATGGTTTGTAAAGTTGAGTCTATAAATAACACTGTGTTTTTCATAGATAAAGACCACTGCAGCGGCGGTCTTCAAAAAACCACAGGAGAGCCCGTGTGCTGCCTCCCCAAAGGTGGACGACCATGTCATGTACAAAAAAGTCCCCACACACGTCAGGAGCAAGGCCTCAGCAGCCCCTCGGTCTGCTCCACAGGAGCACACAGCTCACAGCTCCAAGGTACAGACAACTTCATCATTTCTGAATTTCAGTTAAACTTGTACATTTGAACAAAACAATAACCGCTGTTATTTCACTTTCTCAGACCAGTGCAGCAGGTCCTTCAGGCCGGGCTCAGAAGCGCTCCTGTCCCACAGAGGACAGTCCTGTCTTCAAACGGCAGCGTACAGCCCCTTCTGCTCTGACTCCTGCAAAACCACCAAGTGCCAGACCCTGTCCACTGGAGTCTGCAGCTCACCTGGACAGTCCCTCCACAGCCTCTTCTGTGAGGAAGGTGTCCTACAAACGTGCCATTTCTTCTGACGATGAAGATGAGGAACCTTCTCAGTTAAAGATGAGGTATTTTACTTCTATGGGGTATTAAAGAGGGGTATTTGACTTCTATGGGGTATTAAAGAGGGGGTATTTGACTTCTATGGGGTATTAAAGAGGGGGTATTTAACTTCTATGGGGTAATAAAGGGGGTATTTTCAGGTTGCATAAAACAACAGCTGCAACTTCAGAGTTTGACACATCTAGGCCTGAAATCATCCAAATGATTCTAGTGAAGGTGGAGTTTAAAAACACAGTGGAGCACTTCCTGTATCACCACATGATGACATCACAAGGTGGAACAGAGTGTTTTCAGTTTGAGAGAAGAACTCAGCCTAAATGTGCAGGTTTGTGTGTGTTAAACATGTGAGAATGAAACAAAACACAGCTCCAGGTCTGTGACGAGGAAACAACATTAGAACAGATCAGAGAATAGTGTCATAGACCCTCTCATTCAATGTTTTTTAGTTTTATTTTACGACTTTCTGCATTTTTATTCACACAGAAGAATCAAATATATGAAGTAAGATGTATGGAATTATGTAGTAAAGGAAAAAAAAAGTGACATAACTCCACTAAATATGTTTTTATATTCAAATCCCTTTGATTTGTGGAGAAATATTTGGAGTTATTTGACTTTTTTCCTTTCCTACATAATTCCATATATCTGACTCCATTTTATATCCACACAGAAGACGTCAGATATATGTAGAAAGTAGTAAAAATAAGGCTGGGTGTGTCCCAAACTTCTGACTGTGGTGAACATGTAAATACAGATTTAAGAATGAACACCAACGTATCATAGCAACCAAAGAGCCAATCGGGAGCCAGGCCGTCGAAGGTCACGCCCCTTAGCGACGCTGCCAATCAAACCTGTTGCTAACGCTAGCAGGAGCGACCTCGGGGAAAGAGTCGCCTGATTTGTCTGTTATTAATGTTCATTTGTTGAGTTACCAAATGAAAGAGTAACTGTACCAGATTACAGTTACTCAACATGTACTCAGTTACTTCCCAGCACTGTCTGTGTTCATTTGAATCAGACCAAATCACCCAAAATAAAAATACAAATAAAAAACAAAACTGTGTTACACTCTGTTCCACCTTGTGATGTCATCATGTGGTGATCCAAACAAAGATGAATCTGACAGCAGCAGTTACAGAGAGAGGGGCCACAGTTTTCCAGTGTAAAGTCCATGGAGCCGTGATCTCTTCCTATTTGAACGCGGCGGCTAGCAGGTTAGCTATGTCCATTTGTATAAAAAAGTCTGTGGATTTAACACGTCTCAAGTGTTCACGTCGTTTATGCCGTGTTTATACTCACATCCTGTTTTTGTGCTGATTTTTTTCATTGTCGTAACTGTCACTGTTGAACTTGTATCTGAAGTGGACTCCTCCCATCACCTCCCACTTCACAAAAGGGAATTACGAGTTCGAGCGGCGTTCCAGGGCGTTTTTTTTTTCAGTTGGACATGAGAAATATCCCAATTCCCAGTTTCCTGAAACGCACCGTCACTTTAGACCGTGGTTTACATTCTGGTTGCTAGGTAACACATGTACATACCTCCTGTCTTATCTGCTGTGTCCAACCAGGAAGTAAAAGTACAAGCTTCACCAAAATGACAAAACTAGAAAAGACAAGGCAAGATTTTCAGTCAAATCTTAAATATAATGATGTTACAATAAGATTTAAAGGCCCATATTACTCTGTTTAGGCTGATTTCTTCTCTCAAACTGAAATCACTCTGTTCCACCTTGTGATGTCATCATGTGGTGATACAGGAAGTGCTCCACTGTGTTTTTAAACTCCACCTTCACTAGAATCATTTGAATAAGTTCAGCCACAGAATATTTAATCTCTACTGGAAACCACTCCAGCTCATATATTGTAGTTGAATTGTCGTCACTGCAGAGGGAGGTCAGCACTTCTCTTCTATGTACTGGACATTTTCATTTAACTGCTCCTCAAACACAGCCCCCAGACAAAAAACACCCGAAACATGAGCTCTGTCGACTTTAATCATGATCTGTAACTGAAGGTAAAAGGAGCTGTTCATCTGACAAGAACCACTTCATGACATCACCAGGTGGAACAGAGCATTTTGAGCTTTGGAGATGTTACAGACTAATAATAAAGTGTGACTTAAAAGAGAAGCATTGGAATAAGTTCAGAAATGTGAAAATATGAGATGTAAAGCCCCCCCCCACAGGTCACCAGTGGATGAGGTTTTTACAGATTGAAAAGACGAGGTGAACACTTGCTGCTCAAATACAAACATTTAAAAAAAACATGGCAGCTATTTGTGAAACACATGGACACATATAAAATGAACCAGACCTGAGCACTGTTCTGTCATTTATGTATTTTTATTTTTTATTTTGAGAACCTTTTTATATTATTATCATTATTTTTTATTTATTTATTTATTTTGTTGGGGTCATGAATGAATAAAATGCAAAGCCAAAGATGGTAAACGTAATATATATAAAAGACGACCAGAGACTCCAGGTAGAAGTCTTCATGAAGCCCACACACACTTACCAATACCTGCTATTTGATCCGCACCATCCACAAACTCAGAGTTATCTGTCCTCTACAACACAGAGTCCACAAACACAGAGGGAAAAGTGAAGGAGGAGCAGCACGTGGAGAAAACCCTCTCGACTTGTGGAGATCCAAAATGGGCCTTCAACAGATCTAAGAGAGATAAAAAACAGGGAATATGAACCTAGAAGGAAAGTTGTAACTATTCCTCACACAGCGGGTGTGTCTGAAAAGCTTTTTTTTTTTTTTTTTTTGGTTGGGACAGTGCATGTTGATGAACAGACATGACATGACAGACATGAATGTAAACACGCCGGGTTATAGCCAGAGGCTAATTTCCACCCGTTGTCCCAAGGGCTGGGGTAGGTGGGTTAAGTGTCTTGCCCAAGGACACAACGACAGCATTCATCTGTGAGGGCTGGAATTGCACCACCAACCTTCGAGTCAGTGGATCTAACCACTCAACCAATGATGTTTATGTAGAGAGCGGGATTTGAACCGCCAACCTTCGGATCAGTGGACAAACACTCAACCTACTGAGCTACTGTCGCCTAAGACAATGTTCAGACAATATGAAGTTTCTGGGCTATGTCAAAACTACAAACCCTTGAAGACAGAAACTGTTTTATCCAAAGGACAAAACCCTGAGTCACAAACAAAGCAATGTGTCTCCTCCATTCAGTGTAGTGAAGAGTGAAGTGAGCGTTACACTGGAGAAACTAAACAGCCTCTCCATAAGAGAATGTACCAACACCATCACAAGAGCAGCTCAGGACCACAGTCTGCTGTTCATCTACATCTCAAAGACATTAACCACTCCTTTGAAGATAGTGAAGTTCAGATCTTTGCCAAAGAAAAGACAAGGGTTGAGAGTAGAGTTCAATTTTTTGTTAGGATCCATCCATCTTTAAACAGAATGAGGGCCTCAGACATCATCGATCTCCTATTTATAACTCCATCCTCAGACCCAAACCTCAACAAGGAAAACAGCAGTGCTAGCCTGTATGCTAATAGCCTGTATGCTAATAGCTTGTATGCTAATAGCCTGTATGCTAATAGCCTGTATAGTAACAGCCTGTATGCCTAAGGGTGTGAGAGCATCCATTAAGGGCCTGAATGATTATGCTAAATTAGACGTCATTAAACCAAGTCAACAAACACAAACTGTAAACAAACAGGTGGGTTACCTTCTGTATCAAGTGTATCTACTGTCCCACATTATCTACTGTCCCACATTATCTACTGTCCCACATTATCTACTGTCCCACATTATCTACTGTCCCACATGTATCTACTGTCCCACATAATCTACTGTCCCACATTATCTACTGTCCCACATGTATCTACTGTCCCACATTATCTACTGTCCCACATGTATCTGTGTCCCACATTATCTACTGTTCTACTGTGTCCCACATTATCTACTGTCCCACATTATCTACTGTCCCACTGTCTACTGTCCCACATGTATCTACTGTCCCCCATTGTCCTGTCCCATGTATCTACTGTCCCACATTGTCTACTGTCCCACATGTATCTACTGTCCCACATTGTCTACTGTCCCACATTATCTACTGTCCCACATTATCTACTGTTCCATATGTATCTACTGTCCCATATTATCTACTGTCCCACATTATCTACTGTCCCACATAATCTACTGTCCCACATTATCTACTGTCCCACATCATCTACTGTTCCACATTATCTACTGTCCCACATTATCTACTGTCCCACATGTATCTACTGTCCCACATAATCTACTGTCCCACATAATCTACTGTCCCACATTATCTACTGTTCCATATGTATCACTGTCCCACATTATCTACTGTTCCATATGTATCTACTGTCCCACATTATCTACTGTCCCACATTATTATCTACTGTCCCACATGTATCTACTGTCCCACATTGATGGATTCAATTATATGTCCCACATGTATCTACTGTCCCACATTGATGGATTCAATATTTTTTAAATGTTTTATTGATCTCACTGTGAATCTTAAAGGTAATGTAATGTTCATTTTTATTATAATCACTATAATAATGATATGTAACCATAATATGATTTATGCACTTATGTCTGTTTTCTGAGCTTTGCAGAGAATGTCTTGTGAAAGTTGAATGACCATGGGAGATAACAGGAAACACCCTGAGAGGTGTTTGGGCGAAAAAGGACTGAAAGGAATGCTTAAGCAACAATATTTTGAAATGAACTTTGTAATATGTGATTTTCTCACTGCCTCACTGCTTGTTGTCCCCCCCCCCCCCCCCCCCCCCCTTGAGAGTGAGCAGTGATGTGTAACTAGGGTTCCTAACTGAATAAAGGAGGAGAAAGGCGGTGGAGACTTCAGAAAGGGAGAGGAGGTTGTAATCTGAAGGTTTCGGCCTCCCCGTCTTTTTCTCCTCATGAGTATAGCAATAATAATCTCTCTTGTCTTCTCCTCTTTTGAACTCTAATTAGGTTAAGTGTGAACCTATCACACATTATCTACTGTCCCACATTATCTACTGTCCCCACATTATCTACTGTTCCACATTATCTATTGTCCCACATTATCTACTGTCCCACATTATCTACTGTCCCACATGTATCTACTGTTCCACATTATCTATTGTCCCACATTATCTACTGTCCCACATAATCTACTGTCCCACATTATCTACTGTCCCACATTATCTACTGTCCCACATGTATCTACTGTCCCACATTATCTACTGTCCCACATTATCTACTGTCCCACATTATCTATTTTCCCACATTATCTACTGTCCCACATTATCTACTGTCCCACATGTATCTACTGTCCCACATTATCTACTGTCCGACATTATCTACTGTCCCACATGTATCTACTGTCCCACATTATCTACTGTCCCACATGTATCTACTGTCCCACATTATCTACTGTCCTACATTATCTACTGTCCCACATGTATCTACTTTCCCACATTATCTACTGTCCCACATTATCTACTGTCCCACTTTATCTACTGTCCCACATGTATCTACTGACCCACATTATCTACTGTCCCACATTATCTACTGTCCCACATGTATCTACTGACCCACATTATCTACTGTCCCACATTATCTACTGTCCCACATGTATCTACTGTCCCACATTATCTACTGTCCCACATTATCTATTGGCCCACATGTATCTACTGTCCCACATTATCTTCTGGCCCACATCATCTATTGGCCCACATGTATCTACTGTCCCACATTATCTATTTGCAAGAAGTCGAAGTAGCAGTTCTAGGACTAGTAGTAGTAGCAGTAGTAGTAGTAGTAATAGTAGTAGTATTAGTAGTAGTATCAGTTCTAGAAATACTAATAGTAGTAGTAGCAGTAGCAGTTCTAGCAATAGAAGTAGTAGAAGTAGTAGAAGTAGTAGTACTAGTAGTAGTTGCAGCTCTAGGACTAGAAGTAGTAGTAGTAATAGTAGGAGTAGTAGTAGTAGTAGCAGTTCGCAGTTCCTGGAAGTAGTAGCAGTCGTAGTAGGTAGTAGGAGTAGTAGTTCTTGAAATATTAGTCGTGGTAGTAATAGTAGCAGTTCTAGTGCTAGAAGTAGTAGTATTCGTGGTTGTAATAGTAGTAGTAGTAGTAGAAGTAGTAGTTCTAGGAATAGTAGTAGTAGTAATAGTTGCTGCAATAGTAGTACTGGAAGTAGTAGCAGTAGTAGTAGTAGTTCTAGAAATATTACTAATGGTAATAGCAGCAGTTCTACTACTAGAAGTAGTAGTGTTAGTAGTTGTAGTTGTCGTAGTAGTAGTAGTAGCAGTTGCAGTAGTAGCACTGGAAAGAGAAGTAGTGGTAGTAGTAGTAGTAGTAATAGTGGTGGTAGTAGTGGTAGTTGTGAATCCCTCTTATGAACTCACAAACATAATTTTACTTTTACATCAAATTTCAGTTTTTCTCTTTTTACCCACAAGATGGAGCCATTTCCCTGTGACACCTGTAAATCTCATTTTGACCACAAGAGGGAGCCATTTCCCTGGACACCTGTAAGTCTCATTTTGACCACAAGATGGAGCCATTTCCCTGTGACACCTGTAAATCTCATTTTCCCCAGAAATGAACAGCAGACCTGAGCGTGGGTCAGTGCTGGGTACTGTTGAAAAGTAGTAGTAGTAGTAATGATAGCACTACAAGAAGTCGAAGTAGCAGTAGCAGCAGTAGTAGTAGTAGTAGTAGTAGTAGTAGTAGTAGTAGTAGTAGTAGTAGTAGTAGTAGTAGTAGTAGTAGTAGTAGTAGTAGTAATGTAGTAGCAGTTCTAGGGCTAGAAGTAGTTGTAGTTAATAGTAGTTGTAGTAGTATTAGTAGTAGTAGGAGTAGCAGTTAAAGGACTAGAAGTTGTAGAAGTAGTAGTAATAGTAGTAGTAGTAGTAATAGTAGCAGTAGCAGTTCTTGTACTGCTAGAAGTAGTAGTAGTAATTTGTATTTGTAGTAGTAGCAGATCTAGGACTAGAAGCAGTAGTAGTAGTAGTAGTAGTAGTAGTAGTAGTAGTAGTAGTGGTAGTAGTAGTAGTAATAGCAGTTCTACGACTAGAAGTAGTAGTAGTAGTAGTAGTAGCAGTTCTAGTACTAGAAGCAGTAGTAGTAGTAGTAGTAGTAGTAGTGGTAGTAGTAGTAGCAGCAGTTCTAGGAATAGAAGTAGTAGTAGTAGTAGTAGTAATTGTACTAGTAGTAGTAGTAGTAGTAGCAGTTAAAGGACTAGAAGTAGTAGAAGTAGTTGAAATGGTAGTAGTATTAGTAGTAGTAGTAGTAGTGGTAATAGTGGTAGTAGTACTAGTAGTTCTAGTACTAGTACTACTAGTAGTAGTAGTTTTAACAGTAGTAGTAGTAGTAGTATTAGAAGTAGTTGTAGTAATACTCGTAGTAGTGGTAGTAGTGGTAAAAGAAGTGTCTGTGAATCCCTCTTATAAACTCACAAACATAATTTTACTTTATCATCAAATTTCAGTTTTTCTCTTTTTACCCACAAGATGGAGACATTTCCCTGTGACACCTGTAAATCTCATTT